>OX352772.1:269308195-269810117 GCA_947095535.1 Poecilobothrus nobilitatus
TAGTTAATGGATGGAACTTTTTGCACGGTTCCAACCATTATGCGACAGTTATTTTCAGTACATGGGTTTTTTGAAGGACAAATTGTTTCCCTAGTTTTTTGCTTTATGAGCAAAGAATCAAAGCAAATGTATGAAGAATTTTTTTATGAACTATGTTAAATTGCCTGCGAGAGAAACATTACTTTAAATCCCCAAAGAATTATCAGTGATTTTGAAATTACAAATCAAATTGAAAATTGATTGCTTCTTGGTTCAAAAAAAATTATATTATTTCTGAAAAAGGGAAAGGACCACGCCACGCTATAAACCTGATTTTTGGTCTGTTGAAGATGCTTGTTGATTAAAAACAGGAAACAAAGGCGTAGTGGTATATATAGTGGTTCGAAACAGGTGCAAGAGAGTTATCAACAGGCAAAAATTATTATTCAACCTAAAGTTGAGACGCAAACTTATCCACATGCCTAAGAATAGCAAATCCTTTTGGTCATTTGTAAAAAGTTTAAAAGAAGACGCTAGCGGGAAGACGCTTCCTCCGCTTGTTGATATTAATAACATGATTGTGTCAGATTCCAAAGAGAAAGCGAACTTGTTTGGCAAGCAGTTCTCTTTCAACTCGACACTGCCTCAGTCAACTTTAAAGCCACCAACTGTTCCTGAAGTTGACTACTCCTTCGGTAAAATATACTTTAGGATAAGAGCAGTGATGAAAATCTTGAAAAATCTTGATGCATAAAAATCAGCCGGTTCAGATGGTATCACTACCATGGTTCTTAAAAATACCTATTCAAGTATTTCAAAACCTCTACGCAACCTTTTTTATCTTTCCTTTACTTCGGGTATTCACCCTACCCAATGGAAGGTTGCGCATGTTTTCCCAATTCCAAAAAAAGGTAATAAAAGCGATCCCTCTAACTACCGTCCTATTGCTATAACCTCGGTTCTTTCAAAAGTAATGGAAAAAATAGTAAACCAGAAGCTTTTGAATTATCTGGATCGTAGAGGTTTGCTTCATGATCGACAATACAGGTTCAGAGCCCGTCGTTCAACCGGTGATCTCATGATTTACTTTTGCGATAAGTTGAATATTAGCCTTCACCATTCTGGTGAATCTGATGTAGTCGCTCTGGATATTTCTAAAGCGTTCGACCGAGTCTGGCATGATGCTTTATTAGCAAAATACAAAGCGTTAGGACTAGGTAGAGTCTTTCTAAAATGGATTGCAGATTTCCTTTCAAATCGCATGATTCGGGTACTTGTCGATGATTATTCATCTGACAATTTTATAATTAATGCTGGTGTCCCTCAGGGATCGGTTTTGTCACCATCGGTTTTGTTCAATACCAAAATAACGCAATGCTGTTTAATCTCGCGTAAAGTAGCTACTACTACACCCAATCTGATTTTTCAGGGTGAAGCTTTGCAGCACTCAACAGATTTAAACATTCTGGGCATCGAGTTAAATCAGAAATTGACCTGATCAAATCATATTTTTGGTATAGCTAAAAATGCTGCTAAATGTCTAGGTTTCTTGTACCGCTGTAAAGCTTACTTTTCTCCTTCCGATCTTCTCAACATCTATAAAATGTACATTAGGCCGAAAATGGAGTATAACGCACATATTTGGGCTGGAGCACCCCAAACAGCGCTTGGTTATCTCGACAAAGTGCCAAACAGAGCTATTCGCCTTATTGGCGAATTCATTAGTTATTAATTAGATATAAGTTAATATAATTCTATAATATTATTCATTGAATATACATATTTATATAACATTAATAATTTTGTACATATTAGAAGTTGAATTATTGTTGTTTAATTTTTTTGTTATTAAATGAATCTGCATGATTTTTTATTATATTTGTTATATAAATATCGAAGTAAAATAAATATTATTTAATTTTATTTATTTAATTAATTCAAAATGAAATGTGGTATATTGTAGAAAAACTCAGCTATTAAAAAGAAGCCGGAACTTGTGATTTGGATTTTGTGGTGCTTGGATTTTGTGGCATTTGGATTTTGTTTCATTTGGATTCTGTGGTGTTTGGATTTTGTTTTGTGAATTTTGTGAGTTGGGATTTTGTAGGGGAATCATCGCACATACATATAAATAAATTTTCTTTAAAACACGTATAACCCTGCTTTTGAATCCATAAATATTCCGGGCAATCCTAATTTGGTATTTTTTTTGTTGAAAGACTTTTAATTTTTTTATTTTTATAGTTAAAAAATATTTTTTAATTTTATAATATTTTATTTCAAGATTAAATTCAAGATTTTTTTTTCAAGAATTTTTTTTCTAGGTTTTATTTTTCAAGATTTTTTTTAGTCAAGACATTTTTTCTCAGAAAAACGGCGTGCTCCCAGTTAAGAATAAATAGATCTCATAAAATATTGACTCTTGCTATGGAAATTAATAAATCAAAACAAGCTTTGTTACAAAAGACTTTAGATGTTCAAAGTTATGGTTTGTAAAATTTTTCGTATGTTGTTTCAAATAAAAACATATTTTCGCATAGAAAATGAAATGCAAGTATGTATAGGCGGAAATGTAGGATCGGACAATGGATTTAATTTATTAGAAGTTATTGAAAATGCAGACGAACAAGTTAATGATCCTAATTTTTTATCAAGTGAAGAATCTTGTGACATGAGTGAAATAAGTGAAGGCACAAAAAGAGCAGGAAAACTATTACAAAATTGAATGAATATCATTGAAGAAATCAACGTTTGAAAATGAAGAAGATAATAAATTAATTTTGATAAAGAAAACAGAAAATCAATAAAGTTAAAACTGAATGCAGGTATAAGTTACGTATGAAGCACAGGGAAATTAATAAAAGAGAGAAAAGTTAGAAAATTAGAAGATTGTCGAAATAAGTGTATGAATAAAATTTAATTTGAAGAACAAAGTAAAATTTTTGAGCAATTGGAGCTTAGGGTCTTATAATTTACGACTTGCATATGCGTTTTCGATGATAAATGTGGAAAATAAAAAATACGAGCGAAAACAAAAAAATTAATATAAGCCAAGATTAAGAACAACGACAAATTATTATTTTTTAGAGCTTCATGAAAATGAAATTTCCTTGTGTCAGAAATGCTTCAGGTATGCTCTCTGTGAAAGTGTACAATTTATAAAAATTGTAGTTAGAAAAAAGTTAGATATCACGGGACCCATAGATAAATGGGCCTTTCATCCGGGCTCTACAAAAATTAATTTAGAATTAGAAAATGAAGTAATCAGTTTTGTTCAAAGCATCCCAGCATACGAATCCCATTACAGCAGACGAGATACATCAAAGAAGTATTTACAAAGTGATCTCTCTTTATCATTAATTTATAAATTCAAAAATTGTTTCGATTTCTAAGTTTGCAAATATTTTTCACTCACAAAATTTGTCTTTCAAAAAAACTAAAATTGACACGTGTCATAAATGTTACTTTTTTAAAATGAAAAAATGGGGACGATCTTTTAACTATTAAGACACAGCATGAGAAACACATTGAAGATGCTGAAGAAGCATATAACAGCAAACGTAGAGATAAAGATAAATCTAAGCAAAACCAATTACTTCCAACTTTTGTCTTTAATTTGCAGCAATGTTTGCTAACTCCATTTTTACGCTCTTCAGTGGCTTTTTATAAACGTCCGTTATAGACCTTTAATTTAATTGTGAAAAATATCGTAACTGGACAACCCGTTTGTTATATGTGGCATGAGACCATATCAAAACGTGAAGGGAATAAAATTGCTTCATGTACTTTTCATCACCTGAAAACTGTATCTTCAGAAACAAGTCATGTCATATTTAACATCGATTCTTGTGCAGGCTAGAATAAAAACAGTTTTATGGTTACTATGTTTCAAACATTTTTAATAACAAATTCAAATAATATTGAAACAATAGACCATAAATTTCTGACCCCGGGCCACACACATGGGGAATGCAATGTTACATATTCCGTTATTGAGAGTAAAAAAGAAGAAAACCACAATGAACATTCATCATCTAAGATTATTTAATTTTTTGCGGCGGTTTTTCCAATACAAAATTTTGGAATTTTATTTAATTTTTTTTTGCAGCGTTATTTTATTCCACCGATAGTGTGATATTTGTTAGAGTCTTCTTCTCAAATATCTCATTTACTTTTAACCACTGTAAGGCGCTAAATTTGAGAATGGACCCAGATAACACAATGTTTGTTTTTTAAATTAATCGAGAAATCACTCCTTAATGGAATAAAAAAATGTTACAAAAATAAACTACAATAAAAACCTTTAAAAGTTATTTTTTCTCTGTTGTCTTTGATTTGATCGTTTTGTAAGTAAACTTGTCTGTTTATATGTCCAGTTCAGCCTAATTCGAAACTCAAAAAATTTCACTTGAAAAAAAAACATACAAAATGAGGCACAAAATTACTTATTTATATGATAGAATCGTCAATTTTTATTGTTACTGTCTTAATATTACTTAGCAATTGTGGTTTATATACATTTTGAAGATTGCCTAATTTGCTAATTCGGTGAGTATTTATTAGTTTTACAATTTTATAACATAAAACAGTCATCTGTCATTGATTGAGTTTCTTTGATTTTTTATTATATGTTGAATTAAAATAACATAACAGTAAGTTACAGTAAAAAAATTATTTAAAAATTATTTTAAAAATTAGATTTTTAAACTGTATTACAATTATAATTATTTTATATTATAATTGTAATAAGATTTTTATTATTATATGTTATGTTTTACAAACTTATAACATTAAAAATAATATAAAAGTAAACATAAATGTCAAATGTACTATGTTATTCCTGATTGCATTAGCAAAGGGTCAATCATGAAAGTCTTGTGACTTAAGACTTTTTCTTTTTTAGAAAAACATCATTAATTGTCAATCATGAAAGCTTCATGGGAAAAGTGATTATTTTTCGTTATCATGAATGTTTATTGGTTTGATTTTTTTCATAATTACAGACTTTTTGAGTCACACGCATTTTAAATTTCGACTTTGAACAATAAACATCAATATCTTAGGAACTAGAAGTTTAAAAAGGTGATTTAAAAACGTAGTCTCCGATACTGTAATAGAAACTAGAAAAGAAAAAAGTTCAAAAAAAGTTCCGGAAAGTTGCAACTTAGTTTTTGTGGTCTATTTTTTGAAGCGGACTTAAGTCGATTTTTTTTATTTCTGTTTGCTAATTTAAGTTCTACTACAAAATTGGTGAGTACCCTTTTTAAATCATATTAGTCCGACTTCCGGTTCCCAAAATACAGGGTCTTCTTGCAACCTACGCTATTGCATAATCATTGATTATTTAAGAAAATGCCTACATATTATATATTTATACTAATAACTTTTTTTCTAAATCCAATTTATTTTTATTGGTGTATCCAAAAATTCGATGAGTCTCTTAAGCATCTTCTGAAGACACATCATTTTTCTGACAAAAATATTTGTCCAGAAAAATGATGTGTGACAAACGCATTGAATTTAAAGTCTTGTGTTGTGTTCTATTATAGAAAATTAAAATATACATACATACATAGCTATAATGTATACAGATAGATATACATATCTATAATTTTTAATTGAAGATATATATTACGTACGAACGACGGTAAAGGGAAAGAAAAAGATCTTAAAAAAAAATTATATTTTTCTTCATTGTTCAATTATTAATTTTTATACCCGTATGAACTATGTTCAAGGGTATAATAAATTTGCCATTACGTTTGTGACACCTTGAAGGACTCGAACTAGATATAGTGTCCAAAATATGGATCCGCTCAGAATCGAATTCTGAGGGTCGATTAAGCCATATACGTCCGTAAGCCCGTCCGCACGATAGCTCAAAAAATAAAGCAGCTAGGAAGCTAAAAAAATTTTTACATTATTTTTGCAAAATTGTTAGTTTTGCTATTTAAATCCAGCTTTTTCGGCCGCCGCCTTCGAGTAGCTGTCATACAACTTCTTTCTTTATATGAAAATAACTCAGTATCTATTCAAGCTTGGTGTCTCAAATTTTGCAAGATCGTGTCAAGTTACAGGCCAACAACACCTGTAAAATTTAGTTGTGTTGAGGTGACAGGTTCGAGTAGCTGCCATACAATTTCTATTTTTAAATGTAAATAACTCAGTGTCTATTAAAGCTAGGTATCTAAAATTTTGTGAAGAGGTGTCGAGTTACATGTCAAAAACTTTTGTAAATTTTGGTTGGTCTAGAGCAGCCGGTTCTGTCTTCTTGCACCTCTTGGAACTTAATGAAGTTAGCCGTCTGAAATCTTGCAAATGATGATTAAGTTTTATGGCACCAACTTTTGTAAAATTTGGTTGTGCTGGTGCTATAGATTTGGATAGCTGTCACACAACACCACAATTTACATAAATATATCTCGGAAGTTATAACGTCGGTACTAACACATCTGAAATTTTTTTTTTTTTTTTGTTTTACACGCTAAATTCGGAAACGGATTCCATCACACATATGTAGATTTAATTACTAGGAAAATAGGATGTTAAAGAGGAATTAGTGGGAAGATTGGAAACGAACCTATAAATATTCGTTTTGAATTTTTGCAAATTGTAGTACATAACGTTATTGACAGAGGGAAACACATTAGATGGAAGCATGTTCCACATTTTAGCAGTTCTCACAACAAATGAGTTTCCATAGCCAGTTTTAAACTATCTTGGAATTTCCAAAGTGTAGAAATGAGCACTTGCAACTGCTCTGGTGTTACGTTGGGATTGTTTAAGAGGAGGCATAATTGATTTAAATTCAATAGAGCAAATGTCATTTCCTACAAGATATCTATAAAACACAGAAATAACTATAATATTACGACGATAGTTAAGTGGAGTAAGTGTTACATGTTAAGTGTTGTTAGGCGTAAGGCGCGGTTTGAATTTTGTCGAGGTAACTCAAAGAAGTCTGGGATGCGCCAGCCCAAATGTGAGAGTTGTACTCCATCTTAGGCCGATTGTAGGCTTTACAGATATTTGACAGATTCTTTGGAGAGAAATATGTTTTGCAGCGGGACAGAAAACCCAAAGATTTGGCCTTTTGACCTTTAGATATACCAAAAATATGCTCATTCCACAGCATTTTTTGATTTAGCTGCAAACCTAAAATGCTTAGCCTTTCAGATCGCTTTATATTTTCTCCTTGGAATTGCAGAATTGGGTTAAATTGATTTCTTTTGCAGGAAATCCCGCGGATTTGAGTTTTTGAGGTATTAAACTCAACTCTATTAGTTTTACCCCAATCGGCTATTTCAGCTAAATCATGGTTAACTAAACTAACCATAATATTTCTTTTCGAACTGATTGCGATAGGTGTGACATTAGACTTCTTAAAGACATCGTAGGATGCCACTAGAGTGCTGTCGTCGGCGAAGCTATGGATTGGATTGAGGATAGAGGAGAGTAAGTCGTTGACAAAAATCAAAAAAAGAGTTGGTGATAAGGAACGCCAGCGTTTATTTCTAAAGTGTCAGACATAAAACTGTTGACAAGGACACGAATACGACCATTCGAAAGAAAATCCTCAATCCATTTGCAAAAAGGATTACCAAGACCAATATCTCGGCATTTGTTCAAAAGAGCAGAATACCATACTCGATCAAAAGCCTTTGAGATATCAAGAGCAATAACCTCAACCTCAGTTTAAAAGATTATCAAGTTATATAGAAACAGGATTTATTACGTTCATACAGATATGCCATAGTTGATATAGTCTACTCTACTGCATTTTTCCTCGTTTTAAATTGTTTTGTTTTATTCATTTAACTACATAAAAAACTAATAATCGAAGGTGTTTTAAATTATTTATTGAAATTTGAATATGAAAAATATATTTTATTCAGGCCTCCTAAAAATTTTACTTAGATAGTTTTAGAAAATAAATTTATTAAATATTTTAGTGAAATTAGTGCAGAAAAAGATTTAGATTATAAATTATATGAATGTTTAAAAAATAATTTTAATTATGACTGTTGCAATAAATGTAACAAATCTTATTTTATAAACTATACCAACGAATACAATATCTCATGTGCAATAAAAAAAACCTAGTAACTCTAGATACTATGTTTTTTTTTCTTTTGTTTATTTTGTTCTTAACAAAATTCTCTTTCTTTTACAAAACACGTTTTCTAGTATCTCTATCCTAAACAGGTCATTTAAAGAATTATTTTCTAGTACCTCAACCAAAAACTTCAAAATGTAATAAAAAAATCTAGTATGTTTTCCGAATTCATAGAAAACGTACAACAAAATAAACTAGTATCTAAACGAAATCTGAAAAAATCCGTTTAATCACCGTTATATTTACTTCTATTATATTTTTTTTACAATAGAGGAGATATACGTACATGTTTTCAGTTATTTCGTAATCGTTTTGTTTTATATTTGAAAACATCAAAACTTTAAATGTTGTCGAGAGGTTAGCTGCTTGTTCAACTTGCACAGCAAAGTCGGTAAGTATTCTATCATAAAACATAGTATGTATAGTTACTAGGTTTTCGAGTTCAAAAATTTAAATAATTGCGGTATAAATATTTTGGTTTATACGTTTATAAAAATATAGTAACTCTATTTAGTATTATAAGTATTATATTCGTAGTTCGCATTTGAATTTATTTAGTGTTTAATTTTACTATAGTAACGCGCAAGATGACGGTCGAGCTTTCGAGCATCAACTTGTTGCTATTAGTCCGGTTCAAGAGCAACAGACTATAGATAGTGACACTCAAGTAAGTAATTATTTTAATTAAGTTTTCATATTTCTGTTCGACTAATATATTATAAACTAGCTGTTGGCCCGTTATAGAATGACGGAGTTAATTATGGTAGATTTTATTTCTATATATACATAGGTATTTGTTTTTGCAATTTCGGAATTATGTAAAATTTGTACTTTGCTAAATAATGCAGGAAATAAAAAAAAGTTATATTTGTAATTTATATACCTACAAAACAAATATTATATTTCCATTCGGAATCGTACCTGCACACTACCGTGTCAGAGTCAGACACTAAATATGTATACTAATAAGAAGAAATAAAAAACACTATAAAAATATTTTGTAACTAAATTAAGCTTACTTAATGTAAAAAGTGTATAGTTATAAAAAATTATCATGCACGAAAAAGACAAAATAAAAAAAACGATTTGAAATTGAAACCAAAAATAATAAAATGCTCATTTGGGATATGAAAAATAGAAAAATATAATGCACCTACTCTTGAAAATTGACTTTTTTGCTGTGTGAAAAATTCATTAGGTTTAGTAAAAAGTAAAACTACTTCCTATAACTATACTTTGATGGTGACGTGTCAGAAGTTCCATTGGTATTTTTGAATCACTTCAAATTCCCTCCTAATTCAGATTTTCAGACATACATATATGTATACTTATTCTGGAAAAAGGGGCAAATCTGATTTCGCAACCGTCTATAAAATTTCTTAAAAATAGATATATATACATAAATGTATAGGTATACATCCTGGCTGGCCGGAATTTGGAAAATAACTGTATCTGATTTTATAGTTGTCCGGCGCATAAATTGAATTTTAGTCTAGAAAGCTTACTCCAAACGATATTACATTATTAATTATTATCATTATCCAGCCAATGGTGTAGTTGTTAAGACACCGGTCTTCATACGTAAGGTCTCAGATTTAAACCCCTGCTGGGTCATATAGATAAATAAAAAATATTAGACGTTTTTCTTATAATGTATAATTAATAGAATATAATTAAATTAAAAATAAGTATATATGTATGTCCTATAAATTATAATTTAATATCTTATTGTTAATTGTTAATAGCTATATAATAAAATAATAATAAACTATAATTCTTGTATAAGATAATAGATGGCGTAGAAATAGAAGAAACGTCTCATAGTCTTGTACAATAGCTACAGCCTAGTAATGAACGGCTTAGTGAAATTAATGATTCCAGAAACTGAAACTTAGTCAAATATGAATAAATAAATGACTTAGTGGATGCCCAATGCTCCTTATAGGAGTGGCAAGGCGAAAAAAAAAAATATTATCATTACAAAAGGAAAACTGGGACTTTTGACTAACTTGAAAAAGACAGAAGTGCCATGGGATATATATAGAAGTCCATGGGATATATATAGAAGTCCATGGGATATATACAATTAAAAAATATTCCTGTTTCCTATAATAAAGTATTTGTTTAGCTTTCTTTATTTAAATCTATAAAATGACATTTTAAAATTATTAAAAACATTTTGTTTGTATTTATGCATATATGGGTATGTATGTATGTCAAATAAAATTAATTAAAAACAAAAAATCAATTCGAAGAAATTAATGAATGAAAAATAATTTTTTTTTTCTTTCCCTTTACCCTTTTGTAATGTATCCTAGTTTTAAAAAATAAAAATACTTCCAATTAAAATTTATATCTATACTGTATACACTATAGCTATGTATATTTTTTTTTTTTTTTCTATAATAGAACACATCCAACACAACACTTTAAATTGAATGCGTTTGTTACACATCATTTTTCTGGACAAATATTTATATTAATAATAATAATATAAATAATCGAAATAATTCAGTTGAGAACATCTACAAATGGTAATCAGGAACAAGACGATGCGTTTTCCATAGTATTTTCTGAATGTGATGATTCATTTCGAGATCCAAATTAAACGCCGTCTAATTCCAAAGATGATGAAACTGTTAAAGTGTATGTCAAAGGAAATACGGAGGAGGTTAGTGATACGTTTCCTGCGAAAATCACATCTAAGCCAATAAAAGAAAATTTAATGCTGAATATGGAAAAAGAAAAACGTAAAAGAGAAAAAAACAAATTGCTTCTGCCATGTAATTGCAAAAAAAAATGCTTTGACAGTGTCAGCAAAATTGAAAGAAAACGGATATTTGATAATTTTCAATCATTTAAATTTTGTGAAAGGAGAATGTTCTTGGACAAACTCATAAAATCTATGGATATTAAAGTAAAAACCGTAAACAGTACAAAAAGAAATAAATCGTTATCTTACTATTTACCAACTGAAAGGGATGAGCACTCAACTGGCCTCACACATGTATGTAAAACAATGTTCCTTCATACAATTGGAAAAAAAACTGATGGTATTATTACACAATACTTTGTCAGCAAAAAATCCGGAGTAGTGAACATCAAAGACAAAAGGGGACAAAAAATTGCTACTCAGAAAATCCAAACTAAAACTATTTTAGACGCAAAAATTTTGGAACACATCAATGAATTCAAACCCGTTTATTCTCACTACACATTAAAGAATGCGCCTAATCGAAGATATTTGCCATCCGAACTAACTATTAAAGAAATGCCTACTGATTTTAATTCAAAATTTGAAAAGATCACTTACGAGAAATACCGAAAAATATTTGTATCAGCCAATATTGGTTTTTCTACTCCAGGACAGGATGACTGCTCGATTTGCTCTAAACATAAAGAACATCCCAACTGATTATAATCAACCATCAGCATCTTCAGAATCACACACTGATGTTGAAAATTGTGAAGAGGGCAAAAAATATAAGATTCATAAACAGCGGTACACGATTGCACGAGAGTGTTATATTGACGATAAAAAGCTTCAATGGAGTTTAGATGAAAATATTTATACAAAAAATTTTCATTATACCAAAAATGACAATAAAAATAGTTACGAATGAAACATTCGGTCCTCTGCATAATGATAAAAATAAATGCATTTTATGGCATGAAGCAATAAACGGTCGGTCTGCTGCACAAATTTCATCTACGTATTTTAAAATAAATAAGATGTCAAAGCGAGAGGTACAAAATTTTATTTTTTAGGCCGACAACTGCGCAGCACAAAACAAAAATTTTACTTTAATTATACTTAACAGCATGCACCATATTCGTTAACAATGATTGGGGTTCACAACTTCGTACCATAAAATTATTTGAGCCAGGTCATTCCTTTATGAAAGCTGACGTAGTTCACGGAAATATTGGCAAAGAATGGAATCGCCGAAAAGAGATTTTAAATATGGATGACGTTGTAGACTGTGTGTGTAAGGCTGAACCTAGTAATGAAGTAATTTGTATGGGTATAACAGATTTTTTCAACTTTGAAAAAACTTCCAGAAAACGGTCGAAAAATGATAAAGGGAATTTTATAATATACCTTTACTAAAAAATGTTCGCATATTGCAAATGTTCGAATTTCGCAATTTCTTTTATGGGGAAAATGTTAATGAGACTGAATTAAAAGAATGTAATTTTTTAAAAAAAGATTTTGTTTTAGAATTACCGTCGCATCAAACTGAGGAAAGAGGAATCAATACGCAAAAATTTAAGGCAATTGGAAAATCATTGTTGGCCCATATGCCAGGACGAAAAAGAATATTTTGGCAAGAAATGAAAATAAAAGAAAATATTCCAGACATGTGTAATTTTTCAAATAGTTAATAATAATAATTCATATTATTTTTATAAGAATTTAATCTATTACTAGAAAACGCATAATAATTTAATTTTTATTTTTGTTATTTATCCGAACTGAATTAAGTTTTGTTTTATTTTTTATGTATAATATGTAGGTACTTATATTTAGTACAGATTAAATATTAAGTACTGAATAATATATAGCTATATAAGGTGCTAACTTATATTTCACTCCTTTTATTTTATATTAAAATCAGGAAAATTTATTTTAGGTATATGAAAATTACCTCAAAAAAAAAATTCTATCTACCATTTTAAATAAATAGTTTTTAGTCGAAAATTACCAGAAAATCTAGTATGTAGTATTACTCTGATTTCGACAAAATTTTATACTAAACTTATACATCATAATAAGATAGCAACTATACTTACTAGGTTTTTTTATTGTTTTTCTATTAACTTTTTATTTTTGGTACCTGTTAAAGAAAATAATTTGTGAAAGAAAATTTTAAAACAAAACGTAAACAAAACTAGAGATATAGGAAGATGTAAAGCACGTTTTCTTTTATTGTACATGAGATATATATACTTATTATAAGAATATTCAAGTAGAAAAAAAATAATTAAATTTTTAACCCTAGAACCATAATCTCTCGTAAATTTTACGATTCAAAAAAAAAAAAATGCGAAAACAAAGCAATCGTACAAGGTGGACCGTTAATTTTTTCAGTACCTTCAAATTTTATTATTGCAAATTTATTTTTAGTTGTTTAGCGTACTTTCAAATGGTACTTTTTTTATAAACTAGCAGTTTGAAATTGAAATCGTGAAATTTACGAGAGTTTAGTGTTTACGATACTTTTTTTCTCAAAATGGTAAGTTTCTTATAATATTTTTTTTCAAATTTGGTAATCAATCAATGTTTTAAATAAAAATATAATATTATAATGCTGTCACTTAATCTTCAGGCTAACCGAATTTTACCAGAAAAAGAAATACTTCAGCTTTTAGAGGTTTATAATGATGATGATGATGATAATTACAACGAACAAATTGACGGTAATTGGAGTAATAGTTAATTTGAAGATAATATAATAGAAGAAAATATAATAGATTTTTCGGGTTCTGAGAGTGAATTTATTCCACATTCTTCTAGTTCTGAAAGGGATTCGCATATTTGTGAAATCCCAAATGAAAGTGAAACAATTTCAATTTCTTCACAAAACCCAAACATAATTATTCCAAACGCTGTTTCCCGTAAAGGTAAAGATGGCCATAGATGGTCAACGATTCCTAGATCAGCAACTCGAAGAACTCCAGCTAGAAATATAGTACATATTTTAAGAGGACCCAAAGATGGAGCAAAAAATGTTTTTACTGCAAAAGATGCTTTTATGATTTTCTTTGAAGAAACTATTCTAGATATTATCGTGAAAAACACAAACAAAGAACTGACAAATGATTATTTTTTAGAGTTCCTGATAGAATCAGTAATCCAATCAAAACTTTAATCTCGTCCTTACAAGTATTGCTTATAGTAGCATTTTTCACTTTATATTTTGCTTGCGCTTTGACGACAAGGAAACTCGTCGAGAAAGAAGCGAGAATGATTCTTTTGCTCCAATACGAGAAATTTGGGAAATATTGATTGAAAATTGCCGTAAAAATTATAAACCAGGTTCTTATGTGACAATAGATGAACAATTATTAGCTTTTCGGGGAAGATGTTCCTTTCGGATGTACATAAAAAATAAACCGGCGAAATATGGTTTAAAACTTGTAATGTATGTGAAGTTGGAACCAATTACATGATACACGCTTCGCCATATTTAGGTAAAACTACGAAGACTAATGGGATGTCGCTTGGCAAGTATTATGTAAAAACCCTTACCTCCACGATTCATAACTCCAATAGGAATGTGACTATGTATAACTGGTTTACATCCGTAGAACTTCTTTCAAGTCTTTCAAACAGCCCATATAATTTAACAGCGGTTGGAACGTTACGAAATAATAAACGTGAAATCCCGAAGGAATTGCTTCATGAGGAATTGCTTCATTGCGTTAATGGAGCCTTGGTTAAAACAACGTTTAAATATTGAAACTTTAAAGAAGCCATTAGTGATATATTAGGAAAACCTATTCCAGAAGTTGGGCAATCTTCACTAGAAACCAAGCGAAGTATTTGCCAGGTTTGTCCTAGTAAAAAACGAAGAATGACGACCCATTTTTGCAAAGTCTGCAAAACAGCGTTTTGTGGGGAACATCGAGCCAAAATATGTACTATATGTGAAGTACAAATTTAATTTTTATTTTAAAAATCACTGATTTTTGTTCTAATAATATGAATTGATTGTTTTTTGTTTCGAAAAGTTATATTGTTTTTTTTTAATTGAAGTTTTTTTTAATAAAATGAAGTATCGTAAAAATTACGAATGTTTAGTATTTATGTAACTCAAAACTAAGATTATGGTTCTAGGGTTAAACTGCCTTAAGGAACAAGAAAAACGAAAAACCAAATGAAAAAAAAAATTTTTTGTCGTTTTATTTTATTTACTCACTGTTCGCTTTTCTATGTATATGATAATTTATTATAGTATGGGTTTGTACTGTGTGCGATTTTACTTTTTTATTGTATGTGATATTGATGTGTACATTTTATGTACAGAATTTGTTATTGTAAAAATCATTTTCTATTCTAATATTTTTTATAATTTTTTATCAATGAAGTAAATACTCAACCTGTTGTTTTTTAATTATAAGCAATATGGCAATGTGTTTTAATTTAATATTCGTAATAAAAAAGATTTTAAAACTTAAATCAAAATAAGAGTAGAAGAATTTGTTTAATTTTTTATTGAATATCTACATTATTTATGAACCTATATCATATAAAGTGTACATTTACATATATATAGGTATTTAAGGTTTTGGTTCGTTTTTTATAGTTTGTAATCAAATGAAAGATGTATTGAAAAAAAAAACTTCAATTTCCAAAAAGTTCCAAAAAAAACTAACCGTTAATTTTTTTTTTTTTTTTAAACCTTCATGCTTTCTGTAGATACATTTGAATGATTTTTCACTCATCCATTTGCAATTTCTTTTGAATTAAAATTATTAAAAAGAAATCTAAAATTTCTGCTTTGTGTTGACAACAGTTGTCATTGAAATCAAACCAGTAAGGATGCCGCTTGATTAATTATTTTATTTTTTAAAAAAGGCTTTTAAATTTTTTTTGGATAAATTATTTTTAAATAATGTTTTGAAACATTTAAATTTGATATTGGCATATATTAAAAAAATCTTTGTTTGGCTCTTAAGTAATTTTGCATTACAAGAAAGATATGTTTTAAATTTTATAAAAATATCTGAGGAAAGTTCTAGTTTTTTTTTATTAGCACCTCTTTACATTTGGTGCATTTGGAAGATATTTTATAGACTATGTAACCACCAAAATATTTCAATGCATTAACTTCCAATATATCCAAATTCTGCAAAAAAAATTGTAACATATTATTGTAACATATTAATCTTACATATTGTATATTTTTAATTATAGAGGTAAACCTACTGGCAATAATTTCTCAAATTATACTAGATGCCTACATATATTTAATATATAATTTCTCAAATTTTTATAAATTATATAAAAAATTTTACTAAATAATAAATACATATAATTATTATTGGATTTCGATTTTCATACATTTGAATTAACGACTTTTTCAATCATACACTTGCAATTTTTTCTACCTAATTAGAATTATTAAAAAGAAACTATGTATGTATGATCTTTTCTACGCGTGTTTGTATATATTTTGTATATTTACGTATGAAAAAATGTAAAAAATTTATAACCGTGCATTTAAGACAGACGAGTATCAAAAAATTTTAATTTATAAATATTATTTGTAATTTGATCATTCCAAGTATTTCAGAGTGAAAAGTTTATGTAAATTAAAAAAATGAAAATTTGCGAAAAAAAAGTGTGTTGCAAAATACTGTGAGTTCACAGGAAAATATTGTAATTTAAGATTTTCGCCAAATTCCTGGTAACTGCAGCCGCGGTATAATTTAATATGTAATGATATGAATAACTAATAATATAAAACTATTTTGTAACTGTTCAGGAAACATTTAAAATGGAAAAGTTGTAAGTCATTTTGCGCTATAGTGGCAAAAGTTTGAGGCGAGAAATTTGGATCAAATCGTTTTTAAAATTGTTATTTATTATTTTTAAAATGTTTTTAATGGTAAGGTAAAAATTGCGTTGGAGTAAACTAATTTTATTATACGATAAGTTATTAAATTTTTGTTAAAAATATGTAGAAAATTGTCAAAAATTCAAATTTTTCAACTAACGAAATATTCGCCAGATGTCATGCTATATTCTAAATTGTGTAGATATTTATATGCATGTATGTAATGAATATGAGTTCCTGGTTTGTATTGTACTTAATATGTACATAGAACTAAAAAAGTCAGTTTAATTTTAAATCAAAAATAAAAATTGTTCTTAAAAATTGAAAATGTAAGTAAAATAACCAAAGTGTTTTTATTAAATATGTAAGATTTTTTAAAAGTTAAATATAGAAAATATTTTAACTTTATTTCAAGATACATATGTTAAAAATATAAAATGAGTAAAAGAACGACAAGCATTTAAAAAAAACTTGAAATATGGGTTAAGTTACGTGAGGGCAAAACAATGTGCAAAAGAATATAATTGAGATGTTTCCACAATATCTAAAATTGTTACAAATAAAGAAAAATTTAAGGAGTTAAGTTTGCAAAATAAGAACATTGCAAAAAAAATAAGAGACGGGAAATATAAGGAAATTAATAAAGCAACGTTTCTATGATTTGAAAAAATGAGACATCGAAACGCTTTGATAAGCGGACCTCTTACCATGGAACAAGCTGATGAAACAGCACACTCCTATAAAGCGTTAGCTTCTGGCAGTTTAATATTTAAAAAAGATACCATTTACGGAGGGAAGAATTATAAAAATCGCCTTACAATATTACTTCTTATAAATATGAATGGTTCCGAGAAATATTCTTTTGTGATTGGAAAAGCAAAGCAACAAAGATGCTTTAAAGGGAAAACAACCAAGATGTTTTAAAGGAAAAGAAATTCCACTTCGATATTACCCAAATTCTAAAGCTTGGATGACCGGCATAATATGGTCATCTATATTAAAAGATTTTGACAATCACATGAAAAAACAAAACAGGAAAAATAGCACTCATTATAGACAATGCCATCATTTAGTTGAAGAAACAGTATTGACTAATATTGAAATAACTTATCTTCCAGCAAATACTACAAGCCTAATTCAACCCCTGGATGCTGGCATTATTAGAACATTCAAAGGCAGGACATTTTAGTAGTACAGACAGGACATTTTAAGAAAGGAAAAAGCTGCTCTTGAAAAAGGCTTAAATTTAGAAGAATTTTCAAAAACTATTAATATCTACAAGGCATTGTTAGGGATAAAAAAAACATTGTGCCTGATTTGATTGATTGAAAGCATTGATCATAAACTGTTTTAAGAAATGTCGGTTCCAACTTGAGGTAGAAGAGAATGAAGATGTTATAGTATCACAAGACTATGCAAATTATCAAAACTTTACTCTAAATATTCCTGTTTCAAGCAATATATCGGAATCTAATTTTTAAATATTTATAGATTTTCAAACAAACAGACAAACATGAGCACTGTTTTGGTGTACTAACTGAAGATGAAATTTTAAAAGAAATTACTGATGAAAACTTAATTGATGAAAGAAAAGAAGCTGAATTAAATATTACGCGACGTGTAGTTAACAAAAGAGAAGCTTTAATATCGTTAGAAACCATTCAAGTATTTCTTGAAAATAATGCTAGTATTAATGTATTTATTAATTTAGAAAATCAAATTCTAGATCTCACTGTAAAACAAAAACAGACAACTTTAACTGATTTCTTTAAATAAAAAATACTGCTGTATAAGTTCCAGAATTTGATTTTCTAAACTTTAGTAAATACACTAGCATATTAATTAATGTTATGTATCATAGATGTTTTAGTTAATTTTTTTTTTTTTTTAATTTTTGTTTTTTGTTATAAGCTGAATAGCTTATGTTGGTTTTATTAATAAAAAAAAATGAATTTTAAAATTGTAAATGTAAGCTATTTTATTAAATTTTAATTTTCAGCAGATTTTCTTTGTTACTACGCCTATAGGCATAAAACACTTTTAGTCACAAATGTCATTGAAATTTATAAAGTGACTATAACCGTGTTTTACTTTACTTATTTAAAAGCGATTTTTGTGGTAGCTAAGTGATTATTTTAATTGAATACTAACGGTGATTTAATTTTTAAATTTCGGGATTTGTTTTAACAGAACAACATTCAAGAAGCCAAAAACTTGATTTAGTAGTGGAAGAGTTAGTTGTATCATGAAGATTGATTTCAAAAATATAGTGTTATAGAAAAATAAAGGAAAGCTTTTTGCATTATTTATAACGAATCTATTGTACTTTGTAGTTTTTAGTAGTCATTTTGATATCAATCATAAAAATCTTTTACTTTTGTCCGATGAAGAGAAGCATGAATACTTCAAACCAAAATTAACATAGTGTCAATTGCAAATAACAAATATTAAATCAATGTTCAGTCCAAAACAAAACATTACAGCTGCCAGTTTTGATGTATCATATAGTATTGCAACTCGCGGTAATCCCATTTCCGAAGACGAATTTATAAAGGAAGCTTTTTTATCTTGTGCTGACAATTTATTTCACGATTTTAAGAATAAGGATAGATATAATAAAACGTCTTAAAGAATTTACCTGATAGTAGAAATACAGTCAATGACAGAGTTTTAGATTTAAATCATGATGTTTCAGAGCAATTATTAGCTGATTTAATTCTGCAAAAATGTTTCCAATTTCCCTGTACGAAAGTGCGGATACCACAGGACTAGCTCGTCTAGCTGTATATGTCTGGTATTCTAATGGCAAGATTATGATAGAGGAATTGATTAAACTGTTGACCTTAGAAATAAAAACTGCTGGGTTTGATATTTTTAACGAGGTAAAAAACGAATTTAAAGAAAAAAATATTGATATAATGAAGATAGTATCCGTTACAACTGATGAAGCTCCCAGTATGGTAGGAAAGCAAACTGATTTTATTAACACCTGAAAGATGAAGTTTATCACCATTGATTGAATTTCACTGCTTGATACATGTACTGTGGATATACATACTGTGTGTGAAAAAAGGATTACAGGAACTTGACATATCATGTCTATAGTTACGAAAATTGTAAAATATATTACTGCTCGAGCTCTCAATAAACGAGAATTTAAACTATTACTAGATGAGGTCGAATTTTAATATTTCGGATTACTCATGTACATTGACGTTCGTTGGCTTAGTCGCGGTCAAATTTTTAACTTTTTGAATGAAATTAAACTGTTTCTGATCGAAAAGAATCAACATTTCCCAGAACTCACGAACTATCTTAGCTATTTGATGTTCTTCTGTGATTTAACGCAACACCTTAACGCCTTATATATAAAACTTTAAGCTTGACGGCACATTGTTTTAACAATGTTTGAGCGTATTAAGAGTTTTATATCAAAACTTGATATTTTTGCAAGTGATTTAGTTCTTGAAAAAATTACATATTTTCCGTCAATAAAGGGACATTTTACAACATCGGAAGTTTATGCAGTTACCACAGGAAACAAAACAGAAATTTTGTAGAAATATTATATAATAATTCAAGAAATAAAGGATTTATTTTCTGAAAGATTTGGCCAATTTCGAAAAATAGATTCAACCTTACAATTTTTAATCTCACCTCATAATATTAAGTTTGAAGGTATTGAGGTCACTTTCTTTAATTGGCTTAATATTGAAAATTTAGAAATGGAATTAACTGAATTCCAAAATAGTGCTATTTGGAAAAATAAATTCGTGGGATTGAAATCAAAATTGGAAGAAAGATTTTCATGTTATGATAATGCCGATCAGATAACATCAGACGAAAAAATTGAAATTATTTTAACGGTTTGGAACTCAATTCCAAATTTATTCGAGTCAATAAAAAAAGTAGCAACAGCTCTGTTAACAATATTCGGTTCAACATACTGTGAACAATTATTCTCAGCTATGAATTTCATTAAGTCAAATGTAAGAAATAGTCTTGGAAACGATTTATCCGCTGCTTGTATACTTTTACAAGTAACAAAATATGAACCACGAAAAAAAGATTTGGCATTGATGCGACAGTAACAAGTTTCTCACTGAAAAATTTATTACATTCATTGTTTTTTTATAATTATGACAAATAAAAAGTTATTTTTTGTACTAAAGATCTTTCCGTTTCATGTTTTAGTTATTTTTAAGGTGACAAGCGAAATTGTATTATAAAATTTAGAAAAAAAATTTGACACGCTTATAACAAAACGTTCGCCACCACTGTCCTTGAGGATATACAGCTATGGTCATACCAATTTGCTTATTTTGTATTTTCATTGTTTTCTTTAAAATATATAAAAAATATTGATTTTATTTAAATGGATAAAGTGCATCAATACCCCTGTTTCTAGCAGGAATAAGCAAAGTTTGTTTTTTGTAAACTAGATAAAAAAACATTATTAAAATTAAAAATATAGACAAAAAGATAGCACAAAATGAACTTTATCAATTTTTAAACACATATTTAATAATAATTGTTAAGTTATAAGAAGCCTTTTTATTTTTTATTTTTATATAATTACAAATTTTCAACATTGAAATGGGCAAAATGTTTATGTTCTCCGGAAAAAAGAAAAATGATATATTGTTTTCATCAAGGTGTTAGAGGGCAAAAAGGCAAAAAGGTGTTAGAGTGTTCCAGGAAAATGGTTTATAACGCAATTTCTTTGGTAAAAAAAGAGGACGAAAATTATTCAAATATAATAAAAAACTGCGGGTAGAATAAGAAAAACAACTTCTATAGACAAAATTATAATAAGAAAAAGTAAACAAGATCTTTTCCAATCGTCGAGAGAAATTCAGAATGAAGTTGATCAGTTTTTTAATGTAAAAATCTCAGTTAGAACAATCAGAAGACGTCCAAATGAAGCCCAACTCTTGGGACGTATCAGTTCTACAAAACTGCTTTTTTCTTGTTCTAACGTTAAGAGGTAGGTACTTAGTTTTGCTAAAGAACATAATAGAGAAGCTCTTGTCATTTTGGAAAAATGTACTTTGAAGTGATGAGTCAAAATTTAAGAGGTTGGGGCCAGATGGAAAAACATGTGTGCATCGTCTGAAATGGCAAGAATTGAATCGAAGATACACCTAGAAAACTGTAAAATTTTTTGTCGGGAACATCAAGGTTTGGGGTGCATTTTTCTGTCATGGCGTTGATCCCATTGTTCGCACTGATGGACACATGGACCAACATCAATATCTGGACATCCTTAAGATCCATATAGAACCATATGCTTTTAGAGCTATGCCTGTAAAGTGGAAATTTATGCACGACAACGATCAGAAGCATACTGCAAGTTCGGTAATAAAACTGATTATATCAAGAGCAAATATGTACCACTTTTAAAATGGCCAGATCAAAGTACCGATCTCAATCCAATAGAACCTTTATGCCATGATGTGAAAGTCGACATTCAAGGAAAAAATTTTGGCAACTTTAGTGACATATGGCAAGGGGTTAAAGAAGTTTAGAAAAAGGTTAGTCGAAAGTAAGCCGCATAAATGTGCAGCTGTTATAGAGGTTATTCTACAAAATATTAATTAGATAATACGGTAAATGTATTTTAATTTAAAAATTTTTTAATCAGAAAGTAATATTCTTTTCAAATTCTTTATTTGTGCTATCTTTTTGTCCAAGCAAAATTATTTTTAATTTTAACAAGGGTATTTTAAGCACTTTATTCATTTTAATAAAAGCAATATTTTTTTATATATTTTAAAGAAAAAATAAAAATTACAAATAAAAAAAAATTGTGCTATTTTTATAACCATAGCTGTAATTATTTAAGAGTAGTTTTTAAAAATAAATTGTTACTACCAAGGACGTTAAGGCAATGATATTTCTTGATTGATGGCGAACCAAGATCTTCAAAAAAAAGTGTAAGTAGCAATAAAAATGAAACTGTTGTATCAAAAATTTACTGTTGACCACAGAAAAGCATGTACAGTATCATAGAATTAGGAAACGATAATTAGAAAGAGTGGACTGCAATATGACTCTTTTCCTATAGCTAGTGAATTTTTTGTGTTAATGATAAATGCAATAAAACACAGTTTGCTTTTAATGAGCTAAATAGTGCGGGGAAGCCCAACATAATAAAACAAAACTTTGATATTTTTAAAAAATGAAAATATAAGAGTTAATCTGTCCTAAACAAGAAATGTCATATATTATTTTCTAGAGCAAAAATATAAAAGAACTTATTTTTAGCACATTTTTCAAACCATTTGGAAAATTAGCTTAATAGTTTCACTCTCTTCGTCGTCCGTCTGTTTCGAAAATTTCTACAGGACTCTTAAAAATTAATATCGTGGGATAATTTTCTAATGCGCCATTAGTAAGCTAGAGTCCCTCAAAATAGAAAAAGCCTTATTTCCAAATGTGTATATATATCAGGTTCTATAATTAACATTTTTTAAATATAAAAACCAAAATCTACAGGGGAATTTTTCACTTTAAAAAAATATATCAAAGTCATACATTTTTTTTTGCAATTTAGTATTTAAATTTACTGTTATGCGACAACAAAATTTCGCAAGCTTTTATTTCCTTCATATTCAGCATGCTTTTAGTTGGAATATTGAAATTTGAAAAAGAAAGATTTTTAAGAACTAGAGTAAGTTACCTCAGATTTTTTATTGTACCTCCTCCTATTTAAGAGTTATTATTGGTCAAAAATTGAAAATTAGCTATTTTTAAGATACCCGTAATTTAGGCAAACATAAAAATTAAAGCTTCAACATTAAATTTTGACATCTGTTTACAGCTTTCTACATGTCTTCAGCGGTGATAAAATTTGGTTTTACATACTGCCTTGTTTCATATATGGAATACGTATTTACATCAAAGAAATTTCTTTTTCCAACAAGAAAAAAGTACTATTGGCAATGATGCAGTATTGTGTTCCATTCTATAACCAGTGGTTTTTATCTGGTGTGTCGATATTAAAGTGCTGCCGCGAGGTCGGCTAATTTTATTACTGAAAATTTGTTAATTTCTTATTAAATTATTAAATTGGTAAATTTGATTATTATAATTTTTACAAATTAGTATTAGATAGTATTAGATTATTATTAGTTTTACATTTACAAATTTATTATTATTAGTGGCAGGAAATTTTAGATTTTCTATTATAAAAAAGAATTATGACTACTGGATTAGATTTTGGTGCATATATTAATTATAGTTTTGCGAATAAAATAAGTATTTAAATTCATAAACATTGTGTTTTAGTTTTACAAGTGTGTTTTAAATATTTTAACGAAGTTTCTAAAATTTAAATAGCGGTTTTATACGAGTATATTAAAAATATTACAAATTATAAGTAGATTAAAGTGAATGATAGTAACTAAATTAAAATATATTTAGGTATCTATTTGTCAATTTAGTTATATTTTTAACCTAAAACTATCTTCCAAACAAATAATTTAAAATTTTTGATAAATGTTAAACTTCGGTAGATAATTTTAAATAAAACAAATGTTATAATGCTTAATATATACTTTTAAGCATTGAGTTTTCATCATATTCGTCGATAAATTTATTACTCATAAAAGACGAAAAATTTTGTGTTCATGGATAAATTTATTCATGAAGATATCGGAAATTCTATTTCTGAAGATTTGACAATGCGCTACGAAGATAAACTACAATCTAGCAGCGTATTAGTCTCAAGCTCAAACTTTTGGAGGCTTCAAAATAAAGGAAAAAGTCCCCAAAATAAAGTAAAAAAGTCGCCTAATTTTGGGAGTTTCAAACTAATTTTGGAGGTTTTTTTTTATTTTTAGTTTTGTCCAAAATTTTATACAATGCTTTTTTTCTACGCAAAGATGAATTCATTTAGGGAGCTTTTTGAAGAACATTTTGATTAACCTATTTTCCTTCCATTTGGGCCAAAAAAGTATACTCCAAACTCGTAAGGACAGTTTATATAAGATTCTATTTTTGTTTGAAATTGAACATAACTTAAAAGAAATCCTTTAAAAAAGAGGTAAGCTTTAGCGTACAATTTGCGAAATAAAAACTTAACGTCCAATGAGAAGTGAAACTAAGAAACGATTACTTGTGTATGTATTACTGTTTATTAATTTTAAACTTTAGCGAAACGTTTATTGAAAGTTTCTATGTGACGTTTATGCAAATTTTCACGCAATTGCGAGTTTGAGATTTCGACGCCAACCAGTTTTTCGTATATGTTTTTTAAAAATAAAATCATAACAATTTCCGTTTATAAAATAGCGCTCATTTATTTATGATCGTCACTGATTTTAAATATTAAATTACTGCACTACAGTTAAAATTATCTCATAATAAATTGTGATTTTTTTGTTTGAATTACCTGTACTTTTAAAATTTTTAAGCATGTTGTATTTATTTTAATTATCTATAATTATAATTTAGTAGTTATTTTTTCAGCCACAGACTACGTATTATGACATTCCGCTAAGTTTTGAATACAAGTGCATATTTGGATAGGATTTTCTATTACAAAATCTACATTGATATAAAACATTGAACATACATGTATGTTTAATATCATGATTTTGTTTTGTTTTCTTTTGGAATCAAGAATCATTATGTTCGTGGAAGTTATAATACATAAAAAAATGAAGCTTATTTATTATTGATTTCATTATAATTATATAATTGATTTCAATGTTTTCAGTTCTACTTGTAATTTAATTTTTTAATTTTATAATTATTTTTTATAAATTTTTTTAATTTTAATTTAATTATATTTAGTACGTTTACAAACACTTTATTTTGAGAAATTGAGATGATTTCGAAAATTGAGTTGATAATCGCCGTTTTTTTCTTGATTTCCCATACATTTTTCAAAAATTTATCTGTCAAAGAAATCAACACGTCCTTCATCCATGAAATTTCGATTTTTGTATTGATTATTTAAAATTTTTTTCCATAACCCTTGATTTGTTTTAATTTGTCAAAATAAATATTCAAAATAATAACAATAAAAATCAATATTTTCTATTTTATTTTTGAAATTATGCTTATTTATGTTTTGTTGTTGTTTATTTAAAAAAAAAAAATTAATTCATTTATTTATTTTTGGTATATTTTTTATTTATTGTACCAAAACAATAATATAAATATGCCAAAAATTAAATTTTTGATTTTAAAAAACGATTATGAACACTTGACATTTTCTTTGATTTTGTACATGATAATCAACTCGATTCCGGAGTTTGTGAACATACTATAAGACTAAATCAATTTTTTTTTATAGAAAGTTGTAAACTTATTTTTTTTATACTTAAATATAATTATACTTAAATATAATATAATTAAAACTAACTCTTTTTTATCAAACATTATCTTGTTCGCAAAAATTGTTTATTTTTAATATTAATGTAATAAGTTGAAGAATAATATTGTAATTTCTAAAAAAGACATCGATAACAATGTTTTATTTTTATGCTGGAAAAAAAATATAAATTTTAATTAAGTGTTTTTGTTTGTTTTTTAGATTTTAACATAAATATCTATTAAAATTTATTTTAAATGATATCACAAAAAATTCCATTTCTCTGCACATGTTATGAATATATAAAATTTATATGTAAAACATATATGTATATGAAGATATCATTTTCTAATACATCTTACTTATGTTTGGTTGATAAAACATTATTTGGCAACACTTGTCTGTAAAAATTGTTTAATAAGTAAACAAAATATAAATTAGAAAATATTAGAATAACTTATTTTTAGTAAACAAAATATAAATTGAATATATTTTCTAAAAGTTTATATAATGTATTAAGAAATGTTGTTTATTAATGATTAATTGAAATATAAAAATAATTTGGTTATGTATTATCTAAATTAAATTTATGAAGTTTGCACTTACTGTGCAAGTTTGCTCTTTTTCTACACAAAAACTTTTCTACTTTCAAAAATTTATTAACGAAAATTTGAATTTTGCTTTACTTAAAGATATCTTAAAAATTTGTGGTAATTTAAGATAAAAATATGTATAAAATATCGCAAATGTTACAACTAAAGAAGTTTTTGTTTTCTCGAGCTTTTTTAATTTTCAAAATTCCAGAATCAACCAAAATTGTCACAAATTTTTTTCGACATCTCGAACGAAAATTTTGAGAATTTTTAAAAATAAATTAGCAAAATAAATTTAAAAATAATTTAGCAAAATAAATATAATAAAAATAATAATTAAAACATTAAAAAAGTTAAAGTAATTTAATTTATTTCATACTTTAAAAGTTAACATAAACAAATAAACAAACAGTAATAAGATCATGAACTTTAATTTGAATATATGTACCTATTTTAATTTTCTGAATTTAAAAAGAAATATTTTAAAATACAAAGGCAATTTAATGATTTAGAATTCAATAGTGTTTTTTGTTGCAAAAATTGCCTAACACAGAGAAATCCCACTCATTTTGCATAGAACTTAGTTTAATCATTAGTAAAGCGTTTTCTAGAAGACTTATATTGTTTGTCAACTCATACATATTTATTTCTCTAAACAAACGAAAAACTTGCTCCCCTATAAGATTGGGTTTCTAAATCAAAATTTTGGAAAGTTGGTTCATCATTTTTGCGTGTATCGGATAAGATTTCGATACAATTATTATTATTTGCATTGTTGGTATTTGCTCTATCTGGATTTTCATTTTTAAATAATGATGAGTAATGCTTTTGCTGTTTTGACTATTTTACTTTTTCTGGAAATAGTAAAAATTAAAAATTTGGGTTTTGCTGAAATTTTAGCTATAATGATGTTAGTATATATTTTCCTTTTTAAATTTGTAATTTAATTTCATTAGATTTTATTATTACCCTGAAGCGATTAATTAAATGTTTTAAAATATCTTCTGCTGATAATAATCAAGAATCCTGCAGACAGAGCCTCTATTGATTTTTTAACTGGTTGCAAAGATAACAACTACATAGATTTGGCAAATTCTCGAAACTCTTGAAAATCTCGTGAGTTCTTTTTGACAATTTTCAAGTCTGGGAATTAACGACCTTAAGATTTCGGGATTCTCAGAACATTTTTTTTTTAAATCTAATTGAATTTGCAACTCTCATTGTATGCAATTTACAAAAATGAGCAACTCTCATTGTATGCAATTTACAAACAATTTTCCGCGAAAAAAAATTACATAAGATTTGAGATATACAGTTTACTATACAGTAATATTTGAGGTATATTGTCACATTTTATCGTAAGTGTAGACCATCAAATCATTTACAAAACAACGTTCAATGTAATATTTATATAATTATTTATAATACATATATTTATGGTAAATTAGGCAATAAGACGGGTCAATAAGTCATAACCACTTATGTTAACTTTTTTCATTCTGAGATACGATGATTACAATAAAAACAAAGTTTATATATGGGGCCTCGGTGGCCTAGTGGGTAAGAGCATATAAAATACGCTGTAAACACCTAGGGAGTGTGAGTTCAAATCCCACACACGGGATGACGTAACTTAAGTTGTTTTGGCAAAATATTTTAAATTTAATTCTACAGCTCTCATGTTTACTTAATATTATTTACCTGATGAAAAAAATCAATCAAATACATAGATTAATTTTACAAATTTTTTTATCACTTAGTTTTATTATTTTAACTAAACAAAACAAGTTCATTAAGTAATTTAATTTTTAAATTACGAATTAAATAAAAAAAACATAAGCAATAGTAACAAAGATAAATAAATAACTGAAACAAAATAAAAATCAATTGGCCCAATTCTGGCTAAAAAATTTATACCTAAATGTTAATAATTATAAATTTATCAGAATTATTAAATTTTAAAAATAAAAATTAGTTATTTTTCTTGTGTTTCTGTCAAATCTGTATGATACTCGAACATATCTTCGATAAATAAATTTTGACAAAATGTGTGATAACACTGATCAACCAAACGAAGCATATAAAGAATATATTTCATTTTTTATACTAATTGATACATCCTGTGTATACGCTTTTTGCACGTCATACATGGAAATACTGTAACTGGACGTGCTATTTTTAGTTTGAAAAATGGTTTCTCCTCATCCAAGGATTTTTGGAAATGTATCTATATGCCAAGAAAATGCTTTGCCATCATCATCTACTTTTCTCCAAGTGAATTTCTATTTGGCGTACGCCGTACGACGTAAAGGTTAAAAAATCATTTTGTGTAATTTCTTTAACAACAAAGGTTCTTTTTACTCCAGCCGATCTAATGAACTGATACCAGTCTCTTGGATGGTGAATATTTACCTAGATTTTCTTTTTCTTTCTCTGAATAACTACGCGATCCACATCACACTTCATGTGTGCGTGGCCAGCTGTTAAAAATTTAGGGTGAATAATTTGAATTTGTGAAGCATCATCATAGGCAAATGTCATGAACATAGTTGTAAATTTTTGAAAATTTTAGAAGTGAAATTATTTTTTCACAAAAGGGTCTGTTTTAATAAAATGAGCAAAACATATTCTAAATATTTTTTGGACGTTTCCCGTCTAATGTAGGGTAATTCGTATACGTATAACTTCTACTTTAATTTCTTCATGCATTTTGTTTAATGGCAGATGATGACCCGATCACCTAAAGTTATACATCTAAGAGATTTAAGTTTTTGTTTACTACGGTTTTTATAAACTGTTCCGTCTCATACAAGATAATTCTAAAGTAATTCTTTTTGACATACAGGTATTTTATTTCTATGTTTTGCTGATAATAACAATTAGATTAGGTTTAGAGAGCTCTTCTTGAGGTTTAGAGAGCTCTTTCTTTTCTTTCATATTTTTTATAGTAAACTTCAATTACATTACGTATATGTATAATACAATGTAAAATGTCTCATAATATAAGATAAAAATGTCCAATATTGATCAAACATTTTCTATTTATATTTCATTCGACAATTATGCAACGGTTTTATTCTTGTTTTTTTAAAAACTTTTCAAGAATCAAGATTTTTCAACTTTAGGTTGTGCTGAATTTCGTTTTTTTTTCGAAATTTTCTATTTACTTTCATATTCGTATTATTTGATAATTCGCGCTCAATAAACTTTCCTGCTAAAACAGTGTTTTTTTCCTTTTATTAGAATAGATTTTATAAATTTATAAATTAAAAATGGAAAGCCGAAGAAAGGTATATATTCTCCAACTCTACTGTATGTTTATATTTTAAATTTTTTTTGTGTTATTTTGTTGTAGTTTTGAAAATTAAGTATTTGGCCCATAAAATGGATCGTTGGCTAAAAACTGGATTACTGAATCAAAATATAGAAGAAGAATATTAAAGAGACTCAGATCAGGGACCATCAACATCAAGTAATAACTCTTACAGAAGGGGTGATACCAATACATTTTCTAAGGAAACTTATACTAATTCTAAAAGTTCTTTCTTGTCTCAAAATTTCAGGTTCCTATCTCAAAGTGTGCCGGAGTTATGAAAAATAAAATATCATGCAAAATTTGGTTTTAAAAAGTAAATTACAAAATATTGCATAATTTTGATATTATTTTACAGAGGTGAGAAAATTACCGGTCTTCTAGTGCTTTTAGATTGTAAAACTACTACGCAGAGTCTGAGATATATACATTTGAAAATAGAGTTTTTGAGCAATTTTGGGGAGCAGTAACTTTGAAACCCTATACAATTAAAAGAAACCATTAACACACATAAAAATATATTACTGGAGCTTTAATTTTTTTGTCTTGTCGAAGGAAAATGTGTGCAGGTGCCTAAGTTACAGGTATTTAAAAATAGCAAATTTTAAATTTTTGAGCCCTAATAGCTCATAAACAGGGGGTGGTACACAAAAAAAATGTGTGTGTGTGTGTGTGGGCACGTGTATAGCCTAAACGAGTTAGTCTAAATTTTTGAAATTTCAAATTGAAATTAAGATTTTGAAGTAAATACATATCTCGAATTGATAATTTCTTGGACCAAATCAGAGAACCGGAAGTAGTAGTTTACTAGTGTCATTTTTAAGTTGTTTACGAATATTTCGTAACAGAAAAACATTATGAGAAAAATTATTAAGAAAAAATTGTGACACAAGTAAAAGCAACAACTTTGCCATAGAAAATACATACTTATATCTATGCATATTATTCTTTTGTTGATGACGTAAAATTTAAACGGTAAAACTTTTGTTAACAGATTCAATATTATGTTTGTTTTGTATTTTTTTTACTGTTGTAGATTTAAAAAGAATATCGGTTCCTATTCCTAATGCAATACCAAATTATAATAAATATATGGGCGGAACAGATCGCACTGATCAAAATATTAATACTTACCGAATTGGTATCAGAGACAAAAAGTGGTGGCGGCCTTTGTTCACATGGCTTATTGATGCAGCTGTTCAAAACGCTTGGCAGTTAGTTAAGTCATCACGAAGAGAAATATATCAACTTTATTTTCGGAGAGAAATAGAAATGTCGTATTTGTCTTCGATGAAAAATGAACCTAAAAATGTTGGTCGAAAGCCCAACACCTTAGCAGGACAATTTTATATTTGTTACAACGGCAGAGATTACCTTGTATAACACACAACTGATAATAAACGAAGAAGATGTTCATACGAAGAATGCGCTTCTGTTGGAAGAACAGGGTGTAAAAAATGCGATATTAGCCTTTGTGTAAAATGTTTTTCAAATATCATAATAAATGAAGTGCGAATTTTGAACGTAAAAGATAACATACAAATTTCATTCATTTTGTTCATTTTTTTCAATTTGTTCTTTTTTAAATATTTTTACCAGTAAAATATTTGCCAGTATTATTTAAACTCAATTTTATAAGATTTTGTTATTAAAAATTAAATATAAAAAAAAAATATATATATAACTATTTACAATTTTTAACAACATAAATGCATTTGTTTTACTTTTCATTTTGGAACAAAAAAATTAAAATTTTGTACTTGCATTATGGTAGTATGACCATATGGTCACAAGCTATATATTGGGCTCTTGATACTGGACCGTCTATCTAATTTATTTTTATATAAATTTATAGCCTAATTGACATAGTATATAATTTACAGCAAATTTGGAAAAAAATTTTTAATAATTCTAAAAAAACACCCGTTCTAAAATCAAATACAGTAATAACTGAATTAAAGTTACCTTGATATAGAAAAATTCGATATATATCGCTCAAATTTTTAATACTATTTTCTCGCTTTAAGTCATTTAACATTCGCTTAAAGTCGTTGTTTATTTGTTTTTAATTATGAATCTACACGTTCTCAAAAATTTCAAAACGCACTCAATGTCAATAAATTGAGCTAGATAGAACACGCCCAATGTTAATCAAACCGAGAAGTTTCGAAATCAATAAATGTTAAGTTTAAAAATTAAATGTCAATAAATCAATGAAAATCAAAAGTGTCAATATGTAAGTGATACAAAATACATTTTTATAAAAATCGAAGACATTTTATTTTTATACATATTGTTTTTGTTAGAATTCAATAATTAACATCTAAATATAATAAAAGACAATCAGATTAGCGTGCCCTGCTGTTATGTAAAATGTTAATTTAACAAATGTTATACTATGAAAAGAAAGAAACAACAAGGCAGTGTATAAATTAAAGTTTTTAAAGCGTTGTATTTTTATGTAGAAATAATGAACATTATAAAATTGCAATAATATTTTCATTTAAATTTTGCTATGCAACGTTTTCTAATTTTTTAAAAATCTTACCACATATATGTATAACAATGTAACAATCAGAAGTTCAGTTCATCATATAGATGCATATATGAATGAATATATGGGTACATACATACATATGTAGTTATAGATTTATTATTTTTTAATAGCAATAATTATATTTACATGAATGAACGGTAAACATAAACGAACAAAAAAAAAATTCAGAATATCCTATATTATAGGTATTCCACAAAATCAATTTGATTTTAGATATGAGCACAGTATCATACATACAATAAACAAAATTTGTTTGTTAATAAAAAATTAGCTGTAGGTGCTTGTCTAATTGACTTAGAAAAAGCTTTCAATACTGTTTGTCTAGATGGTTTGATTTATAAGCTTATAAAATATAAAATTCCTAAATACTTGATCACTATAATTCATGGTATGTTATACGATAATTCCTTCGAAATTATTAACAAGACAAAAACGCCATATAAAAAATTTCATATCGAAAACGGACTGCAACAGGGTATAGTCAACGCACCAATCCTGTTTTCAATCTATATCTCAGATTTATTATTTTTATTGGATAGAATAAAAGGCAATAATTATACACTAGCTTTCGCTTATGATATAATAATTTACTCCGCGAATGACACCGTAAATTCAATCCAAAATACAAAAAATGTTCAATACCGTCTTGGAGCTGACAGCCATCTACGAGGCGATCAATCACTTCAACTGTCAGCTAGAAGGCCAACAATTCACAATCGTTACCGACCATAAACCTATTACATTTGCGTTTCGGCAGGAGGCAGAAAAAGCATCACCTCGTCAATGCCGACAGCTCGACTTTATCGGTCATTTTACAACAGATATTAAGTACATAAAGAGAATCGACAATATAGTACCAGATTTGTTGTCACGCGTACAAGAAATATCGTCTCTCACAATAGATTATGATAAGCTGGTAAAAGATCAACAAAAAGAAAGAATTGTAGAACATTTTAAAGCAAAACGACACTTCACAAAATCTAAAATCATTCAGAATTGAAAATTCGTTAAAAGAAGTCATTTGTGATGTTTCAACAAAAAATATACGACCATTTATTCCAAAAAAAGTTCAGATTGTTGCTGCTGGAGAAAATACATGGTTTGTCACACCCCGGAACAGCAGCTACTCTAAAACTAGTCCAAGTGAGGTTTGTATGGCCGGGTCTGAAGAAAGATGGTAACAAATTCGTTAAATCCTGTATTCCCTGTCAAGGAGTAAAAGTACAAAAACACGGTCGAACACCGACTGAAACATATTCAGTTCCAACCATTAGATTCGAGCACGTCAATATATACATAGTTGGTCCGTTATCTGTTTCGAAGGGGTTTCAGTACATACTGACAGCGATAAACAGGTTCTCATGCTGGGCCATAGCTATCCCAATGCCAGACATCTCAGCAGAAGCGATAGCTAGATACTTCGTGTTGGTTGGATATCAAGATTCGACGTTCCATTAAAAGAAACTGCAGACCGAGACCGCCAGTTCGATTCACACTTATTTGCCCAACTTAACAACCTATTGGATTCCAAACATCTGAGTAACGGCATTATAGAACGTTGGCATCGCACCTTAAAAGCTTCTCTCAAAGCTAAGCTATCTGGAAATTGGTTTTGACCTACAAACCACTCCGGCTGAAATGGTTATTGCCACTCCTTTGCGATTACCTGGAGAGTTTTTCGTTACTTCTGAAGCAACAACTACCGAACACGAATTCATTAAACAGTTTAGGAAAACTTTTGAAAACTTAAAAACAACGCTTACGTCAAATCATTCTAAACAACTCGTATTTGTACACAAAGACCTTGGCAACACAACCCATGTGTTCATTAGGAATGATTTCGTCAGAACACCACTTCAGCCAACATACAATGGCCCATATGAAGTCGTCAAGCGTACAGAAAAATATTTCTCCGTTAAAATAAAGGATAAAATAAATAATGTTTTCATAGACCGTTTGAAACCAGTGTTTCTCACAGCGGAAGATGACAATGTAAAATTAGGAACACCCTTAGAACATACTAAAATACAGACAAGCGTTATCCCAAAGATGGTTGATAAAGATCCAAACTCTAATATGTACACTATTCGTTATGGAAGAACCGTACGCTTTGCAGACCCGTAAAAAAAATTTAGAAAAATAAATATTAAAAAATATCGATTACAATATTATAAGAATATAATCAATTATAAAAATTTTTTAATTATAACAATGAAAAACTATAAAATATTGAAATATTGCATCAATATTTTTTTATAATTTTTTTTTGAAAACTATAAAACCTACTTTTATAAGTTAAGTATATAATTTTTTGAATATACCAAAAAATTTTCATAACACCTTTAAGGTTTTACATAAAATATTAATGAAAGAATAAACTTTCATTAATGAGCGAATGCGTTTCAACATGATATGCATGTCATCATTAACATTCTTATTTTTTTTTTTTTATCTTCAAAATGAAGTTAATATTGGAGTGTTTCGTCCATCCAAACAATACTGGACTCATCAGTAGCTAATTTGTAGTGTTGGACTACCTAGACAACTCCAACTAATTTTTTATCCACCGCAGTGCTTTATATAAAATTTTAATAAAATCAACTGCAAGATGTAAAAATAGAATAAAAATTTAGAAAAAAAAAAATCTGTTAATTAACAATACTGGATTCATCAGTAGGTAACTTGTAGTGTTGGACTACCTAGACAACTCCAACTAAATTTTTATCCACCGCAGTGCTTTATATAAAATTTTAATAAAAAAATTGGTTTGGTGATCATTTAATATAAAAAAATTTTAATTATAAAAATGATAAACTATGAAATATTGAAATAAAATTATTAATTATTTTTTTTATAATTGTTAATAACAGCAATGATGATGGCATGCATGTCATGTTGAAACGCATTCGCTCATAAATGAAAGTTTTTTCTTTCATTTATATTTTGTGTAAAACCTTAAAGGTGCTATGGTATATTCAAAAATTACATACTTAACTTATAATCAATTATGATTTCTGAGAGCTCCGGACAGCTTCTCTACATCCTTCGAAAAAATTCTCTACGCGTTTCACTATCGATAATAGGTATTTAAAAAAATCAAATATCAAAGAACTTTAATTTTTTCACAACCTTCATAAACTTCAACCGTCAGAATGGTTTCAAAACATGTTGTATTATATTTTATATTGTCCGTTTTAAAATAAAAAAAATTACTTTTAATGGTGGACGTCTTTATTTAACTGGTTATTATTTCATGTATTTGTTGATATGCATTATACCTAACATTATAAGTAACTGCATCAATTATTATGAAACATATATGAAATTAAAACAAGAGACATTACACATGGGAGTTACAATATATTTCTACATCCCCCCCTTTTAGTTTAAATTAAATATTTTAAAGTACAATTAATATTTAACATATTGTTAAGGTATAGTTAATAATTTAATATAAGCTATACAATTCTAAAAAATTATTAGTGTTTTTCATAAATTAATAGTGATAATTCAGTTAATAAATCCATTTACTTATATACTATAACTTAATGATAATATAATAATTCATTTTATAAATTCATTTATTGTATTTATTATATATTTTTGTAAAATTAAGGTTAAACTAAATTATCAATAAAATATTTTATTTTATTCAAACTTAAAAATTTTAATTTTTTTTTTTTTTTAATTCAAAAAGTTTAGGATTAAAATCTTATTTATCTTAGATAAAAAATTATCTAGTCGAATAGTCGAATATTAATTCAACCATATGATTTAGCACTTATAGTAAAATTCTGATGCAAATTATTATATTATGTATTATAGTTTTTTATTGACTTATTTTCGAAGGAAGTAAGAATTTCTTTTCAATTTTTGATTGTTTTTTGAGTTTATAATATAAGAACGAGGAGTGTTATGTTTATTTTCTATATGGCCCGGTTTCCAATACTTTCCTTCTCCTACATGGGCTTTTTCCCCATTATAAAAATTTACCTCTTTTTTTGAATTTCTATCATAATATCGTTTATTATTATTATTATTTTTTTCATTGGCATTATTTTATTACTATGATTTAATTGTTTGTGGGTATAGTGGGTTTAGTGGGTAAAATATCTAAGTATTTTGAAAAATAATCACCTACTATTAGATAATTTTTTCCATTGATTTCCATAAAATGCATTCCTAACTTTGAGTATTGCGAATCTGGAATCTGGTGATTTATTAAGGGTTCTTTTATATTTGACGACCTATATTTTTGACATACTTTGCATTTAATAATCATTGTTTTATATCTTGGTTCATATGGGGCCAGCATAATAACAACCTAGCTCTTCTTTTGGTTTTTTCAATACCAAGATGAGATTTGTGAAGATTTTCTAAAATTGAAACGCGCATAGTCTTTGGTAAGAAATTTTTATCTCCAAAAAATATTAAGTCATTTTCTAAAAATAATTTTTCTCTAAATTTCCAAAAGATTGATAGCCTATTCCCTACTTTATTTTTTTCATTTGGCCACCCTTTTAGTATGTTTTGTTTAATCTCCACTAAAATCTTATCACTATGTTTCTTGTTTAAACTCTTGTATTTTGTCTTCACTAACATTAATTGTATGTACCATGTCCTCTAATCCTTTTATTTTATCCTCTGGCTGTATTTTTTCATAATAACTTCTTGAGAGCCAATCAGTTAAATGGATAAATTTACCAGGTAGGTAAGTAAAGTTTAATTTATATTTTTGTAATTTTAACTTCATACGTTGAAATCTACTTGGTGAATTGAAAATTTGATTGATTGTATTTTATTATATTCTAGAATCAATTTATGTATTGGGTCGGTAAAAATCCTCAATCGAAACCCTCCTCGTGGGTGCCGACCGGAAATAATCACCAGCTAGGTGTTTAGGTGCTAAGGCAAACCCGGATTGGGGTAACCCTGTAACCCTTTTTATTGGTCAGTTATTTGAGGCGCAAAAGAACTCCTTAGCCTGGACCAAAACAGTGGTAGGCCAGGTCAAGCCCCAAGAAGGACAAATCCCAGGTTCATCGAAAGGCCTTACGTCCATGAGACAGAGGTCACAAGATGAGCCACAGGGTAGTTTTAAAAAGGCTAAGTTGCTAGAAAGCAACCAGGTAACCAAGCCGTTCAATAAAATTGCCAAGGATAGTTTAATTTTGACAATCATTGATGAAGGGTTAGAGAATGGCGGTATTTCTCCCAGTAACTGCAAGAAGGTTGTTGTTGCTTTAAACACAACTTTCTTCCAGGCACTGGAAGAAAATCCGGGACCAGCACCCTCCTGTAGAGACACTGGCTGGCATCAGGGACACGTCAAATTGACAGCTTGCGCTGATCAGAGATCGGTAGATCTCTACAAGCAGGCGATAGATAAGGTGGGAAGTCTGTGGCCGGGGTCCAAGCTCAAAGCTGTAAGCACGGAGGAAATCCCTAGCAGGCCAAGAGCTTAGGGAACCTGCCGAAGCAGACACGATCACCAAAATGATGAAAGTGTGAAATCCCCAACTCCCAACTCAAAATTGGAAGACTGCCAAACTAGGGGGAGTAGTCATTGCCAATAACTGGACTGGAATTGGAACTGGTCATTGCCAATCAGGTCTCCCTCAACCCCTAGCGACAGCCAAAGGGGTCATTAGTTACGGCTTCACAGCGGTAACACTGAAGGTGTATAAAAAGGATGAAGTAGCAAGGTGATAAGAAGCCTTAAGGAGCATCGATGAAGACCCAAGTCAAGCCCTAGAGGCAGACTCTGACCGATTCGATGTCGTTGACGTAGCATCGCCCTCGGGTACAAAGAGAGTGAATGATGGCATCAAGGCTAACGACGAAGACGATCTACTTAGATCTGATTCTGACAGCTTTGATGAAGCCAAAAGCTTCTCAATTGACTTTGAGGATGAAGCTAACGCGACGGTGGTGAAGATTACGAATGGCTCAGGTAATGAAGCTACTCCAAATTAATCTCCATCACTCCAGAGCGGCTTTCACCGCACTTGAAATCCGCCTCAGGAGAATGGGCGAGGATATTATCTTGATCCAAGAGCCATGGGTGGCAAAAAAAAAACTCAAGATACCAGATTACACGTTGTTATATAATAAAGAGGTATGCAAACTTAGAGCGTGCATAATTGCTAAAAATACATTAAATTTAACTTTTATGTATAATTACAGTAATGCTGATCTGGTCGCGGCGACCCTAAAGCTAAAAACTGAAAGCCCTAGGTTGTTGCAGCGTATCTTCCTCACGACTCGCATGATTCATTTCCTCCATCCAAACTTGCAGGGTTGGTAGCGGATGCCAGAATGCGGAGGTATAGAAAATGTCTCCGAAGCATCTAGTCATGGTCCCCAGTCTTCTTAAAAAAAAGGATGGCAGCTGGGCTACCACAAGCATTATTAGGAGTCGTTGAAATTATTTTCAAAAACCCATTTTCCTAGGTGCACAAATAATAGGTCAGTGGTGGCTTGTCTTTTGAATCCTCCCCGTACTATCTCAGAGGTGCTGGTTACAGGAGACAAACTACAATGGGCTATAGATAGTTTCAAATCATTCAAGTGAAGCGGATCAGATGGTATTATACCGGCTCAATTCCAGCAAACTTCATCTACTACTCTGGCTTGGCTAAAAAGCATTTTCTGTATTTGCCTTAATTTGGGGCTTATCCCGGATAAATGGAAACAGGTTAGAGTGGTGTTCATACCCAAGGCTAACAAAAGTAGTCACGTCTATGCGAAGGACTTTCGGCTGATAACCCTGTTATCCTTCCTCCTAAAACCCTTAGAAAGATTAATTGGCATCCATATCCGTTGCAACTTAGATAGAAATCTGTTGTGAGCCTCCCAACATGCTTACTGTAAAGGGAAGTCAGTAGATAGTGTACTTCACACTTTGAGTAGCTCGATTAAAAGATCTTTAAAATGCAAAGAGTATACTCTTGCAGCATTTATAGACATTGCGGGAGCTTTTATTAACATCAATCAGGCAGCAATTGTAGACGCACTCATAAGGCTAGGAATAGAAACGGAGCTAAGACTACTGATACACGGGGTGCACAACAATCGCCTATGCGGACGATGTTGCTGTCGTTGTCAGTGGCAAGTCCCCAGACAGTCTCAGGGACGTTTTGTAACTTGTACTAAACAAAATCACAACATGGGCTACAGACTATGGACTGTCAGTAAATCCATAGAAAAGCGAACTGGTTCTAGGGAACAAGGAAATATAAAATTCCTAAAATAACCGCCTTCGTTAAATGGCTCCATTCTTGCCTTTAGCGAAACGGCGAAATTGCTCGGTCTAACTCTAGACAGGAAGTTAAGCTGGAAGGCTAACATCTCAGAAAGAGTAAAGAAGGCCTCAATAGCACTCTACTCGTGCAAAAAATCCATTGGTAGGAAAAAGGGGCTTCAGCCATACATGAATTACTGGCTATATACACCCGTAGTAAGATCCATTTTTATGTACGGAGTCCTAGTATGGTGGAAGGCAATCGATAAAGAGGTCAACCACAAGGTAATCCCTAGGGTTCAAAGAACTGCCACACTATGTATTAGTGGCTCTTTAATAACAACTCCTTCTGCGGCATTAGATATCATGCTTAATCTGATGCCTGTAGAATATTATAGCAATTTTGCAGCCGCAAACACAGCTGTGAGATTAAAAGGTACATCCCAGTGGATCAATTCACGAGAAGGTCACTTGGATATCATTAACCAATTCAAGTCCGCTCCAGCCTTGGTGGACTACACGTCCCCCACTTACGTCTTCGGAAAATCTCATGTGACGAGCATAAAAAGCCGTGAGAGTTGAGCCGTGCCGTGAGAACTCGAACACAGTGATGACCTTCGAAGAAGTACAATTCTACAGGGATGGCTCAAAAATGAACAACTTCTCTGATAATCTGAATATCAGTCATAATTTCCGATTACCAGACCATTGTAGCGTCTTCCAAGAGGAAATTATGGCAATTTAAGAATCCTTGATTCTACTGTATAGAAGCGTTTTGATTGTAAAACAAGTGCGTATTTTGTCAGACAGTCAGGCTGCATTAAAATCTCTGGAATCAACATGCACAACCTCGAAAACTGCAATAAACTGCCGAAAACTTCTTAAAGAGGTGGCCGGGCAATTTAGCATTCAGCTTTGCTGGGTACCAGGTCATCGATGTATTTCGGGAAATGAAAAACCTGATGAATTCGCAAGAATTGGTACAACCTTACAAGTCCTGCCGGATAGGGTAAGACTAGGGGTACCTCTATCCACAAGCAAAACGTTATTTCGAAAAGAAGACAAATGGTCAAACTTGACCTCGTGCAATATCACAACATTGACATGGCCCAAAACCGATTTAAGACGATCCTATGATCTGCTTTCTCTCAAAAGGGCAGACATTGGAATGAGAATGGTAATCACCTGTCACTGTCTAATAAGGAAGCATGCCAGAAATTCGCTTTGTAAAAAGCTCAAATTGCTTTTAACGAGTGGGATAGAAAAGCTTCTATGTGGTATCACAATGGACCAAATACGGTCTAAGTGTGCCTTTTTGGCAGTCACTTAACGTAACCTAACCATAATCAATTTTATTAAAATTGATTGTATTTTATTATATTCTTTTGATATTATTCCTAATAACGGTTTGTGGTCTGTGACTATTTCTACATTTCCTCCATATATATATGAATTAAGTTTTTTGCATGCGAAAACTACTGCCAACATTTCTTTTTATATTTGTGCATAGTTCATTTCTGTATCTGTTAAGCTGCGTGAAGCAAAAGACACAGGTCTTCCTGTTTGTAGCAACGCACAACCCAAACCACTGTTTGACGCGTCTGTTTGTATGGTAACACCTTCATTACCGTCAAAAGGCTTTAGTACAGGTGCTTCAGAAATTTATTTTTTTCATGCACGTATCATGAATGGGTAACCATTCAAAAACTATGTTATTTTTTAAAAATTATCTTATAGGCGCACTTATTTCTGATAAGTTAGGTATATATTCTCTAACATAATTAACAAATCCCATTAGCTTTTCTACCTCTTTTTTGCATTTGGGTGCACCTAAATTTTCAATTCTTTTTAATCTACTTTTATCACATTCAATTCCATTTTTTGAAATATGACGATCTAAAAATGTAACTCTATTTTGTTTAAATTGAACTTTAATACCATTTTTATATTTTTTTTTCTATTGCCCTTTGCATTACTAAGTTTAAAGTCTTATCATGTTCTATATCACTTTTTGCAGCTATAATAATATCAACATATACACAGTAAAGTTTCTAATACCATTAAAATTTTCTTGATTTAATTTTTGAAACGCTGCTGGTGCTATTTTTATTCCAAATTGGAGCCTTTTAAATCTATAACAATCAAATGGTGTGCTAAATGTGCAAAGATTTTTAGAACTTTTGTCGAGCTCTATTTGACAAAACCCTTCTTTTATATCAAGTACTGTAAATATATTTTTTCCTACAAAATTAGTTTTTTGTTGTTCGAATGTTGGTATTTCATAATAATTATCTTTTATTGCTTTATTAAGTTCCTTTGTGTTCAAACAGATTAATTTTTTATTTGGTTTTTCAACAATAATAATATTAGACACCTAGTCGCATGGCTCACTTACTGGTTCTATAACTCCCCTACTACATAAATTTCTAAGCTTACTTTTCAGTGGAGCTATTGGTATTCGATTTGATGATTTCGCGTATGGAGCTACATTATCTTTTAATTTTATATGAACATTTTTTTGAAACACCCTAATCCATTAAATAATTCACTTTATTTGTTTAAAAATTTATCAACACTATTAACTTCTATATTATTTATTGTTTTTATTAAATGCAAATTTATATATCTTTCAAGCCCTACAATCGAAGTTTTATTAATTTTATCCTCAACAATAAAAAAAAAATTGGTTTGAAGTTGTATTATTAGCTGCACATTTTAAAATGGAAATCCCGATTTTTTTAATTTCGGTACCATTATAGGCTATTAATTTTTCACATTCTTTACTTATTTTAATAAATTTTAACTGTTTAAAAATATTGTAGGGTAGCACATTAACTGCTGCCCCCGTATCTAATTTATTTTGAATTCTAATATTTTCATACCAAACTTTTCTATTGTTATAAAATTTAATTGTATCTATATAATAATTTGCTTCCGAATCACTACAATAAGAATTAATTTTAATTTCACTAACGCTTTTTTTTTAAAAACTACAGCTAGATGATTGTTTCCTTTTCAGTTGATGCATTTGTTTTTCATAAACTGGACAATTACCGTATGCATGTATTTTACAGCAAAATTTACAGGCCGAATGTTTTACATTTTCTTTTCTAAAATTAAAATTTTTTGAGTTAGATTTTTGATAATTATTTTGTTTATATGTTTTGTTAGTATTTTTGGAATAGTTAGTTTTATAATTATTATTATAAGTATTAGTTTTTTGTTTTGTATCTGTATTGTGTCCAATTACTAATGACCCAGATTTTTGCATACTAGCTGCTTGTTTCTGTGAGACTTCGGCTGTCCTGGCATGATCGATTGCTGTTTCCAGTGTAAGCGTTAGGATATCCAGTGGGATTTTATGATTTCGGTTATAAACAGAAATCTCTCATAAATGATATTGCACTTTGGTTTACAGAAGTTTTGAAATGCTTCTGTAACCGTTTTGTAGCTCTTTTGTTCATCTGTTGTTAGGTTGAATGAGTTGAATATTTCAAGAGTTTCAGGTCCCACAGCATTCAGAAACATCGCAACCTGTATTTCTTGTGCTTTTTTGGCTAATTCTGTAGCTGTGGTGTTATTTTAAAATTTTGACAAAAACACCTCCAATTTTCTGCTATATTTCCTTGTAAATTTAATTCATTTATTTTCTTCACGTAATCCATACTGGTGTTAACATATATATACTTTTTTAAGTGGTCTTCCACGCGATTTCTTTATGGTTATCTTAACTGCACCCATACAATTATGTTGACTTAATTAAAAAAAATTTTTTTTTTTTTTAGAACTTTTTCTTTTAAAGTTATTTCATTTTAATTTATTTTCCACGAGGTTCTTTTAAACCGACTGCGGCATGTATTCTATTTTATATTGTCTGTTTTAAAAAAAAAATTACTTGTAATGGTGGACGTCTTTATTTAACTGGTTATTATTTCATGTATTTATTGATATGCATTTTACCTAACATTAGAAGTAACTGTATCAATTATTATGAAACATATGAAATTGAAACAACAGACATTACATGGGAGTTACAATATACTTCTACAATGTTTACTAACTATTCTACTTGGTGGAGCGAATACTTAGCCTGCCTTAAAACTCTCGACTAAGTCTATATTCAACATTCGCTTTAAACACAAATACTGGTAACCTTATAAAGATTGCTTAAAAGAATATAAAAAGCCAGCAAAATATCCAATTGGCACACTTGGATTGATTCTTGTCGAACTATCGAAACTAAACAAAGGATTTAGCCAGAATCTGTAAGATTCTGTCCAATGATAGATCCTGTCCGTCTTTAATTAAAAGAACGGATGGGAGCTGCGCCAATTCTTCAGCGAATCTTTAGAATTGTTAGTTAACATTCATTTTCCCGTATGCACTAATAATAACGGTAATGCAATTTCACCTAATGGAGTTCTTGTAGACTAAGGAATCTCATGGGATAGCGTTAGTAAACCTATATCTCAGGAAAAGGTTTCTTGAGCTATAAAAGTTTTTTTTTTCTTGTGGGTTCGAAAAGGTTAATACAAACCAGAATATTTTAGAAAATTTCAATATTTCATCCAAAACTATATTTTAATTTTCAAAAAAATATTCTTCTAAACAAAAAAGAAAAATAAAAACAAATAGACCTCCGTTACAATTTACATCACACTTAAGCAATATTAATAAAATTTTGTTGGGCTTCAAATATTATGCATCGGTTGTGTAGAGTTATTTTGAGAGATAGATGAGATCTATAAAATTATAAGAAAAAACAACATTTTGTTTGTGATATATAAATATGTATATATGTATGTATGTTAAAATCAATTTTTAGAAAAAAAAATCAGTTCGAAGAAAATGAATTATGAACAGAATGAATTATGAACAGAAATAAAAAATTAAACATACATACATATGTAGGTAAATACCAATTTTATACCTCACGTGTATTTTTTAAAAATTTTTTTGTTTTGTATAACTTCTCTGGGAAGTGGTAAATATTCGTGCAATTAATAGATTAATAGTTTAATTCTTTCTATTGATCAAAATGCGTGAAGATACACAGAATAAATTAAATCTGACACATATGCAGTATATCGTCAAAGCTCAATATCTTCAAATTCACAGTGAAAATAGTGATATGAAAAGTAACAAATATTATTAACAACGAATTTTTTTAAAACCTACAGCCGAAGTTTTTAACTGAAAAGAAATACAACACTATAATTCCGATTCTGATAACTAATCGGATTTTTTTGTAGAATCGTTTACCGATTCGAATGATAATGTAAACCCTTCACCGACGCACCAAGAAAATTCAACTGAAAATGAGTTAGGAACTATTGAATTGAACAAGATTTATTGCAGCAAAATTTGCAACCTAAAGAAAACGAAATTTCAAGTAAATTTCAAAAAAAGAGGAAGAGTATACAGTAGTATGTCGACTTTAGGATACGCGTATGAACATAATAGATGCCGTTTTTATAACACTGGATCATCTTTTACAAAAATTTGGATATTTTAATTAAGTACCGGGATATATTTATGTAACCTTCCGAATTGTATGACAACTACTCGAACCTGATGCAGCGAATTCACCACATTTTGCAAAAGCTATTGCCATGAAACTTGATCTACTTTTACAAGATTTCAGATGAGCAAGTTAATTAAGCTGAAGAAGATATATAAGTTACCTGAACCTGCTGCACCACCAAATTTTACAGAAGTTGTCGGCATGCACCTAGGCATTTTTTCACAAAATTTCAGATACCTAGCTTAAATAGACACTAAGTTATTTTCATATAAAGAAAGAAATTGTATGACAGCTACTCGAACCCGCCGTCCTAACTTGGTGAATTTAAATAGAGGAACTATTAATTTTACAATAGTGACATGGTATAAATTTTCTAAATCTTAGGTCCTTTTTTTGGAGTTATTGTGCGGACGGACGGAAACATAGACGTACATGACTTAATTGACTCAAAATTCGATTCTGATCCGACTCATACACTTCAGTCTTTATCTTCCTCGCCTCCTTTAAAGTGTTATAAACGTAATGCCAAACTTTGTATACTTTATATTTTATTATTACATAAAAAAGTAAAGAACCGTATAAGAAACGCATTGTAATGGAAGTGTAATAAAAGAAAAATAGTGATGGAGTGTAATAAAAGGAAGTGTAATGGGAGGAAAAGGAGTCCCCAAAACAAAAGACGTTAAAGAAGGATCCATCACATAAATTTCTCAATAATTTCAAAATTAATTTCTCAATATTTCCAAAATGTACCATAGCTTACACAGGAATTTTTTTTTATTATAGTATATTTACAATTTACAATTAATTATATAACATTTAATATATTATATTATAATAGGTAGTATTTGATAATTAGATTAGACGTAGCCTGAGCTATACGGTCTGTTGAAATTTATAAAAATAAAATCTATATTTATACAAAAAGTTATTTAACAGAATCAAACAAAAATAGAAAAATATAAATAAAAAAAATAAAAGATTTGTAAAATAAAATAAAATTTAACTCTGAAAAAAATAAAACATTCAGTTCTGTAGGGGATAGAATATACAGCCACTTACACCTTCAACATATGATTGGGTTTTCAATTTGGAATTTAACAGCCTTTCTCGTTCCAACCAGATATGTGAAGGTTTTGAAAATTGTAAAAGCCTCGATGAGGCTAGAAAAAAGGACTTTAAAGATTCTTAAATATAATAATAAAAATAAAGATAAAAAGGAGAAACATTTATTTTTAAAGAAAGAGGAGTTAATGCCATAATGACGAAACCAGTATTATCTTCTAATAAACTTAATGACTTAAAACGAATGCTAAAATTGAGGCCGCTTCAAGATTCCGTTTTTGATAGCTTGTTTTAATTTATAATCAGAAATGAAATATTATTTGCTCTTTGTTTTAATGAATATAGCAAAAAATTATTCTTTTTTACTGTATAATTTTGATTAGCAATATTTGTTTGATAGTTATGAAGGCTAATTTGATGTTGACAAAAAGAACTTTTTTATTTTATTAAATTTATTTTACAAATATTTTATTTCATTCAAAATTAAGAGGTTCTATTATCCACTAATATATTCTTATATAGAAAACATATATACATATTTATAAAGTTTTTTGAAAACATGGTCAATACTAAAGTTAAAATGACAATAAGCATTGTTTTAAAATACATCAGCGCTATTTAAAATTTATTTGAATTCATATAATTATCCATATAAATTCCATAAATCCATATAATCCATATAAATTTAACTAACAAATTGTCCTTCATTCTAAATGTAAATTACATTTTAAATTAAATCTTTCTAAACGTGTCAAACAGTCAAAAAATTAGTGTTCACAACAATTTATTCTTTTCGGAAGCCTGTATTAAATATGACATAAGATATATTTCATACACTTGATATTAAGGTATCAAAATGTAATTTCATAAAAAATTTTAAAATATAAATTTGCGTATATTTTACTTTAGGTACTATGTCCGATTGCCTTGAAATTTTACATAACGATACCTAGTGACGTGACGTCATATTTCATAGAATATGACACAAAGGTCATTTAAAGCTCAAATTGATTATTTTGAAAGCATTGTGGGACCTACTATTGTTTTTAATAAATATCTTGTTTCATTTTAACCAGTGCTACAGTTTCTGAGATACTGCAGTTCAAACTAGAGTTTCTGTCTCGAGAATTCTCTCCCGGGAATTCTCGAGAAAACTTATAATTTTTTTTTCTCTTTTCTCGAGATTATTTTAAAAACGATTTTTCGGGATTCTCGAGAAATTTTATTTTTCTCGAGAAATTGCACTAAATTCATATTCTAAGAAAATACAAACAAAATTATAAAAAAAACAATATTTTATGTCAAAAAATCCAAATTTAGTTTAAGAACCGCTGCAAAAAGTTTCAGAAATTTAACATATCTCGCTCGAGTCTCGATATTCTCGATATTTGAACTCCTGTCAAACTTACATTTTTTGTTTGGCTAATCAGTTTACATTTGATTTTTTGCTGTCAAGTCAACAACAAATTTTGTAATTTTGATTTTCGTATACATTAAATTTATATTTGCTTTTAGAATTTTATTAAATTATTGTGGTATCAAAACAAAAGTGATTTGATTAAAATATTATATAAAATCGATCCCGAATTTTAAATATAAAATTATTATATGGAACAATATAATATTTTGGGGTTAGTAGTGTTAAAATATAAAGGAATCTGTATGAAGTTTGTCTATTTTTTAATACCTCTTTAGATCATGGAAAATGAAAACGAATATTTAAGTAAAAATATATGGAATTATTTCAAAAGAACTGGTAATATCGATAAAGCTACCTGCAAATTTTGTAGTAAAGAAATAGGGTGCAAAGCCTCTTCTACTAGTGGATTACATAGGCATTTGAGTGGAGGGCAGCATCGGATGAAACGAAAATTGGATGACAATGAAACAAATAAACTAATTGTTGAATCAAATAAAAGATCGACATTAGAAACATATTTTAATGTAAACAAAAAACGGAATATTGATTATATCGTTTCAAAACTTGCTGCCCAAGACGGTATTTCAATTAATGCTATTACAAAAAGTGAATTTATTAGAAATAGCTTAACATCCCTCGGGTTATATTTGCCAAAAAATCCAACAGATGTATTTAATCTCATATATAAATATTATGAAAATAAAAAGTCAGAAATAATCCAAAAAATTAATTTGATGAAATTAAATAATAAAAAATTCTCACAGTCAATCGATGAGTGGACAAGTTTTCGAAACAGGAGATATATGAATATCCAATTATATTATCATGATGGATTGAATTAGTTGATGCAAATTTGAAATCATTCGGTTTAAATTTTTCAACCGATATTGTTTCCACTACAAGCGATGGTGCGAGTGTGATGATAAAATTCGGAAAACTTTCACCAGCATATCAACAATTATGTTACAATCACGCAGTGCATTTAGCTGTGATTTCAACTTTTTATCAACAGAGTTCTAGTGTCCAAATACAAAATAGCGTAGATAGTGATATCTCCGAAGCATCAGAAGATGAATATGACTGTCAATATGAATATGGTATTGGCGATAGTAGTATATCCACCGCTGCAGCTACTGAATTTAATTTGAAATTTTCAATTATAAAAAAAATACGAACTATCGTTAAAATGTTTAAAAACTCGCCTGTAAAAAATGCTTTACTACAAAATTATGTGAAAGAGGAAGAAAAACAAGAATTACAATGTCTATTGGATGTCAAAACACGATGGAATTCAATTGAAATAATGATTGAGAGGTTTTTAAGAATTATAAGTCCTATAAAGAAAGTTTTAAAAGATTTAAATTCAGAACATTTGTGGAATCCTGCAATTGATGAAGTGTTGGCATTTGATATATTAAATGCTTTGAAACCAGTTAGACTATCTGTTGAAGCATTCAGTCGTCATGATATGAATTTATTAACTGCTGAAGGTGTATTGAAATTTCTATTTACAACTCTTACAAATAACAAGACTGAAATAAGTTCATCTCTATTAGAAGAATTAAAAATTCAAATTTCAAAACGAAGAGACGTTACATTAATATCACTGCTTAAATTTTTACATGATCCTAATAGTTGTGATATTCATATTCTTGAAGATCATAACGATATTTTTTTTAAAATGAGTTCTAGAAATGAAATAATTAAAAGAGCAAAATTATTTTTAATACGGTTGTTTAAAAACACTGTCACTGATGATGATGAAAATGTGGATATGGTATTGGAAGAAGATGGTAACGAAAATGATATTACAATTATCGAAGAAAATAGCAATTCTAATATAAAAATATGTAATATGAGGAAACAACTGGAAGAATCTATTTCAAAAACATTAGCATCAATCAAAAATGTGAACGATGACGAATATCGTGCACTTTCCAAAGAAATTAATATTTATTCAGCTACTGGGAATATAACCGAAAATTTAAAAAAATTAAAGAAAGCAATATTGACAATAAAACCTACTTCGACACAAAATGAGAGAAACTTTTCTATTTCAAATAATTTTGCATCGAAATTAAGAGGACGTTTGACAGATAAACATTTAAATTGTCTTTGTTTTTTGAAAAATCATTTTCAAAAATATGAAAAATAATTTACATATTTACATTATTCTATGTAGAGACTGGAGATTAGGTTTTGTGGACATTTTTGCTTTCTTTAATTTTTGTAGTATTATTATAATAATTTCTATTTGTTATACAAAAAATAACTAGTCTAGTCATGTCACTATGTAGTCAGTCAATACGTTATTTATATCATATATATAATATGATAATATGAATTTTTTTATTTAGTAATTTGTTATGTTATGAATAAACATTTATAAAAATTTGGTTATTTTTTATGACATACATATAATAAAATTAATATAATTTTTTTGTTAAAATTTGTCTTATTTTTTTGCTGGTATTAAGGAATTTTTATTCGGGAATTCTCGAGAATTCTCGAGAATTTTAAAATAATCCCGATTCTCGAGAAATATATTTTTATGAAAACTGAGAATTCCCGAATCTCGAGAATTAAAAAAGTTCAAGAAATCAGAAACTCTAGTTCAAACGGAAAACTTTGGTATAAAAAATTTTTTTCTAGACTTTCTAGAAACCACTATACTTTATAAATTTTCAAAGACACCCTATATTATTTTTATACTGTTAGAAAGGTCTCTTCATACTCTTTCCAACGGTATATAATAAGTGTGGTACGGCTTGGTAAATAGTCCTATCGGAGGTTATAAATTCGAAATTGAAACAACAATTTTAATAAAAAAAATGCAATTTAAAACTTTTAATCCAAAAATCCAATAAACGGAGGAAGCAAACTCAATTGTCCGTTTTCTTTTGAGTTTGCTTCCTCCGTTTATTTTTTATAGGAAAACGAGTTCACAACCAGCTACTGCAACTTCTACCGACGTAATTTTTTTTTTTTGTATTTAGACTTAAATTAATTTTTATAAATTATTTTAAATTACTTTTTAATTTTTTAAGTTCCAATAAATCACTAATTACGAGTATCTTTGAAAATCTTCTTCCATTAATAAAAAAATATGAAAACAGTTCATCGACTTTTGTGAACACACTCGAAAATATAGACAAAAATAAGTGTTGTTCTACACGTTTTATTAAGCGGAATGCTCTACAGTTGTAAAATACATATTTTAAAATGTGTGGAAGAAGATAAAGGGATTAAAAAAGGGATAGAAAGCATTGAGTTCTAACCACCGCCTAACAGATTTAATAATATAACACAAGTGCTAACTAATTCTTTCATATAATTTTAAAATAGATATATATTATGCTAGAGTTACATTTATTTTGTTAAGTTATAATTTTTATCTCTAGAGAATTTGTTATTATTTGGAATATGAGTTCTTTGATACTTGTCAGTTACAACTTACGAGTAACTGAAAATTATTTCCCATATTACTTTCATTTATTACCATTATTTTTGATTAATTTTAAGAAAATTTATTTAAAAAATATGGTATACTTTACTTAAGGTAAAATGTCCGATCTTTTTGAAAATTTACTGAGAGATACCTTAGATCACGTGATGAAACGTTATATAGGCCCAATTAAGCGATGGCAACACTAAGGGCTTCAAAAAGCCATTTAAAAATTGATGGGGGCAACCTACTTAAAGACACATAGCACCTATATTTGTGGAACTGTGGACCCCTACCAAGGCTTAAATGGAATTTTCCTTCTAAATACATATATAGCTTTACAAGTTATTCAATGATTTTAGTACAGGGTGTTTAGTAAAAAAAAATTTAAAAACAATTGTGGTTTTTAATAGTTAGTCAAACAAAAGTGTGGGATAAACATCATAAAATATAAAAAAATCGTATGACATTTTAAATAATGAAATTACTACTTTTCAAATTATCCCCACTAAAAAGGAAAGGAAAAAAGAAGATATTTTATCGCAATTAAAATTAAGATTGTAAAATTTTATTAAAAGAAATTAAATTGCAAATAAATAGAATTGTAAATAATAGTTAATACTTAAGTCTTATAATTTCAATTTTCATTTAAGGGCTCAACCGGTTCTTTTTTAAAATTAATTAAAATTTATAAAGGAAACTGTATATAAAGCACGTGTTTTACGAAAACGTGGTTGCATACATTTTTTTTGTTACTGAGTATTAAATGGTTGTCTCGTCAAAAGTGCAAAAAAACAAGAATAAAAGAAGTAATAAAACAGAAGATTTTAAAAGGAAAATTTATTTTATCAGACAAAAAACAAGATTTATTTTAAAGTTAAAAGAAAATATTAAGAAAAACAGCTTTGAATTAAATTGTCTCGAAAGCATGGGTAAAACTACAGATGATACCACAAATAATGCAGGAGCCTCAGAGACTGAGAATCTGAATAAACTAATTAGACTGTTAACTATTAAAATGACAAAAGAAGAAACACAAGAAAACAAGGTAAAATTTCCTATCGACCACGTGGAAAAATAATTACAGATTTTGATGGTGAAAATATTGAAGCTCAAATATGGTTTCAAAATTTTGAAAAAGTGGCGGAAGTATTGGGTTGGACAGAAATGCAAGAATTCCTATATGCAAGAAATAAAATGAGGAAAACGCCTGAATTATTTTTAATGTCCGTACCAGTTGGTTCATACAAACTAAAGGACGAGTTGATGAAAGAATTTTACAAAAGCATAAATAGTGCCGAAACACACAACAAATTAAGAAGTCGATTAAAACAAAGAAACGAATCTTTCCATGAATATTCATTGCATATGAGGAAGATTGCAGCTTCCTTCAAAGTAGACAAACTTTCAGTAATTCAATATATTGTTGACGCAGTCCCTAGAAAAAAAGAAAATAAATATGACCTGTATAGGGCAAAAACTTATTTAGAACTAAAAGACAGGTACACAATTTTTGAAAAAATACACCGTGATGAAACGAATGATACAAAAAGTAGGCAAGCTAATAAAAAAGTAGAACGTTGTTATAATTGCGGTTCAAAAAATCATAGAAGATCAGAGTGCAAGACACCACCAAAATGTTTCAAGTGTAATAAAACGGGACATATCTTAAAGAATTGCCTCGTCAATGAAAATTCAAATACGGCCATGAATATTATATCCATTCATATTAATTATGACTGCATACTAGGGTATGACTTTATTGTGAAGTCATAAAATGATAATGGATGTGATATTTAAAGTGATAATGGATGAAAATGGAATTAATTTTCAAATGAAAACAGGTAACGAAAGCCATTTTGTAATGAATATACAAACGATGCACCATGCACCATCTAAACATAAAGAGGAAATCAACAATATAATTCAATCATATAGTCCAGTAGAAAACTCAAGTCCACCAGCAAAAATGAAAATTTTACTGCATAATGAAATACCTATTTACAATAGTCCAAGTAGATTACCAGTGTCACAATAGGAAATACTTAAATTACAAATTGAAGATTAGATTAAAGGAGGTATTATTAGGCCATCTACATCTGAATATACCAGTAGAGTAGTGGTAGTAAAGAAAAAGGATGGATCGCACAGAGTCTGCATAGATTACAGGTAATTATTAAAGATAGATTTCCACTTCGACTAATCGAAGAAGTGTTAGATGATTTACAAGTAGCAAAAGTATTTTCGGTATTGGATTTGAAAAATTAATTTTTCCACGTGCCAATAGAAGAAGAATCAAAAAAATATACGGATTTTGTTACTAAAGAAGAAACATTTGAATTTAATCGCGTACCATTTGGCCTTTGTAATTCACCGGCTATCTTTATTTGTTTAATAAATTATATTTTTTGAGATTTAATCAACCAAAAAATTATGCTGGTATATATGGTATATGACCTCATTATACCATCAAAAGTTGACACAGAAGGAATGACTAAGTTAAAATGTATACTAAATGTTGCAGTTAATAATGGTTTAAAAATAAAAGGAAATGCAAATTTTTACAAAAAATCAATTAGTTTTTTAGGTCATGTCATTTCTGAAGGAAAAGTTGCACCTGGCGAAGAAAAGTTGAAGGCCATTAATAAATTTCCTGAACCTAAAAATACAAAAGCTTTACAATCCATTTTAGGTCTAACAGGGTTCTTTAGAAAATTTGTTCCTGATTATGCATTATTTGTGATGCCACTAACTGATTTATTGAAGAAAAATACTTTGTTCAAAATGGGAGAACAACAATTATTATCAATAGATAAGATGAAAACACTTCTAACAAAACAACCGGTTTTAACTATTTACAATAGAGAAGCATCAACTGAACTACTTACCGACGCATCTAAACACGGGTTTGCAGCAATTCCGACGCAAAAAACAAATAATGACCCCACAATAAACACCCCACCCTATTTACTATTGGATGTAAAATTGCACACTTATTTTAAAAGTAAAAGCAGTATATCTGGCCATTAAAAAATTTCTAAACTATTTGTTGATATAATTTAAGGTTATTACAGACTGTTCAGCGTACAAACAAACAATATCAAAACTTGATTTACCGTCAGCAGCTTTCCGTTGGATTCTATACTTGCAGGATTATATATTTTCAGTTGAACATCGCAATAATGCAAGAATGAGATATGTAAATGCTCTCAGCAGATATCCATAACAGATTCCAGTCATTAACACCGACGTAACAACTAGACTAAAGAAGCACAAAATTTAGACCCTCACATGAATACTATTAAATAAATTCTAAAAACAAAAGATTATGACGACTATAAACTGAAAGGAGACATTCTACATGAAAACCTACAAGAGCAAGATCTAATAGTTGTACCAAAAGCAATGGAATGAGAAATAATCACTCTCAAACATGAAATTAGCCACTTTGGAACTGAAAAAACAATGTATTTATTGTAACAACAGTTTTATATTTCACATCTTCAGAGTAAAGTTAATCTTTGTATTAAAAATTGCATCAAATGTATTTTATATAATAAAAAAACCGGAAAACTTGAAGAATATCTACATTGCATAGATAAAGAGAATCAGCCGATAGAAACAATACATATGGATCCCTTGGACCTATGGATGCAACAAGTAAGCAATATAAGTTTGTATGAATGTAGACCACATCTGCAGAAGAAGTCCTAACAAAACTAAGTATCTGGCAAGAGGTTTTTGGCAATCCTAAGCGGATCATAAGTGATAAGAGTCCTGCTTTCACGTCAACAGTTTTCTTCGAATTTTGCAAAAACGAAAACATTGAGCACATAACAACAACAACGGGAGTATGTAGAGGTAACGGGCAAGTGTTGCGAGTAAACAAAGTAATTCTATCAGTATTATCAAAAGTATTATCCGACAAACCATATCTGTGGTACAAATATGTTAGCAAAGTCCAACGTGCAATCAACAGCGCAGTACACAAATCAACCAAGGTAACACCGTTTCAATTAATGTTTGAAATTTCAATGGAAAATCCAGATGATATATATATAAATAATCTATTAGAAGAAGAATTAAAAAACCAGTTTGATAATAATCGTGAAGAACTGAGACGGCAAGAAAACAAATTAAAAAAGCAAGAAAACAAATTAAAAAAAGAATATAAGAAAAATTATGATAAGGAAAAGAAGAAATACAATTTGAAGTAGGTAATTTAGTAGCAATATAAAGAACTCAATTTGTGGGGGGCAAAGAGCTACCAAATGAATTTATGGGACCATATGAAATTACAAAAAAGAAAAGAAATGAGCGTTTTGATGTAGAAAAAGCGGCAGATTTTGAAGACGCAAATCTACCATCTACCAGTGGCAAACATCTACCAGTTACGATTATATGCAGCGTTGGAGATCATAAGCAACCGAAGAATATGAACTTCTATCAGAGTCAGATGAAGAAGAGTCGAATGGTCGAATGTAAGATGTATCACCTATTTTATGTATATTATTAATTGTATATTTCTATTTGTTTTGATTCTACCATTTAATTAATTTTATTATATAATTTATAATTACTATTTCCTATTTGCTAAAATTTTACCATTTGCATAGGACATAAAATGCAATAAAAGTTTTATTTATTAATTTTATATTCTTTCATTTACATATGATTTTCGATATATAATAAGAATCAGTTGAAGTCGAACTCTTGTTTCTTGTAGTAATTACACTACACTCTCGAATTTCTTGTAGTAATTACACAATACCAATTAGAAAGTAAATGTATGTACTATTTGTTTATAAAAGAAGCACATTTGGGAATTTGCCTTTATTTATACATCAAATACAAAAAAAATCTAAGAATTTAAATTACTGTCCGAGTTTTTCTTGTGCATAATTTTTAAAGTATTTTTTATTTTTGTTTTTTTGTTTTTGTTGAAGAATTAAAATTATGTTATTGATTTTTAAAAGTGCAATATATGTATATGAAAATTAAAACCAAGTTGCACTTCTTTTTTGGAACCTTTTTTCTTTCTTTTTTTATATTCTTTTCTTTTGTGACTGTCCGACTTTGACTTGTGCTCACTGTATGTATGTATATGTGATGTTCTAAATTGGAAGAGATTTCGCAGTTGGATACCATATTAGGGTTATACGCTTTTTCAAGAATATATATATAGTGCGATTTTGAATTAAAAATATTTTCACTTAACACTTAATAATTTTTGGAAAAAACAGAAAATAATCGCTTTGTTTTTTATAAATTAATTGCATATTTACATAATATATTTTTAGATTTATAAATAGATTCAAAAAAAAAAAAATATATTTTACCAGAAGAAAAGATAAATTGTTTTATTTTTTTAATTTCCTTTTTTAAATTTTTTTTAAATTCTATTAATTTACTCTTAAGTAATGAATAGTAGCCCTCAATTTTACTTTATTTTACTTAATAGTGAAAATCAGACTAATTTACTTTTAATTGATTTCTTTTCTATCATTATTAAGAAATAAAAATTTGTGATAAGATAACAAAAAAGGTTACCAACAAAACAGTATGCATTTACAATTTTAATTTCTCTAATTACGATTGATTAAGAAGCCTTTTAAATTAATAAATTCATATTTTGGTTGTTATGGGTATTAAAATTATTTGTTTTTAAGATAAAATAGAAAAGAAAATTAGAATTACAGTTGAAAAGTTTACAATTTATATATATAGTTTATTAAGAATTTTAATTTTTTTTTAAATTTCGTTATGTTGTAAAAAACAAATTTATGTATCAAGAGAATTTCTTTATAATATTTTAGAAAAACCCGAAAAATCCACATTTTTAGCTAACATAAAATGTATATTATATACCTATTATTATGTATAAATGTATTGATCAATAGGTATACATATATACATATCTACAACAATTTACATAGATTTCTGTACATGTATATACGCATATTATGTAGATAATATTATATCTCTACATAATTCAAATATTACTAGAAAATCCCCTGTGCAATTGCACAATTTCTATAGATTCAAAAACATTTAAATGATACCATGATACCATACTGACTCCTTAATAAACTACCTAAAAATTTCATTTTTACATCAGCACCATTAAAAAAACGTTGGAATCGCGTACTTACTTGATGTAATAGAAAAAAAACATAAAACAAATCCAAACACATTAAATTAAAAATGTTAGGTACAGTTTATTAATCCTTTCTCGCCGTTTTTTCGTGGCGGTAATTTTTGACAGTTTTTTAATCATTGAGAAAAAATGGTCCAAACTAAAAACACATTCAGGGTAAAAGTTTGTGCCGATATCTCAAAAATTGTTTGAAACACATGTATAAAGTGCACAATAAAAACCGGCGAAAAACCAACTAACACCAACCGCTACGACATTTTTTTTTTTTTGTTACATTTAAAACAATACCAATAATCGAAATAATTTTAATTTTTGTTAAAATTTTACCAGACTCTCTATTTTTCTTTAGTTTAAAAAAAAAATTTTTATGTCGATGAAAAACAGTTGTTTTCGCCGTGAATTAAAGTAAAATTACCAAATCTACTTTCAAGTCTTTTGCGTTTATTTTTTTTTTGCTCGAAAAAAATTTGCTGAATTTATTTTATTTAAATGTACTTTGGAAGAGGTCTTTGGTATATTTAATAAAAGATTCATGTCTCTGATAATGTAATTTCATAATTTTTTTTGTGACGGTCGTGTTCGACAGCTTTTTAATTTAATGGTCTAATAATAAATTAATACGAAATTATGAATCTATTGTGAGAGAAGGCTTCTAAAATGATATTATCAGATATTATCTATGTTATTTTTTTTTGTTTTTAAGAAAAATATCCGTTTCTATAATATTTAGTAAATTTCTGACTTCTGTTATGAAATATAATTATGTAAGTCTGCCGAATTTTATATTAATAAAAAAATTTCGAATATTTTATGTTATACCAGTTTTACCGAAAATTTAGCTTAAAAATCTAAATTTCAACCTAAATAAACAAAACTATTTTAAAGTAAGTTACCAGAAATTATATATATATAATTTCTGATGTTACGATGCGTTTACCAGCTTTTATACTAATGAAAACAAAATCAAGAATAAAATCGGCCTATTATTTTTTTCTTATAAATATGAGGTTTACTATAAACTTTGCTCACTCTCACTTTTTCACTTTCAGGCGTTTTAATTTTATTAAGAGTACCTATTTTTATATTTTTTTTCCAAAACAAAAATTGAAAATGCCAACAGAAGAATAATAATTTATTTTTATTTACCGCTGCGACCAGTTCATAATGGACGTGGCGGTCAAATTTAAAAATTAAAAATTTGCTGAATTTATTTTGATTGAAAATGTGTTTTTTAAGTATGTACTTTTCCTTTTTTGACTGTACTCACTTTTAATGAACGGTTTGTGTCTCTGGTAATACTTCTAGTGGAAAATTTGGTCACTCACAATAATATTTACTAAATTTATTTATATTTTTAATGAACGGTTTGTGTCTCTTGATAATACTTTGAGTCAAAGATTTGTGTCTCTGGTAATAAAATTTTAAATTATTAAATAAATATACAGAAATATGATCATTGCCAGTTTAGTTTACATTCAGTGTGAGTGTTATATTATAGATATAAAATATATTTTTAATGAACGGTTTGTGTCTCTTGATAATACTTTGAGTCAAAGATTTGTGTCTCTGGTAATAAAATTTTAAATTATTAAATAAATATACAGAAATATCATCATTGCCAGTTTAGTTTACATTCAGTGTGAGTGTTATATTATAGATATAAAATATATTTTTTTAAATGTTGGCAAGGTCTCGCCAACATCTTGTGTATTATATTATAGATATAAAATTGTTTTTTTTTTTTTAATGCATTTTCTCATAGGTTTATATGAAATTCTCATATTCTAATCTAGAGTATTTACCTCACCTATTTATTTTAATAACTCAAAAACTATACGTACTAGATAAAGGAACCATTTTGAAAAAAGCAAAAAAAAGGGAAGTTTTTTTTATTTTTTTTTCTTAAACACCCTTAATCGAAATCCTTGAATATCAAAAAAATTATCAACGTCTTTGAAAAGGAACGCTTGCAGCGCTTTCGTTTAAGCCTTGTCAGAGGTCCCTAGTTAGACAAACGTAGGTGCTACGGCTTTTTAAATAAGTTTCTCCATAAATTTTCAAAGGGCTTTATAAAGCTTTTAATATTTCCATCGCTTAATCAAACCCATAAAGCGTTTCATCACGTGATCTAAGGTTTATCTCAGTAAAGTTTGAAAAAGATTGAACAATGTATCTAAAGTAAAAATATATTCAAAAAAATTAGTTCAAAAAGAAACTAAATTTTAATTGAATTATATGTACTGTAATTAATAAAAGTGTTATTAGTAATTAATTACTTTTATATGGTAGGTTATGGTATTAATTGAAAATTTTTGAATAACTCAATTCTTAATATTTTTCTTTCCATATTTTGTAAAAATTAATACACACATATTTTTTAAAAATTATTAAATATACCTATGTAATTGAAAACTTAAATAACTACTTATTTGTTTTTGTTTGATAAATAGTTCTATATTTAAAAACTCCTAACTAATAATTTTTCTTTTTCTGTCATAGCTTGTAAATAAATCGTTTCATCGACATAAAAACACAGAAATTTAAATGGTAACTTACATATTATATAAAAAGCATTAAAGATTTCAAAAAATAAGAAAAAAATATTATTGTCATTTAAGAAATAATATTTTCTTTTAACTGTTGTTGATTCTAATTTTTAATGAAAAATATTTAAAATTAATTTACCAATAAATATCTTCAACTTTTATAATGTTAATTCCATATTTTTAAATCTTAAAAATATGGTTCTTAAACTAACAAAATAAGTATCTTTATATTATTTTCCTGTCTTCATTTTGAAAAGTATTGAAATGTGACTATATTATGTGATTATATAAGTCTTTTAAGCCTATTTTATTTAGAACATTAAGACAATAATTTGTATTGGAAAACAAATTAATAAAATTCGTGTATAAGTATTTATATTATAGTATAAATTTATACACTTATACTAATATTCGTATATTTTTAATTATATATTATAATATAATGAAAAATATTTTATATTTCAATATGGAAAAAAATATTTATCTAGCAAATAACCCACCGCTATGTTCCGTATAATCCGTAAGTAACTGATTTCCTGCTGCCAGTGCTGCATAATTTGTGTATTCATTATATGGTGTTGCATATATTAATCCTGGATGTTCTAAAGTTGGTGGTGCAGATCCTGATAATATACTGGCTGCAGTTGTTGGTACTGACATTCTCGGAGATAATATTAACGGAGCCCCTAACGGAGCTGTCGGAGCTCTTAATTGTTGTTGTAATGTTGGAATACCAGGTGATAATAATCTTGATTCAGCGGTTACAGCGGCAATACGTCTCCACTCTTCTTCGCAAGCTAAAAGCAAACGGTTATAGCCAAGGTTATTTTAAGAAATATTGTTAATTGTAACATGTAATTATAAATTTTTTATATCATTATATATTTTTTATATCATTATAAACATCATTATATATTGAAGTTTATTGAATTAATAAATAAAAATATAAAAACACATATGTATAAGTATCATATAATTAAAATATACTTTTTAATAAGAAATAGTTATAGGAATTATCAGTTAAAAGAAAAGTTTACCTGCTACAGCGTTTTTAACTGATGTATCTCTGTAAGTTCCATTAATTATAGCTAATTCCATAAGTTGCCTTTTTTTCAGTTCATCTTCACCTTCGGCTTGCTAAATAATTTTTTTAGTCACATTTTTAATTTCGTCTTTAATCATTGAAAAAAATTTTGAAAAAATATAACTATATATTTGCAATTATTCGTCATTTCTAATTTTTTATGACCAATGCAACATTAAACGTTAATTATTACATATTAATATATGTAATATTAGTATAGAATATTAAAATACAGTATAGAATATTTATACAGCGGATAAGCGTCTATCCGGATAGGATAAATAAATAAAATTAATATTTTTTTTTTTTTTTTAATTTATATGTTTTTAAATCAAACAACCTTACAGTCTTCGTTTCATTAATTTTTTTAAATTTTTTTTAAAGATTAATGAAAGGAAGACTATAAGGTTGTTTGATTTAAAAACATATAAATTAAAAATAATATTACATTAGTCTCGTTCATTCTCGGAAAAAACCCATATTTTAATAATAATAAAATTAATTTTCTTTTATACTTACAGGTACCAGCAGTTTTTGTACTTCTTCTACAGCACGTTGTAATTTAATTTTGGCTCTATTTTCTGTATCTTCTACGGTGATTAAAACATGTAAATCATCAGATAAATGTTCCCAATTTGGTTTACCGCGATTAGCATCTTCCTAAAAAGAAAAATACATATATTTTTTAACTTTTTTTATTTATATGTATTTGAAGAAGAGAGGTTTTAATAAAAAGGAAATTCGTATTTTATAATTTTATAATACATAAAAATACATACATATATATTATTACTAGCAGAACTACCCAGCGTTGCCCGAAAAAATTGAAATTTTGGAATTATTTGTTTTTTTCAGTTTAGTGGCAATCGGATCAGCGATTATTACGTGAATCCTAGGCAAAAATAGAAATAAACTTTCTGCTTTATACCATATAGTATATTATGTTTTAGTAGAAAATTATTAAATTTGTTAAAGTCAAAAATAGTTCGTACAGAAAAATTGGATAACAGAAAAAATTCGAAAGCAAATGAAAATAAGAGAAGGGAGTTTCTTATAATATAAAATAAATATAAAAAAAAAAAAATCCTGATGATTTACATATTGCCTCGTTATACAATAGATATAAATTTAGGGTCAAAAAATTAGTAATGGAGGCAAAACAAAATTATTTTACATTTTTTGAATTCATTACATAAATAACTCCAGAAATAATAAAAAAAATATGGGATTCTTATAAAAAAAATCAAGTAAAGCTATTTTTACAATCTACACTTCGTTTATTAAATCACACATTTGTTATTTGAATCCTATTTGGAGTAGATCTCCCCAATTGTGCTTAAACAAGCTGGATATAATTCACAAAAAATCCGTTAAAATTGCTCGAGGTTTTCCATTTCTACATCCTACTGACCTATTGTACTCAGAAAAATATATTAGTTTAACAAATATAATTAAGTTAAATTGCCAGAATATCTAAAATTAATTTTAGACTTCAAATTAATTAAAAGTGAAATTAGAGTAATTTTATTAGGAAATTAAAAATATAAATCAATAATAATATATATAAACTTTCAAAAAATGAAAAAGAAAAAAAAGGAAATAGCATGTAAAAGATTAAAAATTAGAATATATTAACTTATAAGTAATTAATTTTAATCGAAATTGAAAATTTATCTTATATAATTAATAAAAAAGAAAAAGAAAAAAAAAACACAATAATGCAATCATTTTTGGTCTAACAAAAGAAATGTAATATGAAATGTTATTGTAAGAATAATTAAAAATGTAATACATTTAATAGTTTGAAATCAAGAAAAAGTAAATAATTAAATGTTTTTTTTTCCCTTTTCTTTCTTTTTTTTCTGAATCTCAATCCAAATTATAAGGCCCTAGACCTAGACAATTTGTTTTTTTTTTTTTTAATATTTTCGATTATTTTCTTCAAAATTGGAAAATTATCATTTGTAAAATCGAGTTCTGTTGTTTTTAATTCTTTCTTGTTTATTTCGTTATGAAACGGGTTGAAGACTGAAGTAAGCTTGAAATTGATAAATAAAATTTCCAATTATATTTCCCTCGATAGTTTTTTGCATAGGTAGTTTATTATGTCTTGATTTTAAAAAAAAAATTATTAAAATAACACTTAATTTTAAAGTCGGTTTTGCATTTTTTTCACATTGCAAATTTTTTATAATGTCAAGTATTAATCCTAATTTAATAAAATAAATAAATTAAAATAAAAGGCTTTTTATTCCAATACTTTAATTTATTTAATTTTATTTTATTTTTTAAAACGATTTTACGATTAAAGGTGATACTAGTTTGAAGGCTGATTCAGTACCTTTCCAATTGGTACAATTTTATTGATTTCCGTCAACTTTTGTAGAAAATATGTCAATTTTAGTAATTTAACAAAAAATAAAATTAAAAACTTTAGAATGGCGGCCGTTCTGTTACGGTATGTTTCTGGAGATTTTTGTCATAAAATAAACTTAGCAACATACTCCTATACTACAGACTGCGAGACCTTTTATAAAGCAAAAAGTTGTTTGTTTGTCGTGTAACTTACGAATCACTCACATGCTTGAAATGCAATTTTAAGAACTCTGTTGCATTCACTTTCGGTAACCTATTGTGGCATTAGAGCAAAATAACTGTTTGTAGCTTTTTAATTGTCTAATACTTTAAACCGTTGCGACATAAGTAATTTATTTTATTGCTCTGATTAAACGGTTTGACTGATTGCCTTCAAAGCTTAAAGAAACATTATCATATATATTTACTAGCCGCTTGCATCGTACCCTCACTTCAAAAAATGAATGCAAGCTAACTGTTTTTGCTTTAACATGCGCTTTTGTAGTTATAAAAAAGTCTGAAGATAAGTTTTTTTTGAGGTACATTAACATATTCCAGAGCCTTTTAAAAGTTTTTTGTTGTACAGTTGGACCGATTGAGTTTAAAATTTGCACAAGTGTTACAGTAAAAAAGTTTTGAAGCTTTTTTGCTATTTGTCTAAAATTTTCCAAGTGGATTTTAAAGTTTTTAAAATAGCAGTGACAAATTTTTATTAATTTCCGTTACGCGATAGCATAATTTAAAATTATTTTTACATTTCGAGTTCTTCTGTCCGAACAATTCTACTCAAACCATTTAAAACTGTAAAACCCTAAAACCAATATATTGACCCGTTTTAACATGAGAATGAGTTAAAAGTTTATAGTTGTTTCCTTGTTTAGTCTTGCCACTATTTCTGCTTATTTTGCGGAAATGTTGGTTATTCTAAAACACGACATAAATTTAAATTTATATAGGATTTATTAATTCGTAGTTATTCATTTTTCCTTTGCACAGTTCGAAAAGAAGAAGATTATGATGATGAGAGTGAGATTCTTTGTCTTGCTTTCCAAACTTTTCACCGAACCTTTAAAAAAAATAGAAATATATAATAAATAATAAATAAAGATTAAAATAAAATTTCAATATTTTTCTATTAAATCTCATCCTTACAGTTTCTTCTATTAAATCTCATCCTTACAGCGCTGTAGTGATGTGGGAATTTTAGATCTATGCAAATCTATTATACAAAGTAGAGTTGATTTTTTCGTTATCTTATCACAGATAAACCGTACATTTGATTGTCACAAAATGTTATAAAACCCAAGACCAGGTTGCGAGTTCTGGTGAAGTTTTCAGTTATTACGATTCTCTGGTCCGGTAGCTGCTGGGTAGAGGAATAAGGTAGTAGGGTAAGTACTTTGTCAAGTTCCAAATTAGTAAGACTATATCTTCAGGTAGCTGCACCCGTCTTTGCACCCGTCATTAAAAAATTTTGTCATTATTTTAATGAAATACATATAATAGTTAAATAATCTAGATAAACTAGACAAATCCTATTCCAAAAATCCAACTTAAAAACTTTCTCTTACTAAAACTAAAAAACAAAAAAGAACAATTCAGTGAATTATATTTTTTTTTGTATCTTAACTCATTTCTTAATTAAAATTAAAAAATTTAAATTAAAAAAATTACAGTACATGTACAGTTAATACACCTATACTCCTCCAAGCGGTGTACCCGGGCAACGTTATCTGCCATCCTCAAACTTGGTGTTGTTTTTGAAAATAGATAGTCGGGTGAATATAGGTGTACACTCAAGCCAAGGTGTGAAAGAAAACCGTGTCGAGGGCCGAATGATACCAAGTGTATAAAGATGGTGTCGCTAACGGAATCCTTGAGGTACCAGGCGTCATGCCATTGTAAGTAGGGGAGCTCTGCATATGTCGACCGTCCTTTCTCCCCAAACTCGTGGAAACAAATGAAAAATAAAGAAACAAACAAACATCAACTTATCTTGTGAAGATGAGTTACTTGTCTCCAGTCAGGAGACTATTGTCGGTAGCAGCCAGAGTACCCCCTCAGCAACTAAACCAGGACTCAACCAGGGTCCTACAAAAATTATAGTACCTGTTAGTAGAGGAAGCACCTGCCATAGTGCTCCAAAGCCATCAAGTTGAAATAGTAGTGGAAATACCAGACATAGTATTTCCACTACTAAAAAAAGCACAAATACAACCACTCGTGGTTGCTCAAAAACATGTGATCAGAATTATTTGCAAAAAAATCGTCGCAATAGTAGACTTGATTTGTTTAAAAATTTAAATGTCTTACCTATTCGGCACATCCATTTTTATAAAGTGTTAAAGATGTTTTTTGTGAGGGCTGGATATTTATGTAGTCGAATTAGTTCTGTTCGTATTCTTCGAAGTGGTTTACAAAATGTAGTTATTGTTCCAAAATTTAGTACAACTTTATATAGTAATTTCCATTATATTGTAGCGCCTAAATTATTTAATTTGCTTCCTGAGTTTTGAAAAAAATAGAGTGCTATCCCATTTCTTAAAAAATGTTAAAGTGTGGTTATTTTTATATAATCATATTCAAGTTGAAAGGTTAACTAAGTTTATGTGATAATACATTTATGTTATTTTTGGTTTTTTCGCTCCAATTCTGCTTAACAATTTTTACGTGAACTTCTGATTGCATATAATTTAATGTTTTGATTTTGTCATCTTTCAAATTCTATGTATACACATTATGAATTTTTTTACTTAGTATATCTTATTAACTATTTTTTTTTTTTTAATTTTTGCTTTTCGCTTTATGAATAATTCGGTGTGGATTCTTTTCTTTCTTTCTTTTTATTTATTTCTAATTCATAATTTTATTTCACATTTGACATTTGACATATAGTGACACAGGAAATCCTTTATAAACTATAGAATCTTTTGTACTTTGAATTGTGAAACTAAACATTTTAATCTTATAATTATTTAACTTAACTAGCAACAGGAAAAACAAAACTTTCTAATTTAAATTTTGTTACAATAGATAACTCTATCACTACTTTCACTAATATTTTAAAAACATCGGCTGAAGTTTCTATTCCAAAAGTCAAGGTTTCTTTAAGCACTAAGAAGACTAATTGGTCAGACCTGTTTTTATTAGGTTTGAAAATTTTTAAAATATATATAAAATATATATTAGAGCTTTTCTATCTAAATTTTTAAGTAAAATATTTTTTATTTGATCAGCTCCTGGAGATTTATTATTGGTACTTGAACGAATATGCAATTTTATTTCATTCAATATGATCGGTTTAAAAGAGACATTACTACTGTTTTCTAATTCATTAATAGAGTCAAATACTTTCTGTTCTGTGTTAATGTCGCTATAATTTAGAGTCAATTTATGCTGATTTGAGAAAAATGTTGCTAAAAGATTTGCTTTTTCTAGATGCGAAGAAGCTAAAATACTATTATTTTTGAGTATGTTTAAGTTTTTATTTTTTAGTGCTTTTGTAATATTTCAAAAAGGTTTACTATTTTTCGTAAGATAACCAATTAATTGTGTTTGAGAGTTGTACATTTTGTAAAGAAACTAATTTTTCTCTAATGATACAATTTAGATTTGTTACTCGTGCCTTTTCAATTAATGAGCGGGTCCTTTGCAAAATACGTCTGTGAAAGTTTCCGCGAGAAATTAATGTTTAAATTTCTGATGGAATTTCACTATATCTTTTTTTCCTGGAATGCACCTTGACTTTTGGAATAGAAACTTCAGCCGATGTGTGATTAATGGTGTATCTAAATTTTGAAGAATATTTAAATTAATTAATTGATTTAAAGTATTTTTGAATTTACTCCAGTTAGCTTTATTATAGTTTAAAATTGTTGTCATTTCTTGACATGAAAAAAAATTATTATTGGTATTTATATTTGTACGATGTACAACAGTATTAGTAGTGTTAGTTTTTAAGTTATTTTCTGTTAAAATACTTGCATTGATTGTTTTGAATTACTAATTACGGGAGCTTGTTGAGCGTTGTAAGTAGATGTGAGAGTTTCTTTTTTAAGTTTTGGTAAATAGCTGTTTCTTTTATTATGTTTCTCTTTAATTCTGTTTTGAATAGGGATGAAGTTTTGTCTCACTGCACATTCCGATGAACTTACTTTGTGTGGTAAGCCACAATTCGCACATTTTAAATTTTGTTCAGCTACGGGCTTATTTATTTGATTGCAGTTTGTAGTTATGTAGTTTTCTGCACAAATTCCACATTTTTCTAATAAGTGGCATTTATTTGCTCCATGTCCAAATGTTTGACATTTAAAACATCTGATGCTGCCGCGACTTGAGATTTTATAAAATTCCCATTTTACAATTGGATGATTTATTGCCATTGCTATTTTTTTTAGCTCAGATAATTTAATTGAGTTCCTTTCCAAATAAACAATAAATGTTTTCTGGTCATTTTATCTAGCTTTTTTCGTATTAAAACCTTTGACATCAAGATATTTTACACCAGACTTGATCAATTCATCCTTAATTTTATCACATGTGCCATCTAAACCATGCAAAATGAATTTATTTGGAATTTCAGATTTCATATCATGACTGAAAAATTTCCATTTTAATTTATTATCAATAGTGCTCTTATTTGCTTCTACTAGAGCATTAAATGCAGTGTTATATGTATTTGAACTTAAACAAATAATTTTTGTTTCAATCCTGCTATTTCTTAAGTAGAAATCCCGCAATTTAAGTTCTTTCAATTTCGCGCGAATTTCACTGTTGGATCTATTGTTTTTTGGTGGTATTGTTATTGGTGGCAAACGAACCCTATTTGATGAGGTATCATTAATAGCTGGTGCAGTCACTTTTGGAGTTTCAGGATTTACCACATTCTTAGGATCCAATTCGTTGTCGTCCTCCAGTTCACTAGAGGAGCAAAATACCCTTTAATATTCATATCTGATGATTTATCCTCCATGATGATTCACAAACAGGTAAGAGGTGTCTGATTTTACTGATGTTTTTTCCATCGAATTGAGGCGATGAAATTATATTTAAAAATTTCGTTTTTATTTCGACGTGTAAAAATTTGACTATTTACTTGAATTAGCAGATAATTTATGTATGTTACAGTAATACAGTAAAAATAACTTCTATTAATTTTAAATTTTTTTTTTTGTAAGCATAAAATTTGCTGTTTTATAGTGTGTTCACTTCAAAGACAGAAATACGACGACAGATTAATTTTTATTTTATTTTCATATTTTATATTAATTTTTATATTTGTATCATATTTTAATTACCCCAAATAATTTTTCTATAATTTTCAATTTTTTGTTTGAATTAAAGATTTATTATTATAGATATTATGTATAATTTTAGTTTTTGTTTTATTAAAATTGAAGGTGCATTCGCAACAAATTAACTTTTTAAATTTTAGAATGCTACCAAACTATATTCTTTTAATTTTGATAATTTTGAATTGTATTTTATAAAAAATTTTTTGTTAATTAATAATTATGAAGAATAAAGTTTATAAATAAATAAAAATAAATAAAAAAAAAAAATAAAAAATTTATCAAGTTTCAAAGTTTGAAATTAATAATTCTTTTTGTAGAGATAAATTTTACAAATTCATTTCTTATGAGAATAATTCTAACCTGTGTTAATTGAGAAAAAATTGTCATCGATTTCTATCCGCAAATAAAATTTTAAATTTTTGCGAATTTTGCGAAATTTTAAATTCGAATTTTAAAAACATGAATAAAGCGAACTAATTCTTTAATAAATTTAAAAAACTTTATTCAATTGAATGCACCCATTTATTTACAATTGTTTTAAAAAAAAAAAAACTTATCTGAATTATACAAATCGTCCTTTGAACATTTCAGCCAAAAGGACAAGAAAAACACAAAATAGAAAGGAAGGAGAATGCCCTTGTCACTCTAAAATACCTGTACAAATCTTTATAGTATTCAAAATACCATATAACTATCCCTCTTTTTTTTATACTATTTTGTTAACATTCCATTAATACGTTGTGTTAAGTTCATAACACAAGCTATTTTATCTTTGTGTTACAAACGGAGGAGCAATAATATATCCGAGACTCATGTACATATTATATACATACCATACCATAAAAATAATGTAAAAAACAAGCAAAATTACAGTTGCCTTTGTCAACTCTTAAATACCCGTACTAGCTTATATAGTCTGCAAAATACAATATACATACTTCGCTCTGCTTTTTAAAATAAACTATTTTACGAACATAAATAAAAAATTGCATGGTGGGTACTCCAGTTTTGACACAATAATTTCAACTTTCTTCAAAAATAAAAAATATTTCTACCAGGATAATGCGTATATCATCAAACCACACTATCCATCCAAGTCTATATCAACTATTTATTAAACTATACTACAAAACCATTTAATACTGATCCGCAAATGCGTATTATTGTTTGTGTACTTACCACAAAACTAACAAATAACCACCCATATTCTTAAAGACATAATACGAAGATTATCATTTAATTTGACTTATCAGCCATATTCTTAAAGACTTATCATAAGAAGATTATCATTTAATTTGACTTATCATTTTTAATTTGACGCGATATCAAATGTCAAAAGCATCGTGTGTGGTGTTTCTGCAAAACTTTTCCTACGAAGCGATAGCCATTTTCTATGGCAAAATTCTTTTACGATAAACATCACCTTTAAGCCATTCTTAAGAATTAAGTATTTTTATTTTAGTTTTTAGTTAAGTTTAAATAAAAATCCAGCCAATGGTGTAGTTGTTAAGACACCGGCCTTTCATACGAAAAGCGAAAGCTCTCGGTTTCAAACACCGGTTGGGTCATATAGATTAATAAAAAAATAATATAGATTTTTCTTATAATATATAATTAGTAGAATATAATTAAATTATATATGTCCTATAAATTATAATTAATATCATATTGTAATAGCTATATAATAAAATAATAATAAACCATAATTCTTGTATAAGATAATAGATGGCGTAGAAATAAAAGAAACGTCTTACTCTTGTGCAATAGCTACAGCAGAGTAATCAACGGCTTAGTGAAATTAATGATTCACGAAACTGAAGCTTAGTCAAATATGAATGACTTAGTGGATGCCCTCTATATTGGAGTGGCAAAGAAAAAAAAAAAAAAAGTTTAAATAAAAATATAAGAATGGATAAAATGGAAGAGTAAGTATAATTAAAAATAAATTAGTTTTTTAGTGAATGTTGTTTTTTTTTAGTATATTTTACAAATTCAAAATTTTGTTTTATATATTGAACTAGCATTGGAGAACCTACATTATATAGTCATAAGTTGCAAGAAGTCCCCGTATCTTGCGAACCAGAAGTCGGACCGCCATGATTTAAAAAGGTACTCCCGGATATTATTGTAGAATCAAAATATATAAAAAAAAAAAAAAAAAAGTTCGATTTTGCCCGGCCAAAAAAACAACCCCCAAACTAAAGTGTCACTTTTTATAACTTTTCTCATTTTTTATACCCTACACTAAAGTAGGAGTATATTAACTTTGGTATGGTGTTTGTAACCACCAAAAGGAAGCAAGTTAGATATGGACATGTATATAAATTCTGAATCAGGATCATCTCTTGAGTCGATTTGACATATGTCCGTCTGTCCCTCCGTTCGCACGATAACTCAAAAATTAGTAAAGCTATCTTGATGAAATTTATATAGTAGGTTACTAATTACGAAAGGAAGGATAAGTTCGAATCTGGACAAGATCGGTCCATGGGTTCGGATTCTGGAAGCTACCGAATGATTCCAGAGCAAACGAGATTATCTTCAAAACTAACAAAGATAAAATCTTTAAATTTTTTTACAATGATGTTCCTTCCCGTGATTTATGTCTCTGAAATTTAAGAGGATTTGGTCCATGGGTTTGGATTTTGCAAGCTTCGGAACGAGCCCCAGAGCAAATGAGATTATCTCCAAAACCAACAAAGATATAACCTTTAAATTTAGCAGAATGGTGTTCTTTCATGTTTGATTTAAGTCTCTGAAATTTGAGAGGATTTGGTACATGGGTTCGGATCTTGGAAGTTTCCGAACGAGTCCCAGAGCAAACGAGTATATCTCCACAACCAACAAAGATAGAACCTTCATTTTTAGGACAAGGTTGTTCTGTTATGTTTCCTTTTCTGTAAAATTGGAAACTGACATTTGAAAGAATTTGAACCATGGGTTTGTATTTTGGAAACTTCCAGACAAGCATAAGAGCAAACGAGCATACTTCCAAAACCAACAAAAGTAGAACCTTTAAATTTAGTACAATGGTGTTCTGGCATGTTTTCTTTATGTCCCTGAGATGGATTTGATGAATTGGAGTGGCAATTCAGATACCTGGCACACGCACCTCTTCAAGACTAGCAAGCATATCTTCGAAATTAATAAAGATAGAAACTTGAAATTTTTTGCAAGAGTGTCAAGCATATTCCAAGAGGATGCCTCTTTTACGTTCCTGAAATTCGAATCGAATAAAACAGAAATGGGAAGAAATTCACGCAGCTGCCAAAAAACTTATGGATTTTTAATTTATTTCGAATTATTCAGGTGCAGGGTATTAATAAGTCGGTTGCATCGACTTACTGTTACATTTACTTGTTTTTAATTTTAATTTCTATAACAGAATCGGGGACTAGGTTTTTTTAATAACGTCGATCCGACTTCTGGTTCGCAAGGTACGACGGCTACTTGCAACTTATGAATATTTTCATTTACTATTTTAAAATCAAACCTTCTTTTTTAAATAACTTTAGCTGAATGTTTGTTGACGTTTAAATATGGCAAAATTTTCACTTGACAGAAAATTATCGTGCATCTTCCAGAAAAACATTTTAAACTAGACGTGACGTGATACATTTTTTCATCGCGTCAGTGATGAATCTTCAAGAATATGGGTGATAATATGTATATGATACATTAGGTAAGAGGTCCTTGGTAACACTTTCAACCCCAACCCAACCCAATTATCCATTAAATTTTTGGATGGAGGGTATGCAATTAAAACTCGTACTCAGATCACAGATACATTACTTTCACCTTGACATAAATTATTTCATCCCAAAGTTTTTCAAAAACCGCAGAAAAATGGACTGGTGTAATTACAAAAACCTAGAGTTGAAGCTCCTTCCAAAAAACACTCCATCCAAACCAAATAACGCTAGTGGGCTGAACCTGCTAGCCAACAAAGTGACTTCGGTACTGAGCCCTAATATATTTCCGAGACAATATAAACTCCGGAGATTCCAATGAACTTATGATTTACAAGACAGCAATAAGAAAAGGGAAACGTCAATCTTGGAGAAATTTCTGCGAAAATGTAGTAGAGATCACTATGACAGTCAGGCTGCGTACAAAATTCTGGCAAGCGATTCCAGTGCACCTAGTTATCTGGTTAAGATTCCCTGGAACTTCTACTAAACACCCACTCGGAAGCATTGAATTTCTTCAATCAACCCTCCCATTTTAAACAAAACCTGATTAACTTCAGAGAAACCGAAAAATTTCTGGGCCAGGAAGTTAAGCTGGAGACAAAGCATAGAAGAAAAGGTGAGGAAGATTACCATAGCACTTTTAGCTTGCAAAATGCCATTGACAGGAAAGGGGCCTAAGCCCTCGTGCAGTGCATTGACTGTGTAATTCAGTAGCAAAGCCTGTACAGCTGTATGGAGTTACAATATGGTGGACCGCACTAGATGAAGCTGTAATCAGGAAGTGCCTCGAAAAATTGGAAACAAATGGCTTGTCTCTTGATTAACGGAGCTTTGGGTACGATTCCCACATATGGAATGGAAATCATGTTAATACTCTTGATATTCTAGTCAAACAATCGGCGGAAAACGTCGCAATTCAGCTTAAAACCATTAATCGGTGGCCCTTTAATAATATAGCACACTACTTTTTTCAGAAAAATAAATCACACACCCTAAATCTCAATTACGCTGTGTCAACTCTCTCGATGAAGAAAAATTTCTATATCTATATTGCCTTTAGCATCAGTTATAAAAAAAAATTTTCTTGAACGAAGACACCAGTAAAATAATATAGCACACTACTCTTTTCTGAAAAATAAATCACACACCCTAAATCTCAATTACGCTGTGCCTACTCTCTCGTTGAAGAAAAATTTCTATATCTATATTGCCTTTAGCATCAGTTATAAAAAAAAATTTCTTTGAACGAAGACACCAGTAAAATATGTACAAATGGCTCCAAATTGAACAGCAAAGTCAGCGGTGGGGTATTCTCTTATGACTTATGTATTAATGTAGCTTTTCGCTTGCTGGACCATTGCAACATCTTTCAACCGAAAATAGCTGAGATAAAAGAGGCAGGGAATCTGCTGAAAAGAAACGTGGTTTCTACTAAGTTCAAATTTTCACGGATAGTCAAGCTACTATTAAAACCTTCAAATTCTATTAAATTAGCTCAGCGGTTGTCAGCAACTGCTGAGCTAATCCTTAAATGAACAAGGTGAAGTTTTTAACATCCACATTGTCTAGTATGGTATATCTTGACTAGGGTTTAACACACGAATATATTCGTCGAATACTATTCGAATAATCTGTACAATATTTGATATTCAATATTCGAATATTTTCTTAAATTATTCGTCGAATAATTAATGGTTCTTTAATTAGCTTAAATTACAAAAAGAAATATAAAAGATGTCGCTAATTTTTTTAATTAATTTCAAATATTTTTTTATTTGTTCAAAAGTACGTAGTAGGCCGTTAGCGTTAAAGAAATATAAAAGATGTCGCTAATTTTTTTAATTAATTTCAAATATTTTTTTATTTGTTCAAAAGTACGTAGTCGGCCGTTAGCGTTGTTAAAAAGTTAAATATGACGTATATTTATATCAATTGCCTTTTTAGAATCGTGATCTAATCATCTATATATAAACATAAATATGAGGTAATTACATTTTATTTTAATTTAATATTTAAAAATATTAATTTAATAAACAAAAATTGTACTAACAAAGAGTTTCTTCTAACTATTAATGAAGCAACAGTTTCTGATCATAATTTGATAGCAAATCATTTTGACAAAAAGTTTGTAAACCTAACCCACAATTAAATTCTAATAATGTTTCTTCCAGTACTGTATGGGATATTATTGACGAGCCTATACAGACAAATAGTTTCTTTTTTAAACCGAACACAGGTTTTGAACTAGATACTATTATCTATAATTTAAGAAATTCCAATTGAAAGATAAAGCATGGGATTTCTAATAATGCACAGAAGAAAATTTCACTGCAAATAGTTGATGTGTTCGCTTTTTTAACTGTAGTATTACTTCCGGCCGGTTTTCTATGAATTTAAAAACTTCTGAGGTTATTTCTCTTTTAAAAGTGGTGACACTTTCAATATTAATAAAATATCTACAGACCTAACTCACTATTATCCTCCTTTTTTTAAATTTTTGAAAAAGCGATGAAGAGAAGAACTTCAGAATACGTTAATAAAATTATTTTCTTTCATCTTAGTCAATTTGGCTTTCTAGGAAATATTTTATTTGTTATTTTACTGCTTTTACGGATGATACAGCCTTCACTTCAACATATCTAAAACAAATCCTATCAATTTTAATTGCTATTATCACTGTGCTTGCTGTGAAAAATTTTCTTTATGCCAAAATATCTACAATGGAATCACTTTTAACAATAATATTCAGTGTGACCCTTATTGCCTTAAAATTGAATGTGTAAAACTTTTTAAATATTTAGGACTATTAATTGATTCTAAGATATCTTGGAATGTTCGTACCTCATATCTTTAAAATTACCGTACCAGTGTTTATCAAGCTATATTATACATTTACAATTTTTCTTTGTTGCTTTTTGTACTTTTAGTTTCCGTACTACATATAAAACATATTATACTGAAATTTTTGTAAAAAAAAATTTTGTTATAAAAATTTTTGGTTATTTTTTCATTTTTTAAAATCGTGTTAATTAATTTTCATTTATTCATTATTGTATTGAATTATTTTAATTTTTTTAATTTTTCTTGTTTTTTAAATTTTATCTTTTCTAATCAACCGCCACTTGCTTATATATATAGCAACTGATTGAATTTTTTGCTTTAAAACATTGTTTAAAACAATAAATTTTTTTATATTTCACTAATTTTAAGTTTTTTTAAAAGCATTATATTGAATTGATTTGAATCTTTAAAATAAAAATCATGAATAAAAAATAAAATAAAAAAATCGAATTTTTGAAAAACACAATCCTAGGCGTATTTAAGCAAAGATAATATACTATATAGATGTTGCGAAGCTGTATAAAATAAAAACCTTAAAAATTCAAGCTCTTTAAAATTTATTAAAAAATTGTAAAAGCTTTATTTATTCTATTCTCAAATCTCAATTGAAAAACTTTTAAAAACAATAACATAATAACAAAAAAAAAGCTTTACGTAGCTTCAATAGAATTAAGAATATTAAAACATAAAATTTCTAATATCAGCAGATCGTCATCGTGTACTAAACGGATAGCAAAGATAATATGTATTATGTATACATATTACATAGATATGTATTTAAATTATATAAATGTATATGTATATTATATTTGTGAATATATATAGTTATAAAGTAATTAATACATATCTGACAAAATTTAACACTAATCAGAGCCAACAATAATGGAAGGCCATGACATCGAAACCTCCCAAGGAACATTTTGTCTTTTAATTGGGCTTATAAGAATCTTTAAATCTTAGAAGGATCTTATAACACCCTTTTTCAAGATTGATCCTTATTATAAACTTATAACATACTTCCATAAGAGGCGTAGTTTAAAAAAAATATTTTCTTTCTTATAACTAATTTTTTCATCTTGAGCAACTCTGTTGTAAGTGCTATTCTTATAAAAGTCTTACTTTACCCTTATTAACTTTTTTAGTAAAGTTTTCTTAGCCAAGAGTAATATACTCTTACAAAACTCTTAAATTCATTCTTATAAGAGCTATATAGGACCTTCTCTGGAGAAAGTGTACTGTAAGATTTAGATAAAATTGTAATTCTTGTTCAAGAAGACTATAAGATAAATTATGTTTTGAAGCCTTATGTTAGTCTGTTACAAGTATCTTATAAGTGCGAAACTTAAAATCAATTTATAGGTCACAATTAATAATTAATTTGTAAGAGTAATAAGAGTAAGTATAGTAAACTGAAAATAGCTTTTCATCAGTGGAACAAAATAAAACAAAGTGAATCTTTCAGCAGAAATCGTAAGGAAATTTATTCACAAACCAGTAATATTTTTCCTGAGAAAAAGAATCGATTGGAAATATTATTAAGATATCGTAATGATGTTCAAAGTAAGGAATATAATTGAATGATTGAATATCTCGTAAAATATAAATATTGATGGCTTTAAATGATTATCTTCATAAGAGCTAAAAACTGGAATTAATAATGGAGTATATTTAAATGGCCATCTATGCTTTCTAAAAGTTGGGGCTTTTATATGCGGATTCGTCTATCCCCAATATATGCTTTATTTTTGCAAGGTACCTACCGCAAATTATAATTATAATTATAAGCCAGAATGGATGTCTTAAATGTACAACAGTAGGCAAATATTCTTATTTATCACGCACAAACGTTTTTCCCCGAGCTGGATGTCCAAAAAGAACTGATGTTCATTTTCGTTCTAAGGTATTTTATATGTATCTTTTTTTACCAGTAACTTAGAATTAAATTATCAATTTGAATTAATTAATTATGTGATATTTATTACTCAAATTTTCCCAGATTTCTGAACTTCACCACAAATGCACATTGCCATTAGAACAGCTATCTATTAATATGGTAGAAGACTTTCCTGTTAGTGATTCTTTACATTTGATATACCTATTTTGGTACCTATTACGTAAAATAGAAAATGAATTACATGTTGAATAATCATAGATGCTTATTTTGATGGAGAGACGGAACTTTTAATAAGCGAACCAAATGGAGCGCAAATGACATACAAAAGATTTCTGTATTCCTTTCTAAATGTCAATTACTACAATTACTTTCTAAATATCAATGGTAGCAATTACATATAATAAAACAACGACTGTATTTATACCACTAGTGCATACTCTTGATAAATAAAATTTTACTGTATAGTATAATTCCTTTATAGAAGAATGAAAATATGTTGATTTCTAAACAAATAATTTTTCTTTAATCATTTAATTGTATGTCATTTCTTACTAGCTTATCGAAATAAAATATAAATACAAATTAATGTAAGTAATTCATCATTTTTATTATTTTTAGTCATAGGAAAATTTTAAGCAGTATTCAATCGTACCAATAAAATAAGAAAACAATTTAATAAAATATAATAAGAATCACACCAATCTTATCTTATATAGAATGAAATAAGAATACAGTAAGCCAAATTCTTACTATGATTTTTACAAGAGTGAAATAAGATTGTAGTAAGGCAAATTCTTACTAACACTTTTATAAGAGTAAAATAAAAATGCAGTAAGTCAAATTCTTACTAAAACTTGTATAAAAGTGAATTAAGAATGCTGTAAGATAAATTCCCTTATTGTAAACTTATGTATATATTACAAAGCAGTGCCGCACAAAAAATAAAAATTTCACAATTGATTCTACTATGGCACCGTTTCTTGTAATATTAATTGATTGAGTTTTAAGGCTATTTCTTCATTTTTGTTAATTTATTTATTTTATGTGTAGAAAAAAGTCTGGTTCATTCCGTTATCCCTTTTTCTTATACTTTTGTTATATTTTGTTATATCTTTATACTATAGATCGTATTACTGTTGTATGATATTATATTCGTACAGTATGATATTATTTCGTACAGATATCTCAGAATTGACACGGTCACGATGTACTATAAATAATATCTGCAATTAATTCTCGTAGTATACTTAAGATTAGAAAATTAAATTTTTGTGAGCCAATATAGGTACATATACGGAAATGGCAAATGTCATAACTTAACAAATTATGAACTTATAGAAAATATTATTAGTAGTCTAATAATATATAAATTCATAATTGTCAAAATTGTTCTTTAAAATTAAAGTGTTCGCAACACTCATACCATTTTTGGCGAAATATAAGCCTATTCTTTCCTCCTAATTTTTGTTTTTAGCCATAAAAATTCCTTTCTACGTAAAATTCTTTTACACTTTATATATCAAATATCTATACTTATAAATTAAGTAGAACTAAATTTATATTGTATTAATAGATAAGCAAAAAATAAAAAGAAAATATCATTCATGAATCATCATAATATTCACTGAAAATAAAATATTATTATGTATAATATTGTTATTGAAGATTTTTAAAAATAAAAAAAAACATTTTTGATTCTAACTTTCTAAGTCCCACATGTTTGTGCATATAAAAATAATTATCTATAGATAAAAATAAATATATACCTACTATAATAACTAAATTGATTTATGTATAGGTACGAAATTATTTTTTTAATAATGCAAGAATCTTCTTATTTCATTTAAGTCCGTTTTATCTTTTTAAATGGCTAAAGGTTTATCTCAGACTGCTCTGACAATTTTTATAAAACGCTTCTTACTATCTACTTACAACAATCTTAGAGATATTACAACATAGTCGCCATATTTTCTGGATTTTTAATATCGATAATAAGCAGCCATTTTGGGATATAAAATTTTATGAAATTTTTTTTTTTAAATTGGGTCGTATTTAAAAAAATTAGTAAAGAAATTTAAGAAGACTTCTGGTTTTTAAACTTTTTTATCATTTTAAATGAACTCTTATTACAGAAAATGAGAAATTCTTAAATCTTAATAGTTTTAATAATTAAACATTATGTTTTGTTTTGAAGATTTTCGAAGGCCCATTAAAAAATACGAGGCAATTTTTAATGTTAACCGAAATATTTAATCTCGCATTAAAATTTTATGTTAATTAGTCATTTAATTTTTAATCTCTTATTAGCTATATTATTATATTTTGTTATAATTATTAATATATGTACTTAATTCTCTACTTGCAAATACATAAATAAAAACAACACTACATTTTATCATATAGTTCTATCTCTTTCCTGCCTTTAAATTATTTTCAAGATAATTTTAAAATATAAGAAGAAGAAATAATTCATTCATTTCACTCTTCGACAAAGATCTTGTAAGACGAAGATGAAACAGTTTTATAGTACTCTTGTGAAAGACGCCTCTAATATCATTTTTATTTCACTCTTGGACAAGGCTCTTATAAGACTATATATATAACGTTCTTATATTAGTCTTATTTTCAACTCATATCATACTTATAAATTTCAAAATTGTTAGTTGGGGCTTTGAATGTATTAGTGCAAAATTTCTATGTATTTTGAGAGAAAATTACAAAAAATGACATTTCTTAAAATTTTTTCTTTCATTTTTTTTTTCTTCTTTTTTTAGGAAAAAGACCAAAATGGGCAGAATTTCATATAAAGTTTTTTTTTTAAATATGCATCGAAATGTTCCAATTTTTTTATTTCAGATAGCTTATTATTTGCCCAATACAACAAGTAGGTTTTTAACTTTGAACTCAAAAATTTAAACCCTTTTTTAAGCAAATTTGTAAAACTCCAATTTTTTTAAATTTCTTATTGCATCCATCTTGCTACTGTCAAAAAAAAAAATGAGTAAATTTTTTTTATAAATTCTGTGCACATAACCTTAAAATTTAAAAGCTTTTATATTAAAATTATAGAAAATTGGTAAGTAAATTTTTTTTAATGTTCTGTTCAGGTGGAGTTTTTGTATATTAAATTTCATTAAGAAAATATGAAATATAAAAAATCAAATCGCATTTTTCAGTGTAATTTTGAATAAAAAACGAAAGGAGGTTCTAATTTTCATGTAAGTAAACTTTCAAATTTTTATTACAGTTATCAAAAAAAAAAAAGGTGTAGTATTTAATAGTGAAGTATAGAAGTAGTTGTAGTAAAACATAATAAAATATATTGAAGATTAATTTAATTTATTAGTTCATTGAATTTTAGTAATTATTGAATTTAATTTGCAATTTTTAGTTTTATTTTAACTTTCAAAAAAATTTTATTTCAATTTTGAAAGTTCAATTAATTATTGTTTTTATTTTAAATAAAAAAAAATTTCCGTTTTCATTTAAAAGTTAAAGCTTTAGTTTTTTTATTTAGTTTTTATTTATTCTATTACTCTTTTTAATTATAATGGTTCGGAAATGTGCGTTTTCTGGATGTAAATCCAATTATAATTCTCACGCGAATAAAGTTCCAACTTTTAAATTTCCAAAAAATGAACCATTAAGAACATTATGGATAAGCGCTATATCAAAAGAAAATTGGCAACCTACAGCGTATAGTTGCATATGCGCTTATCACTTTAAAGAGTCTTGTTTTTCTTATACTAATAAAAGGCAACGTTTATTGCCAAACTCTGTTCCAAGTATTTTCCCCAATAATTTAGAATATTTATATGATAATACAAATAGCACAGAAACGTCAAATTCTCGGGATAGTAATTTTATTTTAAACTTTAATAATTTAGTTTCAAACTTTGATAAAAATATTAATTTAAATGGCTGGTTTCTACATAAAAATAGAGAAAGTATTGTTTTATGCGTATTCCATGAATATTTCGGTTGTGCTTTTAAATTTAGAATTGTAATTAATAATAATCTTCTTGTTACCTGCTTCACAGGCTCTAAAAAAGAACCAGCCAAAAATTTTGAACACATTTTACCCAAAAATATAAAACTTGTATTTTGGTCTCAGCTAAAACAATTGATATGGTTTTTTGATTACCAAATCATCCGTTTCGGATGAACCATTAATAATTTTACAAAACGCTTTGATCTTGTTAAATGATTATATAAATTTCGAGGATGATTCTGTAAAACGGGATAAATTATATTTTATTTTTAATCAAATTGAACTGATAAATCCAAAATCACCGAAATATAGTTGTGATACCATGGTAATGTCATTTTTAACTTTTGCACATTCCAGAGCTACTTATAAAATTATTTCTCAATTTCTTTCTCTTCCAAGCAGTCGCCATCTTCAAAGACTATCTTCTCAACTGCATGTAACCCCTGATTATAAACATTTAGAAAATGATAATAATTATTTAACAGTAGCTTCTCAATCCTTAACGGAACGAGAAAAATTTGTAGCCATTTTAATTGACGACATTTATGTAGAAAAACAAGGTCTACAATACAAAGCGAATGGTGTCGTTGGAATGGCTGACAATAAATCTACACAAGCTGCCAGAACAATTATAGCCTTTATGATTAAGTCTGTTTACGGAAATTTCAAAGAAATTGTCCGTTTACTTCCCGTACTTCAACCGTCAGGTGAATACTTGACAGAAAATACAAAGGCTATAATTGAATTAGTCCAAAGTAAAGGCTTCCGCGTTCTTGTAATTATCACAGGTAATCACAAAATAAATCAAAATATGTTTAAAAATTTGAGTATTCATATTGTTTTGTTATTTGAGTATTTTTTTTGTTTTGTTATTTGTTAGTTTTAAAAACTAACAAAGTTATATTTGTTTTTAACTTTTAGTTTGTTTTTATATTTTGTTATGTTTTTTTGTTAAATTTTTTTGTTTTTATTTATTATGTTTTTCGTTTTTCTATTATTTATTATTGTTTATTATATTGTTTTCTTTTGAAAAAATTTGTATGCACTTTTGTCTTACAGATGTGTGCATTAGGCCTACTGGGGATAGCACGTAAAAAAAACGCTCCATATTCCCTACCTCATAGGTGGTGTGGAAATGGGAATAATTTTAATATATAACATATTTATATATTTATTTTTTATGTACCTATATTTAGTTTATTTTATTAATAATCTTAATTTTTATTTTTTAATTAAAATTTTCTAACTTAATTTCTAAACCAAAATTCTTGATAAAATTGGTTTTGCAAATTTTTTTATTGCCCATACTGTATCAAAAACTTCAAAAACCACTCTCATTCAAGTTTTGTTAAGGAGCTTTAATAGTGGGAAAATAAATGGAGGTATTTTTTTTAAAACATAATTTTTTAATTAAAACATTTATATATTTTAAATTTGAATACATGAAAAGATGTGTTAAAGAAATTTTATGCTGGCCTTTGGAAGAAATTTAAAAAATGATTATTTTTTGAGTTATTAAGGTTTATGCTTTACCACTATTTCATTTTTTACTATTTCCATAAGAATACGTGTAAATTTTTAAGGAAGCTTTACCACTATTTCAAAGCTCTCTCTCTATGTCAGAGCCTGTGAAAACATTATTGTAGGTTATGCACTAATCTAAAAAAATGAATTAATATGTTTTTATATTTTTTAGATAAGGAATATTATAATAAATAATTATGACAATAAAGAAAATATATTCATGTATATGTATGTACATATATAGTTACTTTATATGTATATATCCAATTCTATAATCTAACCAAATCTATCAATAATGCAAATAATCTACATATAATCTATTCTATATGTTTCCATAATAATAAAGCAATTTTAAATTTATTTTGTTTTTTTTTCACTACTTAGCATCATTCAATAAAAAATCATTTGATAAAGTACCTAATAAAGTGCTTTATTGATTTTATAGTTTTTGCAAAGATAATAATGTAGGTACATACATTTATGCATGATTTTTGATTTAAATTTAATTTTAATAGTAAGTAACTACCGATTGACGATTAGTCTTTTATGAAATATGTATGTATGTACATTTATTTTTTTTACACTTTATAATTAACGCTTAATTAAATAAGTGATTTTGTGTTTTAATTTAATAATAATAAATTTTTAATATACTATCTCAATACTTAAAGGTCTATGGTTATTCAATCTAAAATTAAAAAAATTCTCGTAATAAGTGAATTAATAATTTTGATTTAAATATAAAAAAATAAAACTAGGAAAATCCATTCATTTAAAAATCTAATTAATTCTAAACAAAATCTCAGCAATTTAATAACATTTAAAAAAAAACTAATTTTAAAATCAAAAAAACTAGTTCGTTTTACCTTTGAATTTATATTTTTCAATTAATTATAAATATGCCGGCTGTTTGTTTTTGTTGTATCAGTTCATGTCGAAGCACATCCCGAGTTGAAAATTTAAATTTTTTCAGATTTTCCCCTCGAAGTACATAAGTACATAGATATGCATCATGGGTTACAGCTTCTCCGCAATCTTATGATTATATTAAGACTTTTTTGGGATCAAGAAGGTTACATTCAAATGCGATTCCTACACTTTTTTTAACGGAAGAGTCTGATCAGAATACTGACGCTCCAATTAATATTATTGTGGATGATGATATTAACATAAGTAAATTAGATCAGATGAATTTTGAAGTTAATATAGTTGAAGAACAGGTTAGTACACAATGTACACAACGTCATAAAAGACAAAAGAATTTGGCATATTATAGAACTTTGACAGGAAAGTTGCAAAACAAAATTAAAATTTTAAAAAATGATATTTTAAATTTAAGGTCTAAAACTAAATTATTAAATAGATTAAAAAAAAATAAAACTTCACAAAAAACCGGGTCAACATCTGCTCATGTTATCCAGCCATTAACTGATCGAGATATTTTTTGTAATATGCAAATGAAAAATAGTCGGTTATAACTTATACACCAAAGAAGAAAAAAAAATATCCCAATTAATATTTTTCAAATCCACAGCTGCTTATAAATTCTTATATGAAAAATTACAATTTCGATTACCTTCTACTAGTTGCATTTACAGAGATTTATCAATTAAAAATTTAACTTCCTCTATATTACTACCGGAACTGCATGCAAAAATTAAAGAAACTGTTGACAAGTTTTCGAATGAATTCAAAGAAGTTAGTTTAGTTTTTGACGAAGTGGCCATCAAAAGAAATCTGACTTACAATCAAAAGCATGATAAAATTGAAGGATACGTCGATTATGGTTGCGATGAAAATAAACGCGAACCCAAAATAGCAAAAATCGCTTGTGTTTTCACATCGACCATATGTTCCGAACCTTATATGGTAATTGGAAGTAAATCATAGGATATGTCGTTTCTGAAACTTCTATACCAATAAATAAACTTCATTTTCTTGATCTGAAATTAAAAGTCCGAAATATAGTTTGTGACCAATCAACAACAAATCAATCTTTTTGTAAAAAAACTTGGTGTTACAGAAGATTTACCTTATATTATTTACAATGAAGAAAAAAATTATTTTTTATATGATGTACCACATTTATTTAAATCAATTAAAAAAATAAAAATCGACATGGAATATTATTAAGCAGCTGTATGAAAAAGATAGTAGGTCTTCAATCCGAGTATGCCCACATTTAACAGCCACATAAATCCCATAAATCCCACATAAAAAATGAATGTGAAACGTGCTATTCAGGTATTTAGTTCAAGTTCTTGTGCTGGTATTAGAACATACGCCGAATCAGATTTTTTTAAGGATAAAGACTCTGCGGTGTGTACTACAAAATGCGTAGAAAAGTTTAATAATTTATTCGATTGTCTAAATAGTAAAACACTATATGACAAAAATCCATATAAAAACGGTTTGCAAAAAAATAATTGCGTATGGCATTATATTCAGGATATGTGTGAATTTTTGAAAAAAATAGAATTTGAGGTTCCTCACAAAAAAATTAAAATTAATTGTTTAAAAGGACTGAGACAATCTATTAACGGTATTCTTTTATTATCAGATGAGCTGTTCAATGAACATGCTGACTGGTATTATATGTGCACTAATATGTAATCAGGATATAATAGAAAATTTATTCAGTATAGTTCGTTCTAAAAATAGAAATCCTTCTGCTTCAGAATTGGGATATATTTTAGCTAAAATAATCTGTGTAAAATTAGCGTATTCTTCGAAATTCGGGAACTGTGAGCAAGATTCTGAAAATATGCTGGGCATAGATTGGCAAAATATATTGAAATTGGATGAAACTAACAACGACAATGAAGAATCAAACAGTGATCCAAAGAAAGGCAATCAGGATCCGTCAAATAAAGAGAACATTAACTTATTAAATGATATTGATTTACATTCTGAACATGAAGAAAACTTTACCATAGAAAATTTCTTATCTGAAAATGCAACCAGATATTTTGCAGGATATATTATGATGAAAATCCTTAAAAAACATCGTGAAATAAGTAATTGTCATGATTGCCGTAATAATTTGTTAAAGGCGGAAATGGCTTCAATGTCTAATAATAATGAATATTTAATTTTTTTTAAAAATTTTAATACCGATTTTGGATCTCTTAAAGCTCCATCAAATGAATATTTTGCAGTCTGTAAACGTTATGTGATTATTTTTAGTAAAGTTATGAAAACTTCAGGTCATGAAGAAAGGATTTTATCTAAAATTACGATAGAATGCATAAACGATTTAAAAAAATGGTTCGATAAAAATCACAAATATTACGACCATACAGTTAAAATTTTAGACTATTTTCTTTCAATTTTATAAGAAGAAATTCTTTATGGATTTTTCAAAAATCTAAAATAATAAATGATAATTATAATAATCCTAGACTTGGAGTTTTGAAGGAATAATTAAATACAGAATTTTATTTTTATGATTTTTTATTAATAAAATTAGTGATAGAAATTAGGTAACAAGCAATTAAAAATACATATAAAATTTTATTAATTTTTAATCGTAGCAGACATAATTTTTAAATTTTTTTCAAATTATATGAAATAAAAAAAAATCATACCTATTAAACATAGTATGTTATAAACATTATTTCATATTTTATACTTTTATAATAATAATTTTTATACCTATAGTTGATATTAATAAACAACAACTAAAATTCATTGATAATTTATAAAATAATGTTTTTTATTATTTTTGCTTTTTTTTAAAGGTACCATCTATAAAAAATGTTTGTTTTAAAATTTATATGGAAGGCTATTTCTTTAAGCATTATAATGCGCTTTGGTTGTAGATAAATAAAAGCAACTACAAATTAGAATGTCTTTACCAACTTACCTACATACTCATATTCATAATAACAGCTACATACATAATTATACTCATTTTTATTGCAGCATTGCATATTGTACCTATTGTACCTGTTATATTTAATTTAATATTAACTTATATTAAAATAAGTTATTTTTAAAATGTGTATGTTTGTATGTACATAATATATCTTAATTATGATTTTTAATACAAAAAACACATTCTTAATGACTTAAACAAAAAAAAATATAATTTAATTTTAAAGCCGACGAACAGAGAAAGTGACAAAAGTTAAAATTAACATGAACAAAAATTTAAACATAATGCACAATGCAATTCATCTATTTCTAATATAAAAAATATATTAATATTTTTCTTCTTTTCTTATATGTATTTATTGTCTATTGAGAAATTCCAAATTCTTACTTTTTTTTATTTAAAAAAAAAAAACTTACATTTTTCTTATGTTCTTATTACTTAACTTATGTTTTAATAATTAGAACATAATAGATTCTCATATTAGTACACAAGTTAAATATTTAGAACATTATGTTCTAATAATAGCCCCGTTGAAGGGAATTTTAAAATAAAAGCTTTCGCACAAAATTTTCCATAAGTTGAAACATCTATATAGTATATTATCTTTGATTTAAGATTCAATAAAAATAATATCTGAATGTAATATATTTGCATACCTTTAAGAATAAAATATTTTCTACTAAATTTACTAGAATTAAACTGAGCTACCACTACTGGTGGATAGAGTATTACATCAATCAAACACAGAGAGTGGACATTGCAGAGCTAATAATTTAAATTAAATATTATAAAAAGATTGTTATGAAGTTATTGTTGCAACTTTGATTGCTATGAATCCATATTCCAAATCTAATACAACTCCAAAGGGGCACAAATATGTTATCGTATCTAGATTCTAGAAACAGAAGAAAAAGGTGGACCTTAAAATGCGGTTATCTTTCCCGTTACAACTAAATCAGATTTAGGAAAATCGTTCTTACTAGTAAAGCCTCAAAACTTGGAACAAACTCAGAGAAAGCACAACATATTTGCAATAAACAAAGCCCTCAAAGTTGTATCTTCTGTCTACGAAGCTAAATAATTAACTACTTCATGTCTTATATAGAGAACTTCAAGACTCTTAATGAATAAAAAGAGATATTCTTTTGCTACCCAAGAAGAAATCACTGACCAAAGGAGATATCAGTGGACAGTGACGTAGAAATTATTGAAAACCTCAACAAGAACAGTAAATATATAGAAATTATTGAGATTCCATCAGTAGGCAAAAAACTAAAATCAGAACCATTAACACCAATCCCACAGAACAGCAAAAATATCGCAAACCTAATAAACCAAATCCAAAAAGGGGAAAAAAACTAAAAGCAACAAAATATTTAACGTAGACGAAAACTTTTATAACGCACAAGATCACAACATGAATAAAGCACAAGATGGAGACGTCCAAGTCTAATCTAGCAGTTTTAAAAGACACCAAAAGACATAATAGAAAACAAATGAACACAACAATAATAGAATGGACACCAGAGTGGCAGACTTTCTCCAAGGTTATCAGTTCCTCCTTCCTAGAAAACTCAGAAGTAGTGTTAGGTGCTAAGGTCAATCCTAGGCTAAACCTCATTACCCCACATCATCATGGGCGATTTCAATTTCAAAAGTCCCACTTTGGGGAACCACCACATAAATGCCTTGTACGAAGGTAGAAAACTAAAGACCACTAATTACCAGCACTCCGCCACTTTCATCAGCACAAGAAAATCCAAGCCATCCCCGATCTTACAATAGGTCAACAGTCGATAGCAGATAAGTGTCACTGGAGAGTAAGTAATAATCCAAAATACTACGACCCATTATCCTCTACATCACAATAACATCCAAACCAACAGCCAAGCTTAAGAGAAAATATGAGGAGACAACTAGATGCAGCTAGATGTTTAGGTTTCCTGCATAAATCTAAAACATTCTTCCCATCTTCTGATCTTCTAAACATCTATAAAGCGTTTATATGATCAGAGATGGAGTATAATGCACGAATTTTGACCGGAGCCCCTAAAATAGCAATGGAATTCTCAATATATAACTGTAAAAAAGAGCAATTTGTTTAATAAACTATCACATTGTCACCTCAACCTTTCTGAAATGTGTTTCTGACGCTTAGTAAGTTCCTTTTTTTGTGTTACAGATAGCTTGTAGAATTGGTAATTTTTTCTTACGAAATAAAAAATTTGATGCTTTTACTTAAAATTTTCCAAAAAGAAACGGAGAAAGCATCCGCTGCCCACCACGGCGTAGGTCAAATTCCTAAATAGCAAAATTCAGTATCTGGTAATTCGTTTCTGGCTTGAATACGGCGAATGTAGTACCATCTTCCACCTCATGTGTTTCCTCAAGTAGGATAAGATTATATTTTCAATTTACATAGGTTTAGGGAGAACGCAACACCTTCCTTTATCAGATTCAAACCTTAATCTGTTCTTACTCCATAGGAGAATCTTCCCTTGCCTGAACAGTACAATGGTATTAAAAGTCCTTTTCTTTGATAAAAAAGTGAGGTGGTGTTCAGTGGACTAAATTCCCCACAAGTTGATAGAGGAATCATGACTCGCTCCTCTTCAGCGTCTTTCGATGATTCCCCCGTAGAAAAACCAAAAAAAGCAAGATCAAATAGACTTGAACAACTTCACACTCAGGGTCAACCTTTCATTAGAACAAAAAGAATGGCCGAACAATACATAAAGAAATGGCAATCCTCACCAGAATTCTCAGGGAATTGTCAGACGGATCGATTCTACTCACAGTTACATAGAGAAAAGATAACAAACCGCAAGATCCTAAAGAAGAGCTTATCTAAAAGGCTCAACGGTGGATGAACAAAAATTTATATCGAAGAATACAAGACTTCAAGAAATAAACAAACATCCTCATCATCTTTCGAAACTGCAGCAGTACCTGGTTACCGCATCACAACTAAAAATCACGTTGATATGGTGACTCTGTCGTTGTTGATTTTGTGACTCTGTTGAAAAGCCATTTGACAGAGTCACAAAAAAAGATAGAGAATGATTTTATCAAATGGAACACAGGGAACAAATTAAATAAATATATTAACAACCTCCTGTCTAATAGGAAAATAAAGGTGTTCATTAATATCTACCTCATCGCTCGGTAGATAACCCGATATCAGTGTAGCTATTCAGCACCTACATCGTATTCCTAATCGGCCACCTGAGCAAAATAAAACGCCAGCAAAAATTTATTCACGGAAATAACATCATTTTTTAGTCACGAAAAGAAACAACAGCCAAAGTGAAAACACTCTAAATAAAAGCATAAAACAGGGTACTTATTTTCTTTTCTAAAATTGAGGCTATACACTTCTGCTGCAAAAGGAGAAACCGCGCAAGGTCGTTTTTCAGACAAGATCATAACCAAATCCTATTTAAATTTTGGTGATACCGTTTAGACAAAATCCAATCCTCTTCTTCAGTATCTTTCGATGAATCAATAACCTATTAAAACTAATTTGCAGGAGATCATACGGTCCACCTACAACAACGACAGTGCAGATAGCTATATCGCTCCAAACGGAAAAGTTTCAGTACAGTAGTGATGGAGTGACATTTTATTAACAGTGATTCAGTCACTGTGATTTATAAGTAGCAATCACTGCCTGCTATCATTATCGCCAATCACCAGTGATTGTGATTAGCTATTTTGTATGAAATTTTTTTTCTATTATTGTACAAGTTATTAGAATATAGAATATTACAAACTAGTTGAGTACCCGGCGTTGCTCGGAGTATTTGATCGGCTTTATGATATAAAAATTATTAACTTTTGCTTTTGAGTTAATATAATTTAATTAATATCGTTCACGTATTACTATGCATTTTCCGAAACTGATACTTGAATAAACAGAGCGAAGATTTAGAGATAATTTGTCTACAAAAAATCTTTAAAGGAATCAATAATCTATTGAGTACACAATTACGGTGAAGTGAGTTTTCACAATATATTCGTTAATACCGAAACATAAAATCGTATTTAAATTATAAGAGGGTATAATGTAATCAATTTTTTTTGTAAGTAATGTCACTTCATGTTTTGGTGAATTATCCTTTTAAGCACATTTTGAAAAATTTGTTATTAGGTTCGCTCTGTCCCTCCGTCTGTTAAAACTTATATACTGTTTAATAAAGAGCAATGAAATATTAACTATGCATAGGTCTCTTAAAAGAGTAATGTTGTAGAACAACTTTTTTATGTACCCTCACCGCTGGAGATCCTATAGCACCGACAGCTTTTCAAATTTTGAAAAACTTCTTTTTAAATGCGTACATTTCAGGTTCTGTTTAACATATTGTCAATATAAAATATACATGATTGTTTTTTACCTTTATAAATCAACCAGAATTTTTTAAGTTTAGTTTTTATAATTATGTTGCCAAATTGATTGGCTAAAAATATGTGTAAAAATTGTATATGGATAAGAATGTAAGGTTTTCTGTTCTTTAAATATGTATGTACTCATTTTTGATTAAATGCTGTACAGAAATGTGAATATGTTTTCTAATTTAATTGATTAAGTTTATAGTATTTTTAAATATACGGATATTATACATGCTATATGTACATATTTCAATGATATAGTATGTACTATATCATTATGGATATCTATGTGTACATATTTTATGGGAAACATGTTATACACATGCATCTTATATAGGTAGACCACTTGTAAAGGCGGCCGAAAATGTTATGTTGTTAAGACTTAAACACAGTATTCTTAAGATAAATAAGGTTACTTTAATTACTGTTCTATATTAGAAATTTGCATTGAAAGGTTTTTATGGAATATTAGAAACAGTATAGATAAAAGTAAAGAGTGTTGGAAATATCTTTTTAATAATAATAACAATACACAAAATTAGGCAAGATATTATTAATAAGTGCTCGTGCGAAAATGGGTTAACAAAAGTTAACAAACATTTTGTCACAGGCTTTATTTAGAACCATAAATTCATCCTGCCAAATTGCTCAGAAATTAGAAACAAAATTTTTTTTTTGACAGTCTATCGTGTCGAAATCTGTTAATGTATCACAACAAAATTTATTGTGCAAATTTTCAATTGGTCAAATCGTTTAAGCACAACAACAAAAAATAAGAATTTCATGGCCTGAAGCCTGAATGTATCGTAACCAAATCAACTCAGAAAGCTTTTGTTATAAAGGCCTACACTTTTGTAAATTTTCAACTCAATTGGTAAAACCGTTTAAGTGCGACAACAGAGAAATTAAAACATTTTATTGAGCCCTGGGGCCGAAACGGGTTAATGGATCGTAACCAAATCACCTCAGTGAGCTCCTGTGGTAAAGCGCTACACTTTTCTAAATTTTCAATTCAATTGGCAAAATCGTTTAAGCGCGACAACAAAGAATTTGAAAAATTTCATTGAGTCCTGGTGCCGAAACGGGTTAATGGATCGTAACCAAATCAATTCAGTGAGCTCCTGTGGTAAAGAGCTGCACTTTGATAAATTTTTAACTCAATTGGTCAAACAGTTTAAGTGCGACAACTAAGTAAATTACAAAACTTCACTGACCTCTGGTGCCGAAACGGGTTAATGGATCGTAACCAAATCAACTCAGTGAGCTCCTGTGGTAAAGAGATACACTATTGTAAATTTTCAACTCAATTGGTCAAACCGTTTAAGCAGGACAACAGAAAAATTTAATTAACTTCGTTCGGCTCTCCTGCCCAAACGGGTTAACGGAACTTCATAAAAATTTGTCACAGGTTTTTTTTCGGACCATAAAACCACCATACAAAATTGAACATAAGTCGGAAACAAAAATTTTTTTGGAAGCCCGCCGGGCCGAATCAGGACAACATTTTGTATCCAAATTTCTTCGGTATCCGTCCAATGCTAAGAAGAACATTTGTACAAATTTTCAACTCAATCGATCAAACCGTTTAGGCAGGGCAACGAAAAAACGTAAAGGCTTTAAATGGCTCTCGCGTCGCAATGGGTTAATGAACCAGAACACCATATAGCCTATAACAATTTCCGGGGTCGTAGAAATGTTCCTGTAAAATTTGGTTGCAATCGGACTAATGGTTTTTACGTGAAAAGGGCACAAACAAACAAACAAACACAATTTCTGCTTTATATATTAGATAGCAAATATAAAAATATTACTTATTAAACTACTACAACATTTTTATAATTTACACAAATACTACCTTACCTATCCCATTTAAACTAAAACTAAATGTAAGTTTCTTAGTAAATATTAAATATTCTTAATCTCAGCATTAAATACAGGTGCACTCTGGTGTCTATTATATTATATAATACTAGAAATCCCCTGTGCAATTGCACAAATTCTATAGATTCAAAAACATTTACGTTATCATACTGACTCCCTTAATAAACTATCTAAAAATTTCATTTTTATCAGCACCATTAAAAAAACGTTGAAATCACTTACTTACTTGTAATAGAAAAAAAACATAAAACAAATCTAAACACATAAAATTAAAAATGTTAGGTATAGTTTATTAATTTATTCTCGCCGTTTTTTCGTGGCGGTAATTTTTGACAGTTTGTTAATCATTGAGAAAAAATGGTCCAAGCTAAAAACACATTCAGGGTAAAAGTTCGTGCCGATATCTCAACAATTGTTTGAAACACATGTATAAAGTGCACAATAAAAACCGTCGAAAAACCAACCAACACCAACCGCTACGACATTTTTTTTTTGTTACATTTAAAACACTCCTAATAATCGAAATAATTTTAATATTTGTTAAAATTTTACTCTCTATTTTTCTTTAGTTTTAAAAAAAAAAAATTTATTTAGATGAAAAACAGTTGTTTTCGCCGCGAAATTACTTCAATTACCAAAACTACTTTCAAGTCTTTTGCGTTTATTTTTTTTTTGCTTGAAAAAAATTTGCTGAATTTATTTTATTTAAATGTACTTTGGAAGAGGTCTTTGGTATATTTAATAAAAGATTCATGTCTCTGATAATGTAATTTCATAAATTTTCGGGGTCTTTTTTTTGTGACGGTCGTTTTCGACAGCTTTTTAATTTAATGGTCTAATAATAAATTAGTACAAAATTTTGAATCTATTGTGAGAAAAGGCTTCTAAAATGATATTTTCTATGTTATTTTTTCTTTTTTTTTTAAGAAAAATATCCATTTCTATAATATTTAGTAAGTTTCTGATTTCTGTTATGAAATATAATTAGCTAAGTCTGCCGAATTTTATATTAATAAAAAAAATTCGAATATTTTATGTTATATCAAAAATTCAGCTTAAAAAATCAAAATTCTAACCTAAATAAACAAAACTACTATAAAGTCTGTTGCGAAGCTTTTACCAGCTTTTATAATAGTGAAAACAAAATCAAGAATTAAATCGGCCTATTATTTTTTTCCTATAAATATAAGGCTTACTATAAACTTTGCTCTTTTCTCTTTCAGGTCTTTTAATTTTATTAAGAGTATTTTTATTTTTTTCAAAACAAAGAGTCATTTGAAACCTGCCAACAGAAGAATAATAATTTATTTTTAATTTACCGCTGCGACCAGTTCATAATGGATGTGGCGGTCAAATTTAAAAATTAAAAATTTGCTTTAAATTTTGCGTCGAAAGTACTTTTTAAAAAGTAAACATTTGTGTCTCTGATAAGACTTTTAGTCGAAGATTTGTGTCTCTGATAATAAAATTTTAAATTATTAAATAAATATATAGAAATATCATCATTGCCAGTTTAGTTTACATTCAGTGTGAGTGGTTTATTATAGAAATAAAATATTTTTTTTTACATGTTGGCAAGGTCTTATCATTATATTGTGTTTATTATCAGAAATTCAATCATTAATTTCAGGTATATTATCTGATCTGATTAATAAATCTTATTTTTTTCCATGGCTAACAATATTATTAATGGTCTAATAATAAATTAGAACAAAATTATGAATCTTTTGTGAGAGAAGGCGTCTAAAATGATATTTTCTATGTTATTTTTTTCTTTTTTTTTTTAAGAAAAATATCCGTTTATATAATATTTAGTAAGTTTCTGACTTCTGTTATGAAATATAATTATTTAAGTCTGCCGAATTTTACATTAATAAAAAAATTTCGAATATTTTATGTTATACCAGTTCTACCGAAAATTTAGCTTAAAAATCTAAATTTCAACCTAAATAAACAAAACTATTTTAAAGTATGTTACGAAGCTTTTACCAGCTTTTATACTAATGAAAACAAAATCAAGAATAAAATCGGCCTATTATTTTTTTCTTATAAATATGAGGTTTACTATAAACTTTGCTCACTCTCACTTTTTCACTTTCAGGCGTTTTAATTTTATTAAGAGTACCTATTTTTATATTTTTTTTCCAAAACAAAAATTGAAAATGCCAACAGAAGAATAATAATTTATTTTTATTTACCGCTGCGACCAGTTCATAATGGACGTGGCGGTCAAATTTAAAAATTAAAAATTTGCTGAATTTATTTTGATTGAAAATGTGTTTTTTAAGTATGTTCCTTTTTTGACTGTACTCACTTTTAATGAACGGTTTGTGTCTCTGATAATACTTCTAGTGGAAAATTTGGTCACTCGTAATAATATTTACTAAATTTATTTATATTTTTAATGAACGGTTTGTGACTCTTGATAATACTTTGAGTCAAAAATTTGTGTCTCTGGTAATAAAATTTAAAATTATTAAATAAATATACAGAAATATCATCATTGCCAGTTTAGTTTACATTCAGTGTGAGTGTTTTATTATAGATATAAAATATATATTTTTACATGTTGGCAAGGTCTCGCCAACATCTTGTGTATTATATTATAGATATTAGACACCAGAGTAATATATTATATAGTATGTAATAAAATAAAGTATGCAATACAAAACATATTCAGTTATTATACTTTTACTTGCATATGTAATGCAATAACTTGCATAAGTATAATAACTGAATATGTATATGTATAGAAAGAACACATTACTCTCTCGATATGCATTCTGCATGCAATCTTAATCATGCATTCTACATGCCTTCCCAGTCATGCATTTTGTATCTCTCAAAGGGAATATTACGAAGTATAAGTATGAACGCGTTGCTTCTTTTTGCGGACATCTATATGAAAAAAGCAGCAATAAAACTATGGAACAGGAAGCGCTTTTTACCTTACTGGAAATCCTTCCAGCATGCATGATGGAATGCTTCTTTTTGCAGCTGGAAGTGGCAAGTAAATTAGTGTTGTATGTATAATCAGTGATTGAATAATTCTTCTTATTTAAAAGTAGGTAAGTAATTTTTTTGATAAGAAATAAAACAAAATAATTTGTTTGAACAAAATTCGATGTAATAAGATAAAAATAATAAGATAAGTACATGTTAATATTTTGTGGTAAGTTTTAGGTTAGTTATTATTTAAAAGTTCAAAGTTGCTTGTTATTATTATTATTTCTAAATATTCATATGTACCTATATTAGTTTATTAAATAAATAAATGAAAATAATAAGTTCCATTGCGCAAAATTTCAAAAAAACGAGTCCCATTTGGGATTATTTTACTGATATTGATGGTACCAATGCCAAATGCTATTGATGCAAAAAAAAATTATCATATAAAACAAGCCTTAGCAATTTAAGTAAACACATTCAGCGTAAACATCCAACAGTTGAAATAATAAACGAAAAAGTTTCAAGAAATTTAAATTCTAATAAAACAGTAAATTTTTTAAAACTAATGCCATTTTGAATGTGTTTGTAATGTATTTCTTAAGCAATTATTATTTCGATTTTAGATTAACAGAACTCAAAATGATGATATAACTTCCGATATTATAGATGTAGACATTCCAGGTCCTTCTACTAGTTGTGATAGTACTGCTATTGCCAATATTGTTACAGATATTTTGCATAGTGTAGAATTATATAATGCGAATAAGAGTGTGAAACGAAAACGTCCTATTAGACAGGATACTATCAGCTTTGCATCAAAAAAATGTCAATGTCGGCTAGACAAAAAAATGATAATAAGTTAATGAACTTATTCACATTTGATTTTCAGCCTTTTAGTATAGTTTCAGATCAAAGGTTTAAAAGCTTCGTAGAGGCTCTTAACCCTTCTTATGTTTTACCAGATAGAAAAAAAATTTCCAAAACAATGCTACCTGCACTGTATGAAAAAACAGTAACGGAAATGCAAGATTTAGCAAAAACAATTAAAAACTGCAACATAACTACTGATTGTTGAACTTCCTGCAATAACGAAAATTATAAAGGAGTCACTGCAAATTTTATTAATAGAAATTTCGAACCTTTATTTCGAATTTTTATATATTTGAAACATTTTTGGAGCTTCAGAATGCTGTTAAAGCAACAATAGCACTTTTAGACAACAATTTACCAACATTAACAAACTGAAGAATGGGTAATTCTTGAGCAAACTACAAAAGTTTTAAAACCATTTGAGCAGATTACAGCCATTGTTAGCGGAGAAAAATATGTGCCAGCTTCTATGGCAATCATTTTGATTAATGGGCTGAAAAATATAATGATACACATTCGTCTTGGAATTTGTGAAGCACATGAATCTATCGTATTATTAATATCAAATTTAAATAATGGTAAAATATGTAGCATGAACTTTTTAAATATATTCTTATTTTTATTAACCCTATTAATGCTATTTAAAATTAACAAATTAACATTGACATATATTTCAATTTATTTTAACTATGATGTGTATCGTAATCGTAACTTCAATTAATTATTCTTCATCCTATTAATTTAATATTTTCTTCCTAAGGTATCAAACAAAGAATAGATAATTTAGAACAAGAGAATACTAAACCAAAATTTGAAACTTTGCTCTCGTAACAAGTAAATATAGCCGATCCAAATATGTTCTAAATTTTGTTTCTTAAACTTACTTTTCACTTTATTTTTATTTTTTTTCCTTAATCTTTAGGCAATATTGCAATATAAATATATATTATTTAATTTATTTTTTAATTTTATTTTCGGATTTAAATAATAAATTACTTACATAATATCTTATGAAGTTAAATCTTATTATATTTTTATATTAAAAATGAAATAAATTAATATTTATAAATTATAATATTTCTAAAATAAATTATTCTTTCATTAAATATTAATATGTAGAAAAAACTAACAGTTAAATAACAATAAAAAAAATTCAAAAATCAATAAAAACCAGGAAGAATACAGTTACCTTTGTCAACTCAGTTCTTTTCAAACCATTAACAAGTTAAATAACGTATCATAATAAAACGCGCTTTTTAATTTTAATTTTTTTAAATTCGTTTATTTTTTTACTTTATGAACAATAAATAATCAAAAACAAGAGATTTTAACTTCACATATTTTTACCATAATATAAAAGTGCTGACTTATAAAATTAAAAAAAAATTTTTTTTTTGTTTGAACATTTTTAATAATTACTTAAATTAGGTCACTTAAGTTTGTTTACTTTTGTTTTAACATTAATTTGAATTCTTAAAAAACTGACTAATATTATTAAAATGAAATTTGTTTTGCTGTTTTTTATAAAATTATATAAAATATATAAAATTTTTATATATTACTGTTACTAATTAAAATGAATCAAAATAAATGCAGTACCGTACTCTGTACTATTACAGATTCCAAAACAGATGTCATCGTATGCCCCCAGAGGCTGGCAAATATGTAACACGTTTATTTCGCATTATTTTGTTTGCGAAAGTTGCTTAGATTTAAACCAGCCTATTCATATTCTTAAAGACGAGTTAATGGTTTATTTAAATGATATAAAAAGCGACTGTCAAGGTCGCACGGCCAAAGCAGTGGTTGCTCTAAAAAGTAATTCGGTATGCTTTAACGATATGGCCAAAAACTACGATAACTTTAATCAAGCATTATGCAGTTTTCTTTCTGACCGAAAAAATATTTAAAGAATACATTAACAGATCTGGTTAATGATATGAAAAATGAACTTCTTTCGGCAACATCAAAAAAACTGATTGGCATTGGAGAAGTAGTTGAACATATGAAGGACGATTTAAATCGCATGAACTTATCCCTTCACGCTATGGGTTCGAATAAACAATTACCTAATCATAGCCAGAAGGAAATTCAATGCGATGTGAGTAAGTTAATTAAACAATAGTTTGATAAATTAAATAAACCATCCATAGTTTATAATGACGTATTTATCCAAACTGACAATATCACATCTAGCACAAAGGCAAAGAGCGAAATAAATAAAACAAAACCTGGAGTTAAGGCTACAATAGTCCCAGTGGGTACAAAAAAGCCTTCTTTTTCTCTTTGCATTTCAAGGTTAAATTGCAAACTACAGAAAAAAGCCTTGAGTGCTATATTAAACAAAAATTTAAATGTGATATTGCAGTAAAAAGGTAACTGCCAAAAACATCCGAAATACATATCGTTTAAGGTGCACCTTCCTGAAAACATGATCATGAAGTTGAAAAATCTTAAATTTAGGAATAAGGGAACCACAGTTGCAAAATTTCGGATATTAGAGGTAAAGATGCGAAAAGCAAATTATATAATAAGTTAAATATTAATGATAATATTAATAATAATAGCAATAAAAAAATTAATATTAAAAGTAATAAAATTAATAAAAATAAAAATAGAAGTAATAATAATAAAAATAAAAATAGGAGTAATAATAATAACAAGTCATTAAACTCTAGCACAACAGACACAAATAATTCCTTAATCATAGTAAAAACTAACTCAGGCACTTACACTACTTCAAACATAAATCAGAACAACAAATCTCATAACCACAATACTATTCAAAACAGCAATGACAATATAAACGCTTTTAATACTGCATCATTAACCAAAGATCCTGAAATTACAAATTCTAATTGTGTTTCAATAATTGAACCTCCTCCTTCTTCCTCAACTTCACCAAATGTTTCTTCTACTTCTAAATTCATAAACTTTCTTCAAGATGAAACTCTTCAACCTTCAATTATTAACCCGCTCTTACCACCGATAACAAGAATGACACAACAATCTCTTGCTCTCTCTAGGCTAAGTCGCTCTTTCTAGCCTAAGAGAAGATAAAGTCTATAACATGGTTAGATTATATTTGTCATACTTGTTTGATGATAAATATAATACTGTGTTGGAAGGTAAGATCAGAACAAGTATGAAAGTTTTAATTGATAACGAAGGTTTACCAAAGAATTATATAAATTATACATAAAATTTCACGAAACTAAAGGTATATATTTCAAAAATGTCTCAGACGACTTAAATGCATACCACAGTCATTCTAATAGTAATTATTACAATCACTTACAAGTTTCGGATGATAATTATAATAAATTTTTTCGTGCCAATAAATAATTTAAATAAGATATCTACATCTTTGATAGATTCTTCAATTTTGATAAATCTATCAATATATTATCAAAATGTCAGAGGTCTTAGAACAAAAACAAGTCAAGTCTTACTTAATTCAATAAGTTTAAATTTTGGCGTATTTGCATTAACTGAAACTTGGCTAAATTCTTCTATTAACAATCTTGAGCTTTTCGATAGCTCATATTCTGTTTTTAGAAAAGATAGGTATGCTGGACCTAATGTATCTAATAGTTACATTCCTAAAGGGGGAGAAGTATTGATTGCCGTCAAAAACTCTTTTAATGCAAATGAAATTCCTATTTCTAAGGCAGACGGTCTTGAAATAATAGATGTGAATATAAAATTTTCAAACAAAAATGTAAATATTGTTAACATATACATTCCATCTTCTTCGAATTTAAATATTTATATTACTCTTTTAAATGTAATAGATTCGATTTGCTGTAATTCAGGTCCTAATGATGAGTTAATTTTATGTGGAGATTTTAATTTCCCTAACATAACGTGGATTAATCATGACGAAGGATCTTTTTTGATTCCCGATTCTTCGGTGAGTGAAACTGATTCGCAATTTATTGATTGCTTATATACCAACAATTTACAACAGGTTTCCGATCATCGTAATTTTAAAGATAAGCAAGGATTTAATATTTACCTCTGATTGGTATAATATCACTTTCTGTGACTCGGTGTTATCGCTTGTTGCATTAGACCCTTATCACCCTTCAATAAGTTTCACCTATTGTTTAACTAATTCCGTAAATCTTGAAGCAGCAGATTCTTATAGTTTTAATTTCAATAAAACCAACTTTCCCGCACTAACAAATTTCTTAAATACCTATGACTTCACGTCTATATTTAATAATATAGACCTAAGTCAAATGACAATTAAGTTTTATGAAATTATCTTCGAAGGTTTTACTCAATTCGTTCGTTTACTCAAACAGATCTTCCCAATCTGGCCCACCATGGTTCATAAAGGAGCTTAGAACTCTCAGAAATAAGAAAAACAACGCTTGGCGTAAATATCTCAAATCAAAAGATATTAATGACTATAACAATTTTGTCATATTTTTTGATAATTTTAAAACGTCATCCGATATTCTTTACAATAATTACATTAACCAAATGGCAAGTAAACTAAAATCTGATCCGAAAAAATTTTGAAAATTCATAAATTCTAAACGTAATTGTGATGATTACGCTACATTTATCAATTTCAATCCTCTTTCAAGTAATGATCCTTTAGTTAATTCGAATTATTTTTGTGAGTTTTTCAGCACTTCATATAGTGATTCTTCCTTTTCGCGAAATTAAAATTATTTCTCATTTATGGACAGTTGTTAAAAAAGTGTTCTAACATTCTCACTACGTCTTTAACATTACTCTTCAAAAACTCATTAAATTCCGGACTTTTTCTCCTTTTTGGAAAATGTCTTATATCAGACCAATTCACAAAAAGAATGCTAAAAATGAAATTACTAACTATCGTCCCATAGCCAAATTATCTTATATTCCAAAATTATTTGAACTAATTATAACGGATTCAACCTTTTAATAAATAACCAATATGGTTTTGTAAAACAAAAATCTACTGTGACAAACCTAGTTGAAACAAACGTCCCTCGTCCTCAATAACATGGAAGAAGGTTTTCAAACAGATGTTGTTTATACTGATTTTAGTAAAGCATTTGCCACATAGTATTATATTACTAAAACTAAAAAAATATGGCTTCCCAGAGTTTTTCCTAAAGTGGATATATTCTTATTTGTGCGGTCGCTCCTATAATGTTATATTCAAAAATGTGATTTCAGAACCATTCGTGGCAAATTCGGGTGTTCCACAAGGTAGCCACCTTGGTCCTTTACTTTTTATTTTATCAGTAAATGATGTTACTTCTATCATTTCTAATTGGCTTCAAGTTTACGCTGATGATATGAAAATCCTTAAAAAGATTACATCTAATAAGGACGCCGTCCTTATGCAGAATGACCTTCAAAACTTTAACAATTGGTGCGTTAATAATTGTCTACTACTTAATGTAAATAAATGCACATTGTTATCTTATACACGTCGTTCTAGTCCTATTTATTTCAACTATAACTTAGATGGTATTAGTTTACCTAAAGTTGCCTCAATAAAAGACTTAGGTGTGTATTTTGATTCCCAACTTAGCTTTAAAATTCATTATAATATAATAATATTATAAATAAAACTAATTCATTATTGGAGTTTGTTAAACTTTCTTCTAAGGAATTTTCAGATCCCCATATACTGAAATCGTTGTACACTTGTCTTGTAAGACCGAACCTGGAATATGCTAGTCAGGTTTGGTCCCCATTTTATATGTTACACATTGATAGGATCGATGCAGTATAGAAACACTTTCTTAGATTTGCCTTACGCCACTTGCCATGATCAAATTCTATTATTTTGCCACCATATGAACAAAGGCTAAAGTTAATTGATTTGTGTACTTTAAGTTTTAGACGTGAGGTTTCTGATGTTATTTTCATTACAGAGATTGTCAAGGGTTATGTTGAATTTACTTTAATTTCTAGTAAAATTAATATTAAAAATCTTCAACGCTTTCGCTCTTGCAATTTGTTTAAAACCTATAATCTTAGGACTAATTATGGCAAATTTGAACCAATTAATAGGATGCTTATTATAGTTAACAAATATAAACTTAATATTGACTTTACACTTTCAAAACATTCCCAAAAACAAAAATTATACAATCGTTATTAATATTAGGATTTTTTTTCGCTTTTGTTTTCTTGTTGCACTATAAAGTATATACCTATGTATATGATTCTTAATTTTAATCTTAGTTCTAAATTTATTTTTACTTAACTTTGACTTTGCGGAAAACGCATCAAAGGAGGCTGAGACCAGCATAATACAATTTAACTAGTCGAGAATCACTTTGGAATGCGGCTTGAAATTCCAAAGATCTCACTTGATAAATTCGATTGTGATTACAAAAATTGGCAAACCTATTAATAGTAGGATATTTTTTTTGTTTTGTTGTTGCACTGTAAAGTATATACCTATGTATATGATTTTTAATTTTAATCTTAGTTCTAAGTTTATTTATACTTAACAATTATGTAATTTTTATTATAACTTTTATTGTATAATTTACTAGTTATTATATATTATTATAAATTTTATGTAAACTGTTTGTGCTAAGCAGTATAAATAAATAAACTCTTAGATACCCGTACGAACCGTTAGTATGTTCATAGTCTGTCACTCTGCTTATAATATTATTCTTTTAATTTTTTAGTATCTTAAAATAATTTGGGGGAATTTTATAATTTCTAGGAGTTGGGTTGTACATATATTCAAACTATATGTTTACACATTCTTCAAAAGCAGATTCTAACCTTCCACATAACGATTATCAATCCAAAACTTTCCCAAATATTCCATTTACCTCTAAGTACCATTTAATACTAAGTAGCAAATGTATAATAATTTATACTATACATACGTAATATATATCATTCATTCATCAGTGACATATACGATATGTAAATAAACATGAGTTATATAAGTATGTATGTATACTATTATCATATAAATATAAATTCTTCAAGCAACCGTTAGGTATATTTTTTATTTATTTAATTTTTTTTGTACTACGCATCATCCTCAACAATTTCAAATTATCGAGTAAAAAAAATGCAAACAAATCGTTAAAACCAATTTTTTAGAATAATTTAGAAAAATTAAGTCACCCTTTCGTCAATTTTAAGGCAAGCCCATATTATTAAGAAAAGTTGTTAATAGAAATAAAAATATAATGTTGGAGCTTTAACTTTTGAATATTACTTCAAAAAAATTTGGACAGATGTTCAAAAATAAGGAATTTTTTAGTATTTGACCCCACACATCTCCGACTCCAAAACGGGGGGCGATACAAAAATATTTTCTGGAATGATTCATGCTTCGCAAATAAATTTGTACAGGTGCTCAAGTTACAGGTGCCTAAAATTACCAAATTTTCAATTTTTCAGCCCCAATAGTTCTTAAACAAGGGATGGTGCAAAAAAAATTTCTAAGGAAACTTATACTAATTCTAAAAGTTCTTTCTTGTCTCAAAATTTCAGGTTCGTATATAAAGCCGTGCCGAAGTTATGAAAAAAAAATTCCATGCAAAATGTGGTTTTCACATAACGGTAAATCTGAATAGTAAATTACAAAATATTGCATAATTTTGTAATTTCTTTATGGAAATAATAAAACTTTCGGTCTTCTGGCGGTTTTATATTGAAATACTATTACGCAGAGCCTGAGATATATACATCTAAAAAAGGGGCTTTTTTGCAATTATGAGAGGCTGTTACTCTGGAACGCTATACAACTAACAGAAACCTTTAACACACGTAAAAATATATTACTGTAGCTTTAATTTTTATATCTTGCCGAGGTAAAATGTGTACAGGTGCATAAGTTACAGGTGTTTATAAATAGCAAATTTTAAATTTTTGAGCTCTAATAGCTCATAAACAGGGGGTGGTCAAAAAAAAATTTTTGAGCAAACTTATACTAATTCTAAAAGTTCTTTCTGTTCTCTAAGCCTCTATTTCAAGCCTCTATTTAAAAGCGTGCCGGAGTTATGAAGGTAGAAAAATCATGCAAAATTTGGTTTTCACATAACGGTAAATTTAAATACTAAATCTCAAAAAATTGTATAATTTTGATACTAATTTACAAATTTAAAAAAAAAAATATTTGTCGAATGACGTTTTCTGATTGAAAAAACCTTAAGCAGAACATGAGACATATGCATTTAAAAATAGGGCTTTTTTAAAGTTTGAGGGGCTGTAGCAGCGTAACGGATGGGGCTACAAAAAAAAATTGTTAATAAAATTAATATTTTTATGATATCTATCAGCAGTTAAAATTTCATGGCTCTATTTTAGAAAAAAATGTGGGGATCTAAAAGTTAGGTGTTAGAGAGCTACCCGAAGTTTTGGTCGGATCTCAACCAAAAAAAATAGGGAACATACAAATTGCTGTAAGAATATTTTGTGTTAATTTCAAGACTCTAGCTTTCTTAGTTTTTGAGTTATCTTGCTGACGGACAGACCGACGGACGGACGGACAAAGCTTAATCGACTTAGAATTTGATTCTGATTCGATCCATACCTTTGAAGGTATATCTAGCTAGCTTATTTCGAGGTGTTACAAACGGAGGAGCTTTTTTGCTATACCCGATCCTTATCGTACGGGTATAAAAAGTGATTGAAATCTAGCATGTGATTTGTCACAGTAATTCAAAAGTAGCAATCGCCGTTGGTAATAATGATTCAAAAATCACTCTTTTTTCCATCAATACAGTACAGCCTCCCGCTATACTGCTGCACAACTCAAGGCAACATCAAGCCATAAATATATTTAATTAGGATAATTCTAACCCTCCCGTATGTATCTATTTCAACTATATCTTAACAATAGATCACATTTACAACTCCTGCCCAGAAACAAGGAGATATTAAGACCAGCGGAAAATCCACTGAGTACGATTAAAAAAATGATGCAGTCTCTACATTACTAAACCTCATGGAACACTTCCACAGCTGGAAAGGATTCTGAGAAAAAAACAGAAACAACTTGTTTTCGACCTTTGACTGTAAGAGATTTACAAACAAAAAATGAACAAGGCTAAACTCAAGCACCCAAAATGATCGAGGTAACACCTCAAGCATAGATCACAGATTTACTCTTAATATTAATTGTTATTTTTACTTTTTAGCACATTTCCAAAAAAATTTTGAAAAAATGTGCTTATTAGTTTCACTCTGTCCGTCCGTCCATCTGTTTACAAAACTTCTACACCTTTAAAGATAGAGAAAAAAAATTTTAACCATGTAGGTCTCATAAAAAAAATAATTTTGTGGAACAACCTTTTCATGTAGCCCCATCCATTACGGAGCTACAGCCCCTCAAACTTTGAAAAAGCCCTATTTTTAAACGCATATATCTTATGTTCTGTTTAAGATTTTTTCAATCTGAGAACGGCATTCGACAGGTATTTTCTTTAACTTTGTAAATTTATATCAAAATTATACAATTTTTTTAAATTTAGTATTTAAAGTTACCGTTATGTGAAAACCAAATTTTGCATGATTTTTCTACTTTCATAACTCCGGCACCCTTTTAGATAGAGGCTTGAAATTTTGAGGCAAGAAAGAACTTTTAGAGTTAGTATAAATTTGCTCAGAAAATTTTTTTAGAACACCCCCTGTTTATGAGATATTAGGGCTTAAAATTGAAAATTTGCTATTTTTAAACACCTGTAACTTAGGAACCTGTACACATTTTACTTCTGCAAGATATAAAAATTAAAGCTACAGTAATATATTTTTACGTGTGTTAAAGGTTTGTTTTAGTTGTAAAGGGTTCCAAAGTTGCAGCTCTTCAAAATTGCGAAAAAATCCCATATTCAGATGTATATATCTCAGGCCCTGCGTAATAGTTTTGCAATCTAAAACCGCTAGAAGATCGAAAATTTTATTATCTATATAAAACAATATCAAAATTATGCAATATTTTGTAATTTACTATTTAAATTTACCGTTATGTGAAAACCACATTTTGCAGGAAATTTCATTTTTCATAACTCCGGCACGCCTTTAGATAGGAACCTGAAATTTTGAGACAAGAAAGAACTTCTAGAATTAGTATAAGTTTCCTCAGAAAATATTTGGTAGCACCCCCTCTTTTTTAGACACCTGCAACTTAAACCTGTAAAAATTTTTCTTCGGCGAGGCATGAAAATTAAAGGTTCAATAATATGTTTTTACGCGTGTTAACGGCTTTTCTTAGTTATATAGGATTCCGGACTTACGGCCCCTCAAAATTTCAAAAATGTCCTATTTTCACGTTTTTTCTTATTACATGAAATTTTCAAATTTTTGTGCAAGTCACAATTCTAAACAGTTTGTATTGAGTTTGGAAATGTGCGCTTTTAAGAAACCGTTGGTTTACATTCTACCTTGTTTATATTTATTTCATTTTGTTACCCGGAGTTGGACCCGGGGTGAGACCTTATTTAATAAATACTTACTTTTTTTTTATCTCTCATTGAACCTTTTCCTCTTATCATAATTTTACAACCAGTTTCTTGTTCTAATTGTTTCGCGGTCATACCACGTGGACCTAAGATTCTTCCCACAAAGTTGAACTAAAAAGAAAAAAAAAATGTTTATTAGTTTTATTATTTATATGTAATTTAATTTTTACTTTCTCTTTGTCATAATACAAGGAAAGTATTGCCGATTGCAAAAAAATGCAACCTGTCGATTTTTAATAATACTAGAAAATCCCCTGTGCAATTGCACAAATTCTATAGATTCAAAAACATTTACGTTATCATACTGACTCCCTTAATAAACTACCTAAAAATTTCATTTTTACATCAGCACGATTAAAAAAACCTTGAAATCACTTACTTACTTCTAATAGAAAAAAAACATAAAACAAATCTAAACACATAAAATTAAAAATGTTAGGTACAGTTTATTAATTTATTCTCGCCGTTTTTTCGTGGCGATAATTTTTGACAGTTTTTATAATTATTGAGAAAAAATGGTCCAAGCTAAAAACACATTCAGGGTAAAAGTTCGTGCCGATATCTCAAAAATTGTTTGAAACACATGTATAAAGTGCACAATAAAAACCGGCGAAAAACCAACCAACACCAACCGCTACGACATTTATTTTTTGTTACATTTAAAACACTCCCAATAATCGAAATAATTTTAATATTTGTTAAAATTTTACTCTCTATTTTTCTTTAGTTTTAAAAAAAAAATTTTATGTCGATGAAAAACAGTTGTTTTCGCCGCGAAATTACTTCAATTACCAAAACTACTTTCAAGTCTTTTGCGTTTATTTTTTTTTTGCTTGAAAAAAATTTGCTGAATTTATTTTATTTAAATGTACTTTGGAAGAGATCTTTGGTATATTTAATAAAAGATTCATGTCTCTGATAATGTAATTTCATAAATTTTCGGGGTCTTTTTTTTTTGTGACGGTCGTTTTCGACAGCTTTTTAATTTAATGGTCTAATAATAAATTAGTACAAAATTATGAATCTATTGTGAGAGAAGGCTTCTAAAATGATATTTTCTATGTTATTTTTTCTTTTTTTTTTAAGAAAAATTTCCATTTCTATAATATTTAGTAAGTTTCTGATTTCTGTTATGAAATATAATTAGCTAAGTCTGCCGAATTTTATATTAATAAAAAAAATTCAAATATTTTATGTTATATCAAAAATTCAGCTTAAAAAATCAAAATTCTAACCTAAATAAACAAAACTACTATAAAGTCTGTTGCGAAGCTTTTACCAGCTTTTATAATAGTGAAAACAAAATCAAGAATTAAATCGGCCTATTATTTTTTTTTATAAATATAAGGCTTACTATAAACTTTGCTCTTTTCACTTTCAGGTCTTTTAATTTTATTGAGTATTTTTATTTTTTTCAAAACAAAGAGTCATTTGAAAACTGCCAACAGAAGAATAATAATATATTTTTAATTTACCGCTGCGACCAGTTCATAATGGATGTGGCGGTCAAATTTAAAAATTAAAAATTTGCTTTAAATTTTGTGTCGAAAGTACTTTTTAAAAAGTAAACATTTGTGTCTCTGATAAGGCTTTTAGTCGAAGATTTATGTCTCTGATAATAAAATTTTAAATTATTAAATAAATATATAGAAATATCATCATTGCCAGTTTAGTTTACATTCAGTGTGAGTGGTTTATTATAGAAATAAAATATTTTTTTTTTTACATGTTGGCAAGGTCTTATCATTATATTGTGTACATTATCAGAAATTCAATCATTAATTTCAGGTATTATAATCTGATCTGATTAATAAATCTTATTTTTTTCCATGGCTAACAATATTATTAATGGTCTAGTACAAAATTATGAATCTTTTGTGAGAGAAGGCTTCTAAAATGATATTTTCTATGTTATTTTTTTCTTTTTTTTTTAAGAAAAATATCCGTTTCTATAATATTTAGTAAGTTTCTGACGTCTGTTATGAAATATAATTATTTAAGTCTGCCGAATTTTATAAAATTTCGAATATTTTATGTTATACCAGTTCTACCGAAAATTTAGCTTAAAAATCTAAATTTCAACCTAAATAAACAAAACTATTTTAAAGTACGTTACGAAGCTTTCACCAGCTTTTATACTAATGAAAACAAAATCAAGAATAAAATCGGCCTATTATTTTTTTCTTATAAATATGAGGTTTACTATAAACTTTGCTCACTCTCACTTTTTCACTTTCAGGCGTTTTAATTTTATTAAGAGTACCTATTTTTATTTTTTTTTTTCCAAAACAAAGATTGAAAATGCCAACAGAAGATTAATAATTTATTTTTAATTTACCGCTGCGACCAGTTCATAATGGACGTAGCGGTCAAATTTAAAAATTAAAAATTTGCTGAATTTATTTTGATTGAAAATGTGTTTTTAAGTATGTACTTTTCCTTTTTTGACTGTACTCACTTTTAATGAAGGGTTTGTGTCTCTGATAATACTTCTAGCGGAAAATTTGGTCACTAATAATATTTACTAAATTTATTTATATATTTAATGAACGGTTTGTGTCTCTTGATAATACTTTGAGTCTCTTGATAATAATTTGTGTCTCTGGTAATAAAATTTTAAATTATTAAATAAATATACAAAAATATCATCATTGCCAGTTTAGTTTACATTCAGTGTGAATGTTTTATTATAGATATAAAATATATTTTTTTACATGTTGGCAAGGTCTCGCCAACATCTTGTGTATTATATTATAGATCTACGTACGTCTCTCAATCGGAATTTATTTTATAGCGACAATGATAAATCTGTTGTTGAACCAAAAGTTGTGATGCCAAAAAGAGAATATATTTATTTATTTACTTATTGTGTACATATATGTACCAAACAGAATATAATATACATATCTATAAATAAACTGCATTACTGTACTTTCCTAGCGTAAAATTTAAACAATTATTTTATTTTGATTTATATGTATGTAATATGTATTATGGATAATTCTAATGTAAAAAAAAAATTTTTTTCTCTATCTCTAACCGTTTTTGAGATATAAAGAATAGAAAAGTGTGTTATTTTCAATCACAATAGAAAAGTTTGTTATTTTCAAAGGTGCAAGTTTGTATATCTCGGAAAGGGTCCAGAATAGACCCGCCCCATATAATTTTTTGTTCGTTGTGATGCTCCCCATCACCTCCTGCTCTATGTGCAAGTTAACGCGGGACACGCTATATAATATTAGAAAATATGTATATATTTTACCACTACCTACTATAACAAAAGCCGTCATACTGACAGAAGAAAACTCTATACTTAGTAGGTATATTACAAATCTTGAAATAACCCATAAGTTACTGATTTCTTTCATTCATATGATGTAGGTTTTCATTTTAAACTTAGAAAAAATGTATAAAATAAATTGCATACTTATTAAAACAACAACAAATACGAAAAATTTAAAATCTGATTAAATAAAAAACTCGCCCTAAGGAAGCCTTCGACTTCCGTATTTTCAAAGTCATCTGATATATTATTTTATTATTATTATAAATTCTTTATTTCATTTCATTTCGACTTAACAAAGATTACTTATTAACAAATTAAAAATTTCAATATTTTCAACTATTATTATAAATGGAAATAAAATAGCTAGAACATTCAGTTTTCTAAGAAGAAAAGTGTCGAATGTTCCATTAATTATTTAATACAAATTAAATTTGAAATAAGGGGAATAAAATTTTTTTTTTTAGGATTTTAATATCATTAAAGTTTTTAAGAATTTACCACATAACAACTTGAATTAAATTACAACAAAGAAGAAAACATAAATATTCTATAGTAAAGGGTTTTTCAATTTGAGTGATATGATTTCTTTTCAAAAAGAAACACACTAATTGTTAAGGAAATTCAAATGTTTTTTATTTAATGTGAAGTACAATCGATACAATTAAGTTCTAAAACGTCATTCAAATAGCCTCAACGACTTCTTTTGCAGGAACGAATTCGATGAACCCAATTTTCGAGCACTTTTTCTACTAAATCAAGTCGTATGTCATGAATAGCACGTTCAATATTGGCTTCTAAAGCTTGAGAGTCTGGTTTATTGCTAAAGACCAATGACTTCAAATAACCCCACAAGAAATAGTCTAATGGTCTTAAATCACAAATTCTTGGAGGCCATTCAATGTCACAATTTTTTGAAATAATCCAATGGATTTTGCTTCAATATTATTCATGCATTACAAAACCTCTGTTCATTTATAAATTATGTCACCAATATTATGCCGCTGGTTTCGGTGGTTTGTTTGTTTGAGTCTCTGCTAAATCTTCTTTTTTTTATATTTTATCTTAGTTTTAAATTTAAAATTCTGCTATGAACAATATCGTAAATCCAAATGATTTATTAACTATTTACTATTCAACTAATTGGGATTTTGATGAAGCAAATTAAAATGTATACCACTAACATTTTGTACCCAACATTTTTGTACCTAACTAACATTTTGTCTTATAAATGTGCTTATAAGAACTATAATAACATTTACCAAGTTTGGGAATAACTAAATACTTGTAAACTACTTGTCGAAGAAGTGGCGTTTTAAAAATTAAATCTTGTTCTTATTTACATCTTTGTAAACTCTGTTATAAGCCTGCTCTTACATAAGGATATATTATACTCTTATTGCATCTCGCAGTAAAGTTTTCTTTATCAATTGTCAGGTTTGTTTTTACAATGCTCTTCAATTCCTTCCTTATAAATGTTTTGTAGGATTACCCTTGACCAGTTTTATAAGATTAAGATTAACAGATTTCTTATTATAGAGCGCGATAATGCTGTTGTTGAATTCTTATATAAGGGTCTTAAAAGTTATAAATGTTTTGTAGGATTTCTCTTGATCAAGAGTTTTATGAGATTAAGATTGTAAAGGGTTTTTTTTTAATATAGAACGCTATAAGAATGCTTATTGTCGAATTAAATATAAGAGTCTTAAAAGTAATTTTAAAGACCTCAAAGAACTTTCCAATTGACGTTCAACAAAAAATTGATTTGACAAAAAAAAAAGGAATTAGTTTTATTAGTAAATAAATAACTATAAATATGTCAGTAATATTAATCAATGTAAAAAACTAAAAAAAAGATGGAACCTTGTATAGCAAACGTCAAAACATGTACTTGGAACTGAGTAATAATATTGCTTCGCGTTTAAAAATTCTGTAGAAAACAAACTTTTCTTTATTTTAAATTAAAAAAAAGTGTTCTGTAGAAAGGTAACTTTTTTTTTTAAATTATAAAAAATTTAAAATTTCTATTTTATATTTTATATAAATTACTAGAAAATCCCCTATGCAATTGCACAATTTTTATAGATGCAAAAACATTTACGTTATCATACTGACTCCCTTAATAAACTCTCTAAAAATTTAATTTTTACATCAGCACTATTAAAAAAACGTTGGAATCACTTACTTGATGTAATAGAAAAAAACATAAAACAAATCTAAACACTTAAATTAAAAAAAAAGTCCAAGCTAAAAACACATTCAGAGTAAAAGTTCGTGGCGATATGTGAAAATGGTTTGATATGTCGATATGCGATATGGTTTGAAATACATGTACAAAGTGCACAATAAAAATCAGCGAAAAAATGCCGGCGATTTTTGCCCAGTTGAAAAATTTATATTTTACAATTTTGTAGCGGCGAAATCAATATAGTTGTATTGTGACATTAAAATTCATAAACAATTTTTAATACCATTTTTTTAGCATTCTATTTGTAGATAGGTTAAGATAATAATATGTCATTTGAAGAAAAATTAATCTAGGAAGTAATAAGAAATATAGTAAATTAAATGAAGACACATTCATTTTTGTTAGTTTCAAAAAATGTTCTTCATCCCTTTCTTTTATTTCCATATAATATTTTACGAAATCATCTTGTTCCGATCTTCATTTGCTAAGAAATTCGAAGACACCCACCAACCAACCGCTACGACATTTTTTTTTTGTTACATTTAAAACAATCCCAATAATCGAAATAATTTTAATATTTTTTAAAATTTTACTCTCTATTTTTCTTTAGTTTTAAAACAAAACTTTTATGTCAATAAAAAACAGCTGTTTTCGTCGCAAAATTTTCGACCCAAAGTTAGACCACCATCGGTCGCCGCCCTGAATGTGTTTTTAACTTTTAGCTCGAGCTGAAACTTTGTTTTCCGTGTGGAAATTCACACGAAATTTAAAAGAATATGACACTTGGACACCTATTAAATAATTAGTGTTATTTTTTTTCTTGCAAAAATATTTATATCAAACATTGAACAAAATCTACTTTCAAGTTTTTTGCGTTTATTTTTTTTGCTTGAAAAAAATTTGCTGAATTTATTTTATTTAAATGTATGTACTTTGAGGCCTTTGGTATATTTAATAAAAGATTCATGTCTCTGATAATGACATTTTATAAATTTTCGGGCGCTTTGTTTTTTGTGACGGTCGTTTTTGACAGCTTTTTAATTTATGTTATAACCGTCGCGACTTTTTCTCTGGCGGTGAAATCTTTTCCGTGACGAAATTCACACATACTAAGCAATTTCAAAGACTATATCTGATCTGATGATATTATCATAAAGAAACTATATACGTACCTACACCTATGTATGTATACGTACCTATTCTAAATTTTTGCCCTAAATTTTACTTACAAAATTAAATTTAAATTGACGGCAACGGTTTAGAATAGACAGCGTGCAATTGTTACGTAAAATTGAAGTACAATCGGGTGTGGTATCGGACTACTTCGGGCGCCCACAATCGAGTGTGGTATCGGCTCGAGCGATCGGGTGTCGGGCTACTTTCTCAATTTTACGAAATAATAAATATACCATTTATATACCTAAAATCACTTTCTGAAATAAGACTTTATGAAAACCAGATAAAAAATTTTTAAAAACTTTTAAGCATTTAACATGATTTAATACCATGACCAAATTTTTTGAACAACAATAAAAACTTTGTTAAAATCAATCAAATCTGGACAAAGAACTTCCAGAAGCTAACTATTTGTTAAAAAGTGATTTTATTAAAGCAGTGTACTGCTTTTAATTTTAATAGAAAGTACATATTATTTTTTAAAAGTATAAATAATTACTGACATACATATGATCATTAAAAATGATAATACATATATTTATATGTAAATAATTATTAATTAATAAAAATTAGGTTTAATTTTAAAACTTTTTTTGAATAAACAATTATAATTTAAATACATACATACATACATACATAATTACAAAAATATAAATCGTGCCTTTATTAAAAATCATACATAAAGTCAGGCAAAAATAAAATCTATATGATATATAATATATATATATATATGAAGTATATTCTATGTATGCAAATGCACTATATACATACAAAAGCACTCTAGCATTAAAAAAAAGCAAAAGATCTTATTGATAAACATTCCCAATCTCTATATGATGTAAGATGTTGTATAATAATAAATAAAACCATTTACATAGCTATATGTATATTGTATATGTATAGTCCATACGATGCAAAGCAAAGCAAAGCAAAGTAAAACAAATCCATAAGTATAATTGGAATTATTTTATTTAGAAAACTTTTTTTTTTGAAAGCTAAATTGAAATATTAAATATTAACAACGATAAAATACTTAAAAAATGAGTTAAAAAGACAATTTTTTTATGAGCTTAATTTTGCTCAATTTATAACCAATAAGAAATTGAGAAATAATTTTTGAGTGGATGTGAGACACAAAAAATTGACTAAAAAATTTTGTACTGGATAAATACTCTATAGTTTCTTTATGATATTATCTAATAAATTTTTTTTTTTTCTAAATTACCTCATGTAGTATTATATACTAATACTACATGTTGTAACTGTTGTGACGGCTTTAGTCACTGTTAGCAAAATAGTAATAATAATACGCGGATTCATTGTTTCCTTACAGTCCCACTCCCAATTCAATATTTCCGTATCCATTTTCTATCCTTTCCTATCCCTACTCCCTAGCCAATATACTGCGTTCGCAAAGGGGGAGGTAGGTTTAGTCAGTAAGAATCTGACACTACCAAGGGGGAAATTCTTGGTGTCTTGGAATATTCCCACCTCCCTTAGGAAAAAAAAAACCATATTATTAATGGTCTAATAATAAGTAAGAATAAAATTATGAATCTATTATGAGAAAAGGCTTCTAAAATAATATTTTCCATGTTATTTTTTTCTTTTTTTTAAGAAAAATATCGGTTTCTATGATATTTAGTAAGTTTCTGACTTCTGTTATGAAATATAATTATCTAAGTCTGCCGAATTTTATATTAATAAAAAAAAATCGAATATTTTATGCTATATCAAAAATTCAGCTTAAAAATCAAAATTTCAACCTAAATAAACAAAACTACTTTAAAGTCTGTTGCGAAGCTTTTACTAACTTTTATAATAGTGAAAACAAAATCAAGAATAAAATCGGCCTATTATTTTTTTCTTATAAATATGAGGCTTACTATAAACTTTGCTCTTTTGACTTTCAGGCCTTTTAATTTTATTAAGAGTATTTTTTTTTTTTTTTCAAAACAAAGAATCATTTGAAAACTGCTAACAGAAGATTAATAATTTATTTTTAATTTACCGCTGATGATTCTTCATTAATTTCTTTCCTTTCACCTTCAACAGAAAGAAAACCCAAACTTAAAATATTGCAACTAATAAATCAAAAAATGAAACATAAATAAAAATAAATAAAATTAAAAACAAATAAATTAAAAAGTAAAGAATTTAATTTCAAAACGTTTAATTTTAAACAAATTATTATTATAATAGTATTTAAATCAAATAAAGTTAACTAGAATTTATAAATTTTAAAATGTTTTATTATGACTCTTTTGCAAAATAATCATATAAAATGTTTCTACAATTTAATGCGTTTGTGATGTCTAAAGCTAAATGCGAAGCTACAGAATTAAATCTTAGAAAATTATGGTAAAACAATAGTTGCTAAAACTAACATTTTTGCATTTTCTATATTAATGTTTATGGTAGTGTGTAATATCCTCCACTTTGCTGATTTAATACCTAAAATAATACCTAAAATTATTGAAGCAAGGGGTTTTAAAATATTACGACTAAGTGGAAATGCTGCAACAGCTACAAAGAAATGAAGAAATGGCTGTGCTGTGGAAGATTTGTATCTGGTGGTATTTCTAATTTTCCATTAAGTAATTTGCTTCCAAATACAGCCTTTCAAAACACACCGCCATCACTTTGGCTTCCGTAGGCTCCAACACAACCATTGTAATTAATTTGCGTCACATGTTGCCATTAAAACCTGCAAAAATTTTATTTTAAAAATAGGGATAAATTTTATTGTTACTGTTTACTAACAATACTATGGAATTTTTTGTAATTAAATAACTACGATCCAAAGTTGTTTGACTTCTTTATTCTGATGTGCTTTCCGTCTAGTGCTCCTATACAATTCGGTACAGAAGAGGTCTTCTGAAACAGAATTGCAACTTCTTTCCAAAATTTTGTAAAATCATTAAATCCTTCATTATATCGATTTCTTCATCCATATTTGCGAAAACTTTTAAAAACACTTTGATAAACAACTTTAAGTTTTCCTTCTTTATGCTTTCATATATTAGATTGACATACGACAGGCGTTTTATTTCGGTAGTTGCTAACCTATCAACGTCTGGCGTTTATACGTTATACATCGTACGTTCTTATTTAGGTTGAACAAGAAAAAAGTTTTATAACCTTGAAACGCTAATCATCAACTTTAAATTTAACATACATGTACTTGTTCTTACATAGTGCTCAAAATCTATTTTATAAGGTTGAGGGTTTCAATGCTTACTTTTCTAATAGGGATTATGGTGGGGTACCCATTTACGTAAAAGTAACTATTAATAGTTACCAAATCTATTCTGAAGGATTCGAGAAAAGTAATTTTTTGGGAGCGAACCTATTCAAGTAAAACCTTAATATATTTGGTATAGAGCACGCGAGACAGGTTTGGATTCTTTCATTAATTAATTTGATGAAATAACTTTTCAGTTCAAGAAATCCTAAATTTTTTGGTGGCTTTAATCTAAACTTACTGAGCTTTGGTAGTGCTGATATCTATATACAAACACCCTGTTAAGTAAGAGTTTCCTAGTTTACCTCAGACAAAGATTTCGTAGAAAGTCAAAAACGATTATAGACCACTTTATAACTGATATCACTGAAAACAAATACTCATTTCTTATATACTCTTGTTTGTCCGATCACCAAATATTCTTCATAGCTTTATTTAAAAAACAAATTACTGAGAAAACCAGCTACTTAAAACTATTTTAAATTATAATAATATAATAAATTATAATAAAATATGGGTTACCGAAAAAATATTGAGAGAAATGAGAGTTAGATTCTTTCTTTAAATATAAGAAAAAGTCTCCTGGGGACAAACGTATTCAAGAGTTATACAATAAATATAAAGCAAAGGCCAACAAATGTCGAAGAAGTAAATGAAGTTATTAAATCTCTCAACTCGGCAGCGGCTACGGGGTTTGACAATACTTCAACAAGATTTATACAAAAATTCGATTAACTTGATTAACAAAGCACTTCATTCACAAATATTTCCAAGGAAACTAAAAACTGCAATTATAACTCCCATTTTTAAAAATGGAATGGCTACTGATTGCACAAACTATCGTTCTATATTCTCTCAGCTTTTTTAAAGGTTTTCGAGAACATAATAAAAAATAGATTGAATATTTTTCTAAATAACAATAAATATTAAGTGATAATAAGTGTGGTTTTGAAGTTAATTCAAATTCCACAGCGACGTGCCCATGTCTAAATGATTTCATCTCCAAGAATATAGATAGTGGTAAACATGTGTTCTCTGGATATTAAAAAAGGCCTTTGACTGTGTTGCTCATGACATTTAGCTCTTCAAACTCTTCAAGTTAAACTTCTCCACGGATCAATTAACTTTCATTAAATCATTTCTGCAGAATCGCATACAAATGGTGCGAATAAACAACACCCTAAGCTCTGAAAAAACTATTTGGAAAGGTGTATCACAAAGGTCAATTCTAGGGCCGCTTCTTTTTAAAATTTATAGAGGCGATTTAACTAAATTAAAACTCAAACGCGAAATTGAATATTCATATAATAGCTAATGAATAATGACTATTAAAGTTAGTCATTACTAACTTAAAAAAAAAAAACTTAAACTATTTCATCATAAACTTTTAATCGTACTACTTTAAAGAGGGAAAAAAAGTACGGTTTCCATGCAAAAAAGTAAAAGTGAACAAAGAACATTTACATTAAAAAAAATAAAAATTAAACATATATTACGTTATAACAATAACAAAATAACAAATAATAAAGAAGAAACATTAAAAACCATTAAACAAACATTAAAAAAAATAATACGCAAATCCAGTAAATTAACTATTGCTTAAATATGCCAATGAAAAAAATAAAAGTAAATAAAAAAAATATTCCAAAAGTATGTGCAGTATGCAAAGATGGAATTCTAGAAGAATTTAAGAGAACCCAATGCAGTGGAGGAGTACGTCGTAAGTTCTTCCATAATATATATATATATACAAATGTCACAGATGAACAATCTAAGGCTATAAGAAATGACAAAGCATGCTGGACAAGCCAAGAATGTTCTACGAGAAATGAAAAGTTGATTGTGTGATAATAGAGGACGAAGAGGAAAGTTTTGATTATAACATAAACAATATTGAAGAGTTATCCAAATTCGATCCAAGCAATTGTGATATAAAGAAAACGACTGTGTCTATCAAGATACTAGCAGCTGTAATATATGATACTACTATTTACCCGTTAATCGAAAATCGAGCAAATATAGATTACAATACAGCTACATAGTGTACATCTTGTCCGTTTTCGAAAGCCAAAAGTTGTTGTCAGAGTTCGTGATGTGCAAGCAAGAATTCTTTCTGTTTCATGAATAAATTTGGTGTTACAGCCGGCCTACAAATTTAGCAAACCGCAAAATATTATTACCAAATCGTTAAACTAAATAAGTACTTTAAAGAAAATTATAAAAAAAAGTAAAGTAATGTAAAGAACTTTTAAATTATTAAAAACAAATCCTTTAAATTGGACTACTACATATTATGCCAGGTATACTACATACATATATTATTCAGAGAGTCACATATAAAAAATTTAACAACTTAGCGCACTTTTTTAATTACATATTATTTTAAAATTTTCATGTAGACAACTTACTGCCGACGCTTTCATATGCACAGTAACAAGCCAGAAAGTTCCAGGACGGAAAATATAAATATTTTTTGTGGCATTAAAAAAAAACGTATTAAAAATTTTTCAATTCATAAATTCATATTTATATATTATTCATTCTCATAAATAAATTTATTATAAAACGAGGAAGAGTTCAGTAGAGTAGACTGTGTCAACTCTGAAATACCCATATGAACGTAATATATCCTGTTTCTATAAAACTTGACCATCTTTTAAAAACTTTCACATGTTTTACTACCGACATTAACTACAGAGATATATTTATGAAAATTGTGGAGTTGTTGTCTACAGCTACGAATCTATTGCATAAACACTAAGAAGTTTTACAGAAGTTGTTGTCATAAAACTTGATCATCATTTATAAGATTTTAGACGCCTAGCTTCATTAAATTCCAAGAAGTGCAAGAAGCCTGAACCGGCTGCTTTAGACCAATCAAATTTTACAAAAGTTTTTGGCAAGTAACTCGACACTTCTTCACAAAATTTCAGATTCCTAGCTTCAGTAGACACTGAGTTATTTTCATTTAAAAAGAGAAGTTGTATGGCAGCTACCCGAATCTGTCGTACCATCACAACCAAATTTTACAGAAGTTGTTCCCATAAGACTTGATCACTACTTGCAAAATTTCAGATACCTAGCTTGAATATATACTGAGTTATTTCCATATAAAGAAAAATGTTGTATGGCAGCTACTCAAACCCGGCGATCGAAAATGATGGATTTAAATAGAAAAACTAATAATTTTGCAAAAGTGATGTTAAAAAAATTTCAGCCTCCTAGTTCCTTTATTTTTTGAGTTATCGTGCCGACGGACGGGCGTATTCGATTCGAATTCGATTCTGAGCCAATCCATATCTTTGACACTACATCTAGCTCGACTCCTTTTAGGTGTCCCACACGTAATGGCAAATTTATTATACCCTTGAACATAGTTCATACGAGTATACTCAAAAATTTATTATTATTTTAAATTATTATAATATATAGGCATATATTAGTTATTAACTGAAACTCATAAAGTTTGCATTTAATATAGGTAATATCTATTATTTTACAAATGCTTCAATTCTAAAACTCTCAAATGTGCACCGCATACAAAGCAAAAATGTATCTATTGAGTAAATACAGTAATACATATACTTATTCTTTAACATTTTTAAAATTTACACTCGATCCAGTCAAAAAAAATGTATTTTACGATATTTACTAAAATGTTATAGATAGTAACCTTTTTCAACATCTTTGATATTTTGAATTCCAATTTTCACAAATGAGAGAAGGCGTTGAACATTTTAAAAAACCACTGGACTGGTACTGACCAAAATACAATATACAACATACATAAATAAAATCCTATAAGCCAGAAAAAACTCATCATTTACTTTTAATTTAAGGAACAAACATTTTTTACTGTCCCTTAAATTTTCATAATGTTATTGTTAATTGTAATGTCTCATATCTGTTATCTGGTTGTGCTCTGTAATTCAGTACTTGGTTAGTAGCAATCTTTACCAATCTTTCAATGACAAAATAATATAGATAATACGATCAGTTAATAAAATGTACCATAAACCATACTCATGGACCATGGCTATAAGTACATAACTGCATTGAAATAGAATTTGAAATTAATAAAAATAATTTTTTAAAAAAAGGGACTCGTATGTACATACATATGTTAAATATTAATATACATTTCATTCCCTTAAAATTGTCTTAACATAAAATATTAATTAAATTTATTATTTCAATTGTAAGTTCTAAATTCTTACATTCGAATTTCGAAGTAGTAAAAAAGTAGAAAAAAAATTTTTTTTTTATTCTTATTATACATGCATACATACATGCAATACATATACACATATGCAAATCAAAATAGAATCAAAATAGAATCATAACTAACAAGAATTTAAAAGGCTAGGACACTGAACGAAAAGAAGCTGTATAGGGGTCTATTTTTAATGAAAATACACGTTCTTGTATGGGAAAATAAAATAATGTAAAAAAAATATTTTTTAACATATGCTTTTATCGAAACCGAATTCGCCCCCTAAAAAGTAGAAAATAAAATTGATTGCAAAACTTTAGCTTTTCGAACTGTTATAATATAAAAGTGAATTGCTAGTGCAAGCATTTTGAACTGTTATAATATAAAAGTAAATTGCTGGAATAAGATTAAATAAAAATCTAGGAAATTTGAGGTTCGTGTTTCTTTTTTATTCCTGTAATTTACTTTTACATAAATACATAAATGTACTGTATATTTCTATAGTATACTATTAGTAGTATACCGTATATCCAAACAAACATCTAACCTTGAAAACACCTACTTAATCGCTTAATAAGATCATGCAGTAAAAAATGTTGACAAATATCTTGATTTAAATTATAAACAAATGGAGCGGAACAAAATAATTTAGAAAATTAGTTTAACACAATATTATGTACGTACGTAGGTACATACTTTCATACGTAGTTTTAATTTTTTGTGTTGACAAAATTTTGTTTGTAAATCATAATTCGTAATGCGCAAAAGCATAATTTTGAAATGATCTTTACTTTTTATATTCTTTACTATGTGTATACATATATACAAAAAAAATATTATGTATGTATGTATGTAGTTTGAATTTGGCAATTGGAATTATTTTGAATAAAATTGTATATGTATATCTATCATAGATATATTAACTAATAGATGGGAAGTTAGATATAGTCGTTTCTTTTCTTCTTATGTGTTTTCCTACCTTAAGGTATTCAGTCAAAAAAATACTGTGCATTTTATAATGTGTATACATTTAGTTCACTCAGCTGTTTATATTTATTAAAATAATGTAAAGCAGTTTTTGATAATCAGAGATTTTAAGTTTTTATATTACTTAATAATTGATACATTTTGTTTTTAAAATTAAAATTTAATTTAATTAAGGTTATTCAAAATTTTAACTACTTGTAAAGTAACAAAATAAGTGATAAAACCCTTAAAAAAATTAGAAATGAATTTATTTCACCTTTTAGGAACCTATTTCTGAGGAAACTAAAGCAATACATACGCACGGTTCACTCAGCTGTTTCTCAAAATTGGCTGAAAATATTTACTTCACTGCCTATCTATTAGTAATATATCTATGATATCTATTGACACAATATACATAATAAATGTTCCTAAATAAAACACATAAAACATTCATTTTTAACGCCATGCATATTCAATATTGTTGAATGTTGACAACAAATAATTATTCTGATTTAAATCCTAAACAAATGTTTTAAAACAAAATAATTTAAGCAACATAAAAATATTGTACCTATATATTTTGTGTTTTGCTAAATCCTAATACAAAATACATGTGCACACCAAGATTGATTGAACTAAATTATTATAGGAGGAAAGATCAAATAATATGTGTATATAATACATAAAATTTTATTAAAAAAATGTTGATGAATACAGTTAACAAAAAAAAAAATATACGTACTCGAATTAGATTCGAACCACATTACCCTTACTTTCAAAACCTGTATACTCTCCTCTGCACTATACAACAATTAAATATTTTCTGAACATATTACGAACATAAAATCTTAAGTTTTAAATGGTTTTAACCATGCATATTCAATATGCATTAAAGAATATTGACAGCAAATATTTTGATTTAAATACTAAACAAATGTTGTAAACAAAATAATTTAGCAACATACATAAAAATATTGTATGTATTATGTTTTGCTAATACAAAACACCATGATTGTGCAATGGACATCAATATTATACTATTATAGGAGAAAAGATCAAAAATGTATTGCGTGTGTTATATATTTTTATATAAATATATTAAATTTAGAGATAAAAATTTAAGTTTTAAATTCATACTAGTATTCGCCCGCCCCTCGAAATTCGAGGTGTTTTAATTAGCAATTACAATACAATATATACAGTATAGTTTCTTTATGATTTTATTTAAAATGTAAAAATACAATTTTCAATAATTAAAGCCTTTATGAATTTAAAATTTCTTTGTAAATAATATTTTTTGTAAAAACACGATTATTATTATCTTTTAGAAGTTGCCCTTGATTTATTGAGTATTGGAAACTCAATATATACCTATTATATATGTATATATTATAAGAAGCCTAAGATGATAAATCATTGAGTAAAAGGGTTTTAAATATCTATTTTATACAGATTAAATATTATTATGATATTATGATATGTAAGAATTTATTTCGTTTAAAATATAAAAAAAAAAAACAAAAAAAAAACAGAACTGAATCGAACTTGCAAAATCAAAAAGCAACTATTAATAACCCCACACTCTACCACTGTACTAAACACTAAACTAAAATTTTAATCTTTATAATCAGTTATATTGTGAAATTCCTACTCCTACCATACAACCAATATTTTAAAATTTTTAATCGAAAAGAAAAATAAAACAAAAATTTAACGGAATCAAAGACCGTCTTTTTTAAAAATGTTTAATATAGGTATAGATTATACATATTATATGATACATATGTATATACTTTACATGGGTTTTTTATAAAAATGGAAAATTATTAATGAAAATTAGAAAATTTTGGAAAAATATTAATTTTGTAAGATGGCTATACTGAATATTTATCATTTAAAAAGAAAAAAATGAAAGTTGGTTGGTAAATCATTGAGTAAAATGGTTTTAAATGTCTGTCATTTACAGATTAAATATTATGATATGCAAGAATTTATTTCATATAAAATATTAGAAATAAAAAAAAAAAAAAAAAAATAGAATAGAATCGAACTTGTGAACTAAACACTTCTCAAGTTTAAGAAGCGGCCACTCTACCACTGCACCAAACTCCCCACTGAAGTTTTGACGTTTATATTCAATTTTATTGTGAAATTTCTATTTCCCACCATGCAAAATATATTTTAAAATTTTTTTTATGTTTTTAGAAAAAAAACAAAAAGCAAAAACAACAAAACAAAATTTAAAATTCAACGGAATAAAAGAGCGTCGTTTTTGAATATGTATATTATAGGTATAGATTATACATATTATATGATACATATGTATATACTTTACATGGGTTTTTTATAAAAATGGAAAATTATTAATGAAAATTAGAAAATTTTGGAAAAATATTAATTTTGTAAGATGGCTATACTGAATATTTATCATTTAAAAAGAAAAAAATGAAAGTTGGTTGGTAAATCATTGAGTAAAATGGTTTTAAATGTCTGTCATTTACAGATTAAATATTATGATATGCAAGAATTTATTTCATATAAAATATTAGAAATAAAAAAAAAAAAAAAAAAATAGAATAGAATCGAACTTGTGAACTAAACACTTCTCAAGTTTAAGAAGCGGCCACTCTACCACTGCACCAAACACCCCACTGAAGTTTTGACGTTTATATTCAATTTTATTGTGAAATTTCTATTTCCCACCATGCAAAATATATTTTAAAATTTTTTTTATGTTTTTAGAAAAAAAACAAAAAGCAAAAACAACAAAACAAAATTTAAAATTCAACGGAATAAAAGAGCGTCGTTTTTGAATATGTATATTATAGGTATAGATTATACATATTATATGATACATATGTATATACTTTACATGGTTTTTTTATAAAAATGGAAAATTATTAATGAAAATTAGAAAATTTTGGAAAAATATTAATTTTGTAAGATGGCTATACTGAATATTTATCATTTAAAAAGAAAAAAATGAAAGTTGGTTGGTAAATCATTGAGTAAAATGGTTTTAAATGTCTGTCATTTACAGATTAAATATTATGATATGCAAGAATTTATTTCATATAAAATATTAGAAATAAAAAAAAAAAAAAAAAAAATAGAATAGAATCGAACTTGTGAACTAAACCACTTCTCAAGTTTAAGAAGCGGCCACTCTACCACTGCACCAAACTCCCCACTGAAGTTTTGACGTTTATATTCAATTTTATTGTGAAATTTCTATTTCCCACCATGCAAAATATATTTTAAAATTTTTTTTATGTTTTTAGAAAAAAAACAAAAAGCAAAAACAACAAAACAAAATTTAAAATTCAACGGAATAAAAGAGCGTCGTTTTTGAATATGTGTATTATAGGTATAGATTATACATATTATATGATACATATGTATATACTTTACATGGGTTTTTTATAAAAATGGAAAATTATTAATGAAAATTAGAAAATTTTGGAAAAATATTAATTTTGTAAGATGGCTATACTGAATATTTATCATTTAAAAAGAAAAAAATGAAAGTTGGTTGGTAAATCATTGAGTAAAATGGTTTTAAATGTCTGTCATTTACAGATTAAATATTATGATATGCAAGAATTTATTTCATATAAAATATTAGAAATAAAAAAAAAAAAAAAAAAATAGAATAGAATCGAACTTGTGAACTAAACACTTCTCAAGTTTAAGAAGCGGCCACTCTACCACTGCACCAAACACCCCACTGAAGTTTTGACGTTTATATTCAATTTTATTGTGAAATTTCTATTTCCCACCATGCAAAATATATTTTAAAATTTTTTTTATGTTTTTAGAAAAAAAACAAAAAGCAAAAACAACAAAACAAAATTTAAAATTCAACGGAATAAAAGAGCGTCGTTTTTGAATATGTATATTATAGGTATAGATTATACATATTATATGATACATATGTATATACTTTACATGGGTTTTTTATAAAAATGGAAAATTATTAATGAAAATTAGAAAATTTTGGAAAAATATTAATTTTGTAAGATGGCTATACTGAATATTTATCATTTAAAAAGAAAAAAATGAAAGTTGGTTGGTAAATCATTGAGTAAAATGGTTTTAAATGTCTGTCATTTACAGATTAAATATTATGATATGCAAGAATTTATTTCATATAAAATATTAGAAATAAAAAAAAAAAAAAAAAAATAGAATAGAATCGAACTTGTGAACTAAACACTTCTCAAGTTTAAGAAGCGGCCACTCTACCACTGCACCAAACACCCCACTGAAGTTTTGACGTTTATATTCAATTTTATTGTGAAATTTCTATTTCCCACCATGCAAAATATATTTTAAAATTTTTTTTATGTTTTTAGAAAAAAAACAAAAAGCAAAAACAACAAAACAAAATTTAAAATTCAACGGAATAAAAGAGCGTCGTTTTTGAATATGTATATTATAGGTATAGATTATACATATTATATGATACATATGTATATACTTTACATGGTTTTTTTATAAAAATGGAAAATTATTAATGAAAATTAGAAAATTTTGGAAAAATATTAATTTTGTAAGATGGCTATACTGAATATTTATCATTTAAAAAGAAAAAAATGAAAGTTGGTTGGTAAATCATTGAGTAAAATGGTTTTAAATGTCTGTCATTTACAGATTAAATATTATGATATGCAAGAATTTATTTCATATAAAATATTAGAAATAAAAAAAAAAAAAAAAAAAATAGAATAGAATCGAACTTGTGAACTAAACACTTCTCAAGTTTAAGAAGCGGCCACTCTACCACTGCACCAAACTCCCCACTGAAGTTTTGACGTTTATATTCAATTTTATTGTGAAATTTCTATTTCCCACCATGCAAAATATATTTTAAAATTTTTTTTATGTTTTTAGAAAAAAAACAAAAAGCAAAAACAACAAAACAAAATTTAAAATTCAACGGAATAAAAGAGCGTCGTTTTTGAATATGTGTATTATAGGTATAGATTATACATATTATATGATACATATGTATATACTTTACATGGGTTTTTTATAAAAATGGAAAATTATTAATGAAAATTAGAAAATTTTGGAAAAATATTAATTTTGTAAGATGGCTATACTGAATATTTATCATTTAAAAAGAAAAAAATGAAAGTTGGTTGGTAAATCATTGAGTAAAATGGTTTTAAATGTCTGTCATTTACAGATTAAATATTATGATATGCAAGAATTTATTTCATATAAAATATTAGAAATAAAAAAAAAAAAAAAAAAATAGAATAGAATCGAACTTGTGAACTAAACACTTCTCAAGTTTAAGAAGCGGCCACTCTACCACTGCACCAAACACCCCACTGAAGTTTTGACGTTTATATTCAATTTTATTGTGAAATTTCTATTTCCCACCATGCAAAATATATTTTAAAATTTTTTTTATGTTTTTAGAAAAAAAACAAAAAGCAAAAACAACAAAACAAAATTTAAAATTCAACGGAATAAAAGAGCGTCGTTTTTGAATATGTATATTATAGGTATAGATTATACATATTATATGATACATATGTATATACTTTACATGGGTTTTTTATAAAAATGGAAAATTATTAATGAAAATTAGAAAATTTTGGAAAAATATTAATTTTGTAAGATGGCTATACTGAATATTTATCATTTAAAAAGAAAAAAATGAAAGTTGGTTGGTAAATCATTGAGTAAAATGGTTTTAAATGTCTGTCATTTACAGATTAAATATTATGATACATATATACAAAATATATACATATTTTATTCAAAAAATGTTGATGAATAGATAGTTAAAAAAAAAAAAGTTGCATGTGAACTGAATTCGAACAAGATGACCTCCACTTTTGAAACCTGTACACTTTCCTGTGCACCATACAACACTTACAAATGTTGCTAACAGATTACGAAGATAATAAAAAGCGTGACAGAATGACAAATAAATAAATAAACCGACACCGACGAGTTAATATAAAAGCATATAAAATAGGGGTCTATTACAAATTTTGAAATAACTCAAAAACAATTAATTTTTTTTAAGTTCTTCCAAAGAGGCTATTAAAATTTCATCTTTTTTACATTATTTGGTAAAAAATTAATTTTAAAAAATTTAATTTTTTCATTGATAAATATTAATTTTAAAAAATTGCTTCCAATTACTTTTCTATTTTAAAAGGTTATTCAAAAGCTTTGAAAGAGAGCATTTATTTCGACAATACTGAGCAAAAAAATTATTGCAAGCAACATAATTTTTATGACAATTGAAATTTAATAAGTTCAGTAAAATCTGAATTTATATGAATTTAGATTTATATGAATAAAATTAGATGGAAGAGAAAGAAATTTAGAAATAATGGAATAAACAGATCTTGAATGGGCAAAAATTACATTACGATGGTTTACAACAATATTTTTGAAATTTTAAACTTAAAAGTTGAATTTGTACAATAATAATATTTAATAAGTATTTCCTACTTTCACAATCATTCTGTGAATTTTGATACGTGTAAGAAAAGACAAAGCTTGTTTTAAAATAAAGAAAGAATTATTATCAGAGTTTAATTGCACGCTATTGAAAAACGAAATTATTTGCTTTTATTTTATTTATTTGTTTCTTTAAAAGCTGTAAAGCGGGTAACGAACAGATCGTTATTAATAGTTATTCTAATAATTTAAAATCTATTAAATATTTAAATTAATAGTTATTCTAAAATAAAAATTACAGTTAAGTAATTATTATCAGATAAAACATATAAAAGTATTGTTGTTTTTAGCTTTTATACTTATAAATTTCAGCCATTTAAATTTTTTTTTTTCAATTTTTAAAATTAAATTTTGAAAGTTTAAAATTAAATCATCATCGTATGTTTCGGTTTTCTTTATAAATAAACATTCAGGGTAATTGGAGAAAATACTGGAAACGCAGCTTTTGAGAGTTATTTAAAGTAAAACATGATTCCGAAAAATACAATTTACATATGGAACTAGACACCTTCGGTTGCGAACCCGATATTAATACGGCTCTTATCCATAATGTTCTCAAAGGCTTTTTTTTGGAAATCGCAAAAACGCAAAAGAAAGTCAAAAAATATTAATAATACTAAATTATGAAAAATTTTCACTCTCATTCTTTTTTGATAGTGTTAAAATGGCTATCATGTCAAAATGCTTAAATAACCTATTCCTATATTTTTTATGGAAAATATATTAAAAGTGGGGTTTCGGTAGCCTACTGGGTAGGCTTGTGGCGTATTAACCGAAGGAGTGTGGATTCGATCCCTGCACAGGTCGTAAGTGTTTTTTTCTTTACATACCCCCTTACGACGAAATATAATGTAAATATATAGTATATAATATAAACAAAATAAATGATATTAGTATATAATTTAATAATAGTATAAAAACCTATAATGGCCTTAGTAGCCGATGGTTCAATAATATGTATGTAATATTAATATAAATAAATAAATAAAATATTAAAAATTTTGAATTGAAAGCTGAAATTTTGCGAGATTGTGAAATGACCAGAGATTCCAAATTTTAATTTAAATTAAAATTCTACACTTTTGGGCAAGTATTTCATAACGAAAACTTAATATACATTTTCCTAAAATATCATATTTTTAAGTAAAAAAAAATAAGAAAAAATTTTTTTTTTAAAAATGTCATTTTCTGAGCTTTCCGCTCATTTTTTTTGTATGTATTTTACTAATAAAAGCAAATATTTCAGTGTCCAGGCCTTTTAAATTATTGTTAGCTATGATAGAATACATTTTTTTTAAAGAATTTTATTTTCAGGTTTTTTTTTTATATATTATATTGTCAAATTGCCTCTGAGTAAACGTTTTATGTAAAATCACATACATACTTATATACATTTGGTGGTTAAAAAATTTTTTCTTCAGAACATTCAACGCAAAAACAATAACAAATTTGTGTATAATATAAATATTATATGTAAATTGTTGAAGTGTCGAAAAAAAGAGACCGAAACAGACACAATCAAAAATAAAAAAAAATCATCTCAAAAATAATAATTTAGTCCTCTTTATTTCTCTTTTTTATTTTCCCCTTTTCTATTAGTTCAAAAAAGCAATGTTAAATCTGTTTGTTTAAAAAACTTTAGTGTAATATTATTATATGTAGATAATACTTTACTTGTTTTTTTTTGTGTGATTAATAAAATTCTAAAATAATTTTCTATTATTTCTACCTACTTAGATATTATATGTATATACATATGTACATTGTATTTATAAATTTATAATAATACTTACATATGTATGTACTTAAAATTATTTATTTATAATATACCTACATAAAATATTTCTATATTGTCTATTTGTACTTATATACTATACATTTCTGCTTAAATATTTACATACTTAAAAATAAAACATTATACTTATATTATAATACAATTTAAAAATTATTTATATAATAATTTTCTATATTTTCTACTTGCATATATTTATATATGTATGTATGTACTCATATACTTATATTTTTATATTTATAATTTAAAAATTTAGGGCTGAGGTAAGCAAATTTGATTTCAATTTTTAAATTAAAAGCTTTAATAAATAAAAATGAATAATCAAGCTGCAAAAGTTTTCAACGAAACACGTAAAAACTGCCAATCAAAGAAAGAGAAAATTAGAAAAGAAAAGGCAAATATATAGAAATAATTTAGCTATTATTATAAGTTAAAAAAAAATTCAATTTAATAGGTACTTATTCTTTGTGACTAAAAAGGATAAAATAAAAAATAATAAAAAAATTTTAAAAAAACAGATTTTTTTAAACTAACGAGAAAGAATACAGTTGCCTTTGTCAACTCTTAGATACCTGTACGAACCGTTAGTATGTTCACAGCCTGTCACTCTGCTTACAATATTATTTTTTAAATATTTTAGTATTTTAAAATAATTTGGGTGATTATAATTTCTAGAACTATGGGTTGTACATATATTCAAGCTATATGTTTATACATTCTTCAAAAGCAGATTCTAACCTTCCACATAACGATTATCAATCCAAAACTTTTTCAAATATTCTATAGTACCATTTAATGTATATTAAAATACAAAATAGTAAATATAATTTTAAATATTATATTATATTAATGCGCACATAGTAAATTTATATTGTTATAAGTATATCGCCATACATTGCAATATTTCTTTAAAAATATTTCCATTCATAGAATAATTTCTTATAAGTACAATAAAATACATATGCATATGTATGTAAATACGGCGCTATATAATATACACCTATACTCTTATCATTCATTCATCAGTGACATATACGATATGTAAATAAAAATGATATTATATAAGTATGTATGTATATCAATATCATATAAATAAAAATTCTTCGAGCAACCGTTATGTTGTTTATTTATTTACATTTTTTTGTACTACGCATTATATCCTCAACAATTTCAAATTATCGAGTAAAACAAAATGCAAAAAATTCGTTAACGAAATTTGTTAGAAAATTTGAAAAAATCAAGTAACACTTTCGTCAATTATAAAGTAACTCTACATTATTAAAAAAAGTTGTTAACAGAAATAAGAGTATAATGTTGAAGTTTTAAATTTTATGTATTACTTCAAAAATTTTTAACAGGTATTTAAAAATAAGAAATTTTCAGTTTTTGACCCCTTACAGCTCCTAAACGGGGGGTGATACAAAAAAAATTTCCGAAATGACTAATACTTATTTTCAAAAATCTAACTTCTGTCAATTTGTCAAGTTTCTGACGTAAACCGTCTAGAAGAAAGAAGCGTTAAAGGATTTTGCAATAATTCAGTTTCGCATAACTATAAATTAAGACACCGTATAGCACAAGTATATATTTATTATATACATGTTTGTAAAGCTCATAATAGCACTTATCGTTCGAACTTTGGGGGGCTGTAGCTCCTTAACGGGTGGGACTACAGAAAAATTAATATATATATAAAATTAATATTTTTATGATATCTATCAGCAGTTAAAATTTCATGGCTTTATTTCAAAAAAATTGTCTAGATCTAAAAGTTTTTGTCGGAACTCAACCAAAACAAGTAAAAATAACAGTAAGTCGATGCAACCGACTTATTTATACCCTACACCTAAAACATTCAAATTAAATTAAAAATCCATAAGTTATTTTAGTTAGGTATTTAATACAAGCTAAAAAAAATAAATGCTGTTACAACCTTTGTACAAAATTTCAGGTTTCTATCTTTATTAAATTCGAAAATATGATTGTTAGGTCTTAGGAAGTGTGTGAAGGCACGCGGACCACCACCCCAATTCATCTCAAATTTTAGACATCAACAGGGTAGAACATTCTTATATCAATTTTCAAGTTTATATATTTATTAATTTCGAAGATATGCTTCTTTGGTCTTAGGAGTTGTGTGGCAGATACCCGAACAACCATTCTAATTCATCTTAAATTTTGGACAAATCAGGGATTCAGTAAACAACACCCTTGTACCAAATTAGAAGTTTCTGTCTTTATTAATTTCGAAGATATGCTTGTTCGGTTTTGGGAGTTGTATGGGAGGTACCCGAACGACCACTCCAAGTCATCTCAAATTTTAGGCAAATCAGGAATTTAGGAAACAGCACCCTCGTATCAAATTTGAAGTTCCTATTTTTATTAATTTCGAAGATATGCATGTTTGGTTTTGGGAGTTGTATGGGAGGTATCCGAACAGCTCCACCAATTCATCTCAAATTTTGGACAAATCAGGGATTCAGGAAACAACACCCTAATACCAAATTAGAAGTTTCTGTCTTTATTAATTTCGAAGATATGCTTGTTCGGTTTTGGGAGTTGTATGGGAGGTACCCGAACGACCACTCCAATTCCTCTCAAATTTTAGACAAATCAGGGATTTAGGAAACAGCACCCTCCTATCAAATTTGAAGTTCCTATCTTTATTAATTTCGAAGATATGCATGTTCGGTTTTGGGAGTTGTATGGGAGGTACTCGAACGCATGGTCCGATTTCGCCCATTTGCAATCCCCGCCTTACCTTAGTCATTGTTAACCTACAGTATAAATTTCATCAAGATAGCATCATTATTTTTTGAGTTATCGTGCGTACGGACGGACGGACGGACATCGCTAAATCGACTCCGGCGGTGATCCTGATTCAGAATATATATACATGTCTATATCTAACTCGCTTCCTTTTGGTGGTTACAAACACCATACCAAAGTTAATATACCCTATACTTAATGTGTAGGGTATAAAAATAGGGAACCTACAAATTGTTCCCAGAATATTTTTTGTAAATTTCAAGATTCTAGCTTTCTTAGTTTTTGAGTTAGCGTGCTGATGGACGGACGGACATAGCTTAATCGACTCAGAACAGCAATGTGCTTACACAGACAAGAATAATTTTTATTTTCTTTAATTTAATTTATTTATTATGAACTTTGGTTTAGTTCAAAAATAAATTTACTTATCTAAATATAATAAAAGACAAGTTGCTGCTGCTGAGTAGCGTGCCCTACTGTTATGTTAAATGTTAATTTAACAAATGTTATACTATGAAAAGAAAGAAACGTACATCTGATATTTTCCCATATAACAGATAGAAAACAATAAATATTATTTATGTTATGCTATGAAATGAAAGAAAAAACAAGGCAGTGTATAAATCAAAGTTTTTAGAGGGTCGTATTTTTAAGTAGAACATTATAAAATTGCAATAATATTTTTATTTAAATTTTGCTAAGTAACATTTTCTTAATTTTTTAAAAATTTTGCCATAATATAGTACAATTTTAGAATCAGAAGTTTAGCCCATAATATAGATATATGAATAAAAATATGGGTATACATATATTAGATTTATTATTTTTTATATAGGCAACAGTTATTAATATGAATGAATGGACGGTAAACATAAACGAACAAAAAAAAATTCAAAATTATTCTATAGGTTATAATTTATATTTTTTAAATAGACTGATGTATAAATTTAATATTTAAAAAAAATAACAGAAAACAAAAAAAAAAAAGTAAAATGTAATACTGCGAAGAAAAATAAAAACGAATAAAAAAAAAGAGAACAAAAATGTTACTTTGATTGTTTTTAAATATTTTTAAAGAAAAAAAGAACTATTAAAATGTTATGATTTTAACAGCAAAAAAACATACGTCTGATATTTACGTACCTACTTACGTATATTTACGTAACATATTTACGTATTTACGTAACAGATAGAAAAAGGAAAAAAAAAATGTTATGCTATGAAAAGAACGAAAAGTCCATCTGATATTGAGGTACATAACAGATAGAAAAAAAGAAATATCAAAATGTTATGCTATTAAAAGAAAGAAAAAACAAGGCAGTGTATAAATCAAAGTTTTTAAAGGTTCGGATTTTTAAGTAGAATATTATAAAATTGCAATAATATTTTTATTTAAATTTTGCTAAGTAACATTTTCTTAATTTTTTAAAAATTTTGCCATAATATAGTACAATTTTAGAATCAGAAGTTTAGCCCATAATATTGATATATGAATAAAAATAGGGGTATACATATATTAGATTTATTATAGATTTATTATTTTTTATATAGGCAACAGTTATTAATATGAATGAATGGACGGTAAACATAAACGAACAAAAAAAAATTCAAAATGTTCTATAGGTTATAATTTATATTTTTTAAATAGACTGTATGTATAAATTTAATATTTAAAAAAAAATAAAAGAAATACTTAGCGTACGTAAATAACAGAAAACAAAAAAAAAATAAATGTAATACTGCGAAGAAAAATAAAAACGAATAGAAAAAAAAGAGAACAAAAAATGTTACTTTGACTGTTTTTAAATATTTTTAAAGAAAAAAAGAACTATTAAAATGTTATGATTTTAAATGAAAAAAACATACCTCTGATATTTACGTACATAACAGATAGAAAAAAGAAATATTAAATGTTATGCTATGAAAAGAAAGAAACGTACATCTGATATTTAGGTACATAATAGATAGAAAAAAAGAATTAAAATGTTATGCTATAAAAAGAATGAAAAAACAAGGCAGTGCATAAATCAAAGTTTTTAAAGAGTTGCATTTTTAAGTAGAAATTATAAAAAAATAAAGCGGTGCGTAAAACCAAAGCTTTTAAAGGAGCGCAATTTAAATTATAAAATCACAATTTTCAATTAAATTTTGAATGTGTAACATTTTCTTAATTTTATGCTTCTTTTATGATTTTTATTTTCTAAAACTTCAACATTATATGCACAGCCAATTTTTATTGTTTTACATAAAAGGTGCGTAAAACTTACGGTGTGAAGATTTTGTAGAGAAAGCGATAGATAAAGAGACAGCATATTATTACGGATAGAGTAAAAATTTATTTTAAAAATATAACAAAGAAAGTTTTGAAGCATTTGATAGGGCAACCATAGAAAAATATAACAAGTGTACTATATATTATAATTAGGTAAATGCATCAGATCAGTGTAGTTTAGTTTCAAAATTATAAAGTTTGATACTGTATTTTTTTCGAAGCGAACATTTTTGTTACTATTGGCAAAAATTTATTTACCATTGGTTTTTAATCCAACCTTTGGTTTTTTAATCCAAAGCTTGACAAAGAAATTTACAGGAGATGAGATTTATTAAATAATCATTTTTATTACATTTTTGAAAGAAACTACTTCACAGCATCATTGAGGTTTTTCATTATTTAAAACACTTTAGCAATAAATTTTACATTTATCAATATCTAAATATAATACATATAAGTATTTGAATAAATTTACTAAAATTAAATTGTTCATAAAACTGAGGAAACTTTCACAAAAGCTATATTTTTTTACTTATACCCGTCGTATGACGGGCTTTTTTACTAGTATACTATAAAATGAATACAAATGTAAAAGCGTAACTAGTAATGATATATTATTTTATATAGGTATATAATTTTTCTTAAAAACTGATATTCACAATTCATTCTTTATTTGATTGGACAAATTATTGAATAAGAATAAGCCTCTGTATATCAAATTATTTTGACCGTTACTTGTACAAAAGAAATTAATATAAAAACTCCGCGCTTGTCTAGTATTATGATATGATCATGTATTGCATTTATTGTGCGAAGTAGAAAGTTATTTTTAATTAGATTATTTTTAATTTTATATATTAGAAGAACTGTTTCAAATTCAATTAGTTTTGTGAGGTAGAATATTTTTATAAAGAAGTGAAATTGAAGTTAAAATTGGTGATTGATGCATTGTTTTGAAGCTTTTATTAATTATCCATTATCAATTGGAAAGTGGCAGCAAACGTACTTGATTTTGCGCAAAATCCGAATAGATTTTTTTTATAATATCATTTAGAAGTAGATATTTTTTAAGTCTAGCATACATGATTCTTTCAAAAATTTTCGAAAAAGTACTTAGCAACGAAATAGGACGGTAATTTTTAATTGATAGTTTATTCCCATTCTTAAAAATTGGAATTACTTTTGCAATTTTTAGACAATCCGATATTTGATCATAACCGACAGCGGATTTTTTATTCAGTATTTCAATAACATTTAAAATTTCACTACGATTAGTCAGACGAAAACGAAAATTATTCATTGAATTTGATAAAGAATGAATTGAGTTAGGTGCTCGAGAGCAATTCAAAAGAAATAAAATTTCTTCTACACTATTAATAAAATAATTTTTAAACATTTTAGAAATTTCCATTGGATTATAAGTAATATTATTATTCATTTCCAACACAATTGGGTTTTAATATTGCTTTATTGAATATATGTTCATTCATTAGGTTCCATAAAGGTCGATAATCATTAACATTTAAAATATTTTGAAAATAGGCATTTTGAGCACTATTCTCAGTGTTAATACATAATTTTTTGTAATATTCAAACTTCTCTTCAAAAAAAGAATTTGAAGGGTATTTTATTATTAAATTTGCTTCTTTTTTTCCTATTTAGTTTTATATGGGTAATCCACGGACTGTTATTTTTTATTTTAATTTTGGAATTACTTGTTATCTTTGTATTTTTTTTTATAGTGTCATTACAAATGACAATTAATTCTATAAAACTACTAACATTATTAATTTTATTTTGGATGACAACTAAATTAATATTTTCATATTGCAGTATTGATATTGTTTTTGTAATAACTGGTGTATTTTCCATTTTGATACTGAACATTATAAGTCGATGATCCGATATTTAAACATCATGTAAAAATAAATAATAAGAGGACGATAGCAGATCAGTTATGACATGATCAATGGTAGTTTTAGTTGTCGAATTATCTTTTGGATCAATTTTTGTAAAATAGTTTATATGCAATTTATTTAGTGGTATATATCCAAGTGAAAGTAATATATCTAAATATGTTTGCACATAAAAATCGCATTATTTTTGCAAGTCCATATTAAAATCGCCAAAAATATATGAATTTCTATATGCGGATAAAATTTCATAGGTTTATAAACAGCAATTATATTAAAATTTAATTTTGGAAAATTTATAATTAAAAGAAGTTATTATTTCAAAAGTTTAGTTCAAATATTTTTTTGGAAATTACAGAATCAATTACATAGACTGCAACACCTCCACCTTTATTATCATCACGAGAAAGAAAATAAGCATTATAATTTTTTAATTGAAATAATGCATGTTCATTACTATAGATAAAAATTTCAGTTAAGACGATAATGTGAATTGGTAAATCATAGTCGGCAATTAAATTTTTTACAATACTAAATTTATTTCGTAGACTTCTAATATTTAGATAAATGATATTAAGAAAATTATTATAATATATGTAACAATTTATTTTGTTAGTTATATTTAATGTTAAGAGTATCTATTATATTAAAATTATTTTCATTCATTAGTTTTATTATTATAATTATTATTATTATGAGGATGTTTTATTTATGTTTTTTATATATATATATTTTTTTTTTTTTAGTAAATTTTAAATTAAGTTAAATTTGAAATTGTCTGTTTCTATGCACTTCTTTTAATTGTTCAATAATGTCAGCGGATGCTATGTGAATAATTGGAGATTTACCTGATTTCCTAGCATTGACCTTATTACCAGCGAACCATATAAATTCGTAACCAAAGTTTTTTAAGATTTTGAATTTGGATACTAGCTCGAGATTAGTTTTCGTAAGTAATGAACGAAAGTTGATCATAGACTCTTCATTCGAATGTTCTTGAAAAATTTGTAGGGTGAAGAGTGGTCCATTTTCTTTCCTTGATTTCATCATATTATTTTTGAAGGCAGGATGAATAAATCGTACAATAATTGGTGGTGGCTGATTTAAAATGTGGTTTGGTTGTACCTTAGATTTTAATCTAGATTCTAGATATATCTATAATGTCTATATTAACAGATAATTTACTAGCTATTTTCGACATTATTTTCATGAGATCATTTTTTTCCTGCTTTAGTTGTTCAATCTCATTTCGCAGTTCAAAAAGCTGTTTTTGCAAACCTTGATAATTAAGTAACAACTTTTTAATTTCTACATTTTCTTTAAGCAGCAGATCCAGTTGGTTTGAGATGAACTGCTGGGACCGAACTAAGTCTGTAATAGAGTTATTTTCTTGAGTATCATCATTAGATGATGTATCATTAACATCATAATTAAAAACTTCAGCAGAAGTTCCAGCAATTGAATCCGTAAATTTCATCCCAAGTAAGAGTTTTCGCAGCTAATTAGTGCCATAGAAACAAATTTCCTGTATTACTGTTCTAAAACCACTTTTCCGTGCAAATTTGCTCGACAAAGTAAAATATTGGCAACAAATTAGCGTTTTAATTTTTTTTTAAATATTTTCTGCTCTATAAGAGCTCCTGCAGCAGCAAATTAATTTTTTTGTTACTTTTTTATTTTTCTGCTCTTTAAGAATCACAATAAAATAACTAATAGAGATTATATGCTCTATAATAGCTCTAGGTAACAGAATTTATAGAGCTTTATTTTGAAAAATACTTATACTTCTATAACTGTCATTATTTTTAACGGAGAACTTTTATAGAGCAAGAGGAAGAACTTCGTTATAAGAGCTTCGTAGAGCAAATCTACAAACACATAAGCAACAAAATATATTTTGTTTAAGTGTAAATAACACACACAAACACACTTCTTTTTAACATAAATACCATCTTTAACTTTTCTATAATTTTTTTTAAAATAGCTTAAACCACTATTATAGAGCAAAAAAAAATTACAACAAAAAATATTCAATACTATTACAATATTGCTCTAGAAGGGTTCGATAAATACTATAAAGAACTCTTATACGACAGTAGTAGAGCAAATTAGAAACAAAATTACAACAAAAACAAATCACAAAACAAAATTAAATATACTTAATATGTGTTGCCATTTACTAGAGTGATCCAAAGAAATTAGTTTTAGGGTATTAATCAGAGATCGGATGATTAAAATTTTAATGTAAATGCTAATTTAAATCAAAATCTAAAAAAAAAATTATGCCCAAGATTTTTCTCAGAATTGCATAAATATAGTATTTATGATAGGTAAAATATAAAAATTGTTCAATTGAACTATTTTCTGATGCGGTAATAAGTTAAGAAATAAGTTATAAATTGTACCTGTAATTTTCATGAGCAACTTTGATTTTATCTAGAACTTCCGTGAATTTAGGTACATACAACATGCAATGCAACAAAAACGTTCCTTTTATCAGTGTTAAATGCTCGGTGTGCACAATTAAGCGAAGATGGATAGGATTAATTCATGCAATGTAAAAATAATGTTTTTAAATCGTATTTAAATTTAAAATTTCAAATAATCTTTTCGTGTAAAAGGAACGCAAAGATTATTTGAAATTTCAAATTTAAATACGATTTAAAAACATTATTTTTACATTGCATGAATTAATCCTATCCATCTTCGCTTAATTGTGCACACCGAGCATTTAACACTGATAAAAGGAACGTTTTTGTTGCATTGCATGTTGTATGTACCTAAATTCACGGAAGTTCTAGATAAAATCAAAGTTGCTCATGAAAATTACAGGTACAATTTATAACTTATTTCTTAACTTATTACCGCATCAGAAAATAGTTCAATTGAACAATTTTTATATTTTACCTATCATAAATACTATATTTATGCAATTCTGAGAAAAATCTTGGGCATAATTTTTTTTTTAGATTTTGATTTAAATTAGCATTTACATTAAAATTTTAATCATCCGATCTCTGATTAATACCCTAAAACTAATTTCTTTGGATCACTCTAGTAAATGGCAACACATATTAAGTATATTTAATTTTGTTTTGTGATTTGTTTTTGTTGTAATTTTGTTTCTAATTTGCTCTACTACTGTCGTATAAGAGTTCTTTATAGTATTTATCGAACCCTTCTAGAGCAATATTGTAATAGTATTGAATATTTTTTGTTGTAATTTTTTTTTGCTCTATAATAGTGGTTTAAGCTATTTTAAAAAAAATTATAGAAAAGTTAAAGATGGTATTTATGTTAAAAAGAAGTGTGTTTGTGTGTGTTATTTACACTTAAACAAAATATATTTTGTTGCTTATGTGTTTGTAGATTTGCTCTACGAAGCTCTTATAACGAAGTTCTTCCTCTTGCTCTATAAAAGTTCTCCGTTAAAAATAATGACAGTTATAGAAGTATAAGTATTTTTCAAAATAAAGCTCTATAAATTCTGTTACCTAGAGCTATTATAGAGCATATAATCTCTATTAGTTATTTTATTGTGATTCTTAAAGAGCAGAAAAATAAAAAAGTAACAAAAAAATTAATTTGCTGCTGCAGGAGCTCTTATAGAGCAGAAAATATTTAAAAAAAAATTAAAACGCTAATTTGTTGCCAATATTTTACTTTGTCGAGCAAATTTGCACGGAAAAGTGGTTTTAGAACAGTAATACAGGAAATTTGTTTCTATGGCACTAATTAGCTGCGAAAACTCTTACTTGGGATGAAATTTACGGATTCAATTGCTGGAACTTCTGCTGAAGTTTTTAATTATGATGTTAATGATACATCATCTAATGATGATACTCAAGAAAATAACTCTATTACAGACTTAGTTCGGTCCCAGCAGTTCATCTCAAACCAACTGGATCTGCTGCTTAAAGAAAATGTAGAAATTAAAAAGTTGTTACTTAATTATCAAGGTTTGCAAAAACAGCTTTTTGAACTGCGAAATGAGATTGAACAACTAAAGCAGGAAAAAAATGATCTCATGAAAATAATGTCGAAAATAGCTAGTAAATTATCTGTTAATATAGACATTATAGATATATCTAGAATCTAGATTAAAATCTAAGGTACAACCAAACCACATTTTAAATCAGCCACCACCAATTATTGTACGATTTATTCATCCTGCCTTCAAAAATAATATGATGAAATCAAGGAAAGAAAATGGACCACTCTTCACCCTACAAATTTTTCAAGAACATTCGAATGAAGAGTCTATGATCAACTTTCGTTCATTACTTACGAAAACTAATCTCGAGCTAGTCTCCAAATTCAAAATCTTAAAAAACTTTGGTTACGAATTTATATGGTTCGCTGGTAATAAGGTCAATGCTAGGAAATCAGGTAAATCTCCAATTATTCACATAGCATCCGCTGACATTATTGAACAATTAAAAGAAGTGCATAGAAACAGACAATTTCAAATTTAACTTAATTTAAAATTTACTAAAAAAAAAATATATATATATATATAAAAAACATAAATAAAACATCCTCATAATAATAATAATTATAATAATAAAACTAATGAATGAAAATAATTTTAATATAATAGATACTCTTAACATTAAATATAACTAACAAAATAAATTGTTACATATATTATAATAATTTTCTTAATATCATTTATCTAAATATTAGAAGTCTACGAAATAAATTTAGTATTGTAAAAAATTTAATTGCCGACTATGATTTACCAATTCACATTATCGTCTTAACTGAAATTTTTATCTATAGTAATGAACATGCATTATTTCAATTAAAAAATTATAATGCTTATTTTCTTTCTCGTGATGATAATAAAGGTGGAGGTGTTGCAGTCTATGTAATTGATTCTGTAATTTCCAAAAAAATATTTGAACTAAACTTTTGAAATAATAACTTCTTTTAATTATAAATTTTCCAAAATTAAATTTTAATATAATTGCTGTTTATAAACCTATGAAATTTTATCCGCATATAGAAATTCATATATTTTTGGCGATTTTAATATGGACTTGCAAAAATAATGCGATTTTTATGTGCAAACATATTTAGATATATTACTTTCACTTGGATATATACCACTAAATAAATTGCATATAAACTATTTTACAAAAATTGATCCAAAAGATAATTCGACAACTAAAACTACCATTGATCATGTCATAACTGATCTGCTATCGTCCTCTTATTATTTATTTTTACATGATGTTTAAATATCGGATCATCGACTTATAATGTTTAGTATCAAAATGGAAAATACACCAGTTATTACAAAAACAATATCAATACTGCAATATGAAAATATTAATTTAGTTGTCATCCAAAATAAAATTAATAATGTTAGTAGTTTTATAGAATTAATTGTCATTTGTAATGACACTATAAAAAAAAATACAAAGATAACAAGTAATTCCAAAATTAAAATAAAAAATAACAGTCCGTGGATTACCCATATAAAACTAAATAGGAAAAAAAGAAGCAAATTTAATAATAAAATACCCTTCAAATTCTTTTTTTGAAGAGAAGTTTGAATATTACAAAAAATTATGTATTAACACTGAGAATAGTGCTCAAAATGCCTATTTTCAAAATATTTTAAATGTTAATGATTATCGACCTTTATGGAACCTAATGAATGAACATATATTCAATAAAGCAATATTAAAACCCAATTGTGTTGGAAATGAATAATAATATTACTTATAATCCAATGGAAATTTCTAAAATGTTTAAAAATTATTTTATTAATAGTATAGAAGAAATTTTATTTCTTTTGAATTGCTCTCATACAACATGCAACACATACAACATGCAATGCAACAAAAACGTTCCTTTTATCAGTGTTAAATGCTCGGTGTGCACAATTAAGCGAAGATGGATAGGATTAATTCATGCAATGTAAAAATAATGTTTTTAAATCGTATTTAAATTTAAAATTTCAAATAATCTTTGCGTTCCTTTTACACGAAAAGAGTAGTTGGGATGTAGTTGGTAAGTGGAACGCTAACTTAACATAATCGTATTTACTCCTATCTTTTCAAAACTAACATCAAACTTTTACTTTTTATGTAAAAATTTAAAACAAAAATGTCAAATAAACCTCATATTATAAAATTGTAGAAAAGACTGAAATTTTTGAATGCACGAAACAGGTTTTTTTGCATTTTGCAAAAGTTATTTTATACTAATTGGAAGGTCATACATTGTAATACATTTTTGACAAACATTATGGAGCTTAATACATTGTAAAAATTTGCGGTTTTTTCACAATATGGAACTCAGAGTATATGTATTACATTGTAGCTTCAGTAACCACGTGACTATAAAATATTTTGCTAGGCCATATATTTTTACTACTGTAAAAAGTGGATAATAATAAGATTTTTTCATGCAAAAAAAAGACAAAATAGAATTAAGTAAAAAAGATTCATTTGGATAAACACATATATACACAATTTGAATTTCATTTGTCCCTATACATTTCCGCAACTTTTCCGTAATAGTTGATTCGCGTTTAGTTAATAGTTCATTTTTTTTTATATGTAGGTTAAACACAAAAGTTAATAAAAATTTATATATTTTTTGTTAAAAATAGTTATATTTTGTAAAATTTAGTTAAAAACAGTTTTTTTTATAAAAAAAATTTTTTAAAGGCGCAAAAAACAAAAAAATCTATGTTTATATTTTGTAAAAATAAATTTAAAATAATCTAATTTATAAACTGTCAAAATCAGCTGAATATTCCGAAAAATTCGGCACGAAACGAAAATTATTTCTGCTTTTAGCTGAAAATATTTTTCCCCGTTGGTGCGTGATTGTGTGCGTGATTAAACTCGCACACAAACAAATTCATTTGAGTATGCAGTATAATTAGCACCCATAATAAAATTACGTAAAACTACATACTCGTATAAGATCCCTTCACGAGACAAAATTAAATTTTAATCAGTTAACTTATTATTTTTAACAGTTTCATTCCGTTCGTTTATAAAACTGTGTAGCATTCTCAACCAATCAGAGAACTATAAAAATTACTCAACTAATAAAAAGTTTGCTACACTTTTGGAACAAATGATATAAACTAACGGTTAAAAATAACTCGATTATTATAAAATAATAAGCTTCAAGCCTAGTTCTTCAAATAACTTATTAAAAAATAATTTATTATTTTCATTTGACAACTACAAAAGTCAAAAATAAAAAAGTTGTTTACATTTGAAATTTTTTTTAATTTACTATTTGAAAGAATTATTTAACATAGTATTTTGAAAGATTTGAAAAAAATTAAAAATGTTAAATAAGGAAAAATTAGTTAATAATTTAATTGAAATGACTGCAGGGGAAATTGAATGTTTAGACTCATCAGGTAACTATTGTAAAATTTTGTTTATAAAAATGCAAAGTTAAACAAGGTCAAAATCAGTATTATTTGTCAAATAATCAAATAATAATTTTTTCTGCAAAAATGGCGCTTACGAGACAAGGCTTATTATTAGAAAATAAGTTAACTGATTAAAATTTAATTTTGTCTTGTGAAGGAACCTATAGTGTTTTTTTTTCTTTAATCTGTTTTTCTTGTACGTAGTAGATGTGAAACAAAGAAAAATATATTTTAGCTACTTTAGCAAATGAACTTTTTTATTGTAGAAAATAACACAACTTAATAATATATTACCTTTTATAAATTTTAATTTTACATACATCTGTTAGGTTTGGAATCGTAATCTCCCTTTTTGATATATGGTGTCTTAATTTAAAATTTTCTTTATATTATTCTTGAATGTGGTCCACACTATTTTTTTAATAATATATTTAATAAGCTCTATATAGCTCCCATAACAGCTTTACTAAAACCCGCCAGATTTTCTTAACAAAATGGTTGCCTCAACAAAAAGTAATAAAATTTTCTGTTCTGTATCTTTAATTTACTTAACGAAATTCTGAGATTGAAAAAATGTTAAAAGGAACATAAGATATACCTTTTAAAGAATTGGGCTTTTTCAAAGTTTGAGGGGCTGTAGCTCCGTAATGTAGAGGGCTACATGAAAAAGTTGTTCTGCAACGTTTATATTTTATGAGACCTACTTATTTAAAAAATAAAATTTTAAAATTAAATTAAGGTTAAAATTTTTTTTCTCTATCTTTAACGGTGTAGAAGTTTTGTAAACAAACGGACAGACGGGCAGAGTAAAACAAAAAATTTCTCAATTTTTTTTGGAAATGTGCTAAAAATAAGAAAAGTACTAAAAAGTGGCACCTTAGTTTTTGAGGCCTGTTTTTTTGGGCGGGCTAAAACTTTTTATATTTTTTCTATATTTTAATTCTACAACAAAATCGGGGAGTACTTTTTTTAATACATGTCGATCCGACTTCTAGTTCTCAAAATACGGGAGCTTCTCACAACTTATGATTAACAATAGTAGTTCAATATAACACAAAAAAAAAAATTTCAAATTTGTAGAACAAACTAAACAAAAGCAACATTTTCAAAAATATTTTAATTATACATACTTACTTTTCCATTCTATCTATTCTTATATTTTTATTTAAACTTAACTAAAAACTAAAAAAAAAAATTCTTAATTCTTAAGAATGGCTTAAAGGTGATGTTTATCGTACAAGAATAGAAAATGGCTATCGCTTCATAGGAAAAGTCTGTATGAATGTGTGTATAGTATAAAAAAAAATAATTAATTTTTTTAAGGTTTGGATTATGTACATATGACAAATTCAGTTCATGAATAAAAAAAAAAACAATACAAAAATATAATGATTTCTATACTTTTAATAAAAATTGATATTCTTCTCAAACAAACACTCTTAGACTTTGACTTAGCGAATTTTTAGAAAAATGGGTTCGCATCATTTGCTTACATTTCTTTGACAATAGTTAAACTAATTTTTTGCTTCATTAGTTATGAAGACCTTCCTAACTTAAAAATAACAGAATAATAAGATTTTTGCCTTTTATTATAGGTGTAACGCGAATTATTGTTTCTAGAAGTTGTTTCTAAAAGCTTCAAATGTTTCGCCTTTAGACTTTTGTTAAATAAAAACAAAAACCAATATAACATTTTCAACTAAATGCTATCACTCTTGGAACTTTATGATGAAAAGAAATGATTATGCATATAGAAACACAATACATCGTGCATATGTATTTATGTGACTAGGCCATGGTTACATTTTTAATTTGAGTACAAAACTATAGATTAACATAAAAACGAAAATCAAAATGACTTAGAATATATTTAATTATAAAATTCAACATGACATATGTTTAGTTCAATTTATAGGAACTCAATGCAAATGCCATAATTGACATATGTCAGATTCGTTAAGTTTCATTAAACATGATTTTTTACTGCGATCAGGACGGGAGGGACGTAATATTTATTTTGATCTTACATTAAATATTATAAGTTTGTAAAAGTACAAGAATATAGATTAACATAAAAACGAAAATCAAAAAGACTTAGAAGATATTTGGCTTTGTAACACCTCGGAATAAACAAGCTAGATGTAGAGTCAATGGTATGAATCGGATCAGAATCGAAAAATTAGTCGATTTAGCTTTGTCCGTCCGTCTCTCAGTACGATTACTTGAAAACTAAGAAAGCTAGAGTCTTGAAATGAACACAAATATTTTTGGATCAATTTTGTCGGAGAGATCTGACCAAAACTTCGGATATCTCTCGAGCAACTAACGTTTTGATCTCCACATTTTTTGAAAGTACTACCATGTTTGAAGTAGAGCAATGAAATTTAAATTCCGAATAGATATCGCAAAAAAATTGATTTTATGTTCCAAGTTCGAAAAAGCCCTATAGGAGTTAGATCTTTGGAAATAAGTATGAGTCATTCAGAAAATATTTTTGTATCGCTCTCCTTTAGCATCTGCAAGGGGTCTGAAAATTCCTTATTTTTAAATACCTGTAACGTGAAAACCAATCCAATTATTTTTGAAGTAATATACAAAAATTAATTCAAGAGGTTAAAAAATTTTTTTTTCAAATTGATATTTATTAACCTATGATTCAACATATGAAATCGAATAATTGTAATTGTTAAACTTTATAAAGTAAGCATAAACACATTTTAAACAAAAATAAATTCACCAACTCTTTACTTTACTTCTAGTTCTAACCCAATTATTTATAACAGTTAATGTATTTTGTTGATTTAGCAAATTGTATTGTTATTGTTGTGAACAAATCTACTGAATACCGTTACTTTGAAAATTTGTATGCATGTGCAAAATTTTACATGCTAATTTAGTTTTTTTAAAAAAGGTTAAAAATTCTAACAAATAATTCCTTAGAAGACTATGCAACTATTTGAAGATTTATGTTTAAAATTAAATATACTTAATTTTGTACGCTACCAGAGACAATTTCTAATGTTGAGCTAAAAATAATAAGACTACAAAGAAATTCAACAACTCAAAATTGCCTTAAAGATCTTGCTTTGCTAGCTATTGAATCAACAGAAACTACAAAAATGGACTTAAGTAATTTAATTAAAAATTTTGCTAATGTAAAAATAAGAAAATAAGCTTTTTAAATTTTAGTTATTTATGTACTCTTATTTTAGTTAAAAAGTATAAATGTTATTAAAATTAAAAATATCACTTTTTACCCATAAATACATTTATAGGTAGCCCAATTTTGTTTGTAGAGCCCAAAATTCTTAGTTACGCCACTGGATGATGCGTAGTACAAAAAAATTGAAATAAATAAAAAATACTGGATAAACCCGGCGAACTATACGCTAGTCTGGTAATCTAGAAATAATATTGGTTAATAATTCTAGTATCTCACTAATCTAGAAATAATATTGGTTTTGTGTCACTTAACTTTTTAATGAAATGAAAAGAATAATCTTTCTGTTTTAATATAGTTTTTATTTATCTTAAAAACGTTTTAGAGAACTATGTTCCCTTCATTAGTAAGAACACTTAACTTTTTACAATAAGAATGAAAATGAATTTAAATAAATGTAAAAACTTAGATAACAACACTAAGAAAACTAAAGAAAAATATTGTTGTGGGGATTTGGGGGCGACAACCCCCGTTGTTTAAATTCGTATGAAATTTACTATTTTTTAAGTGAAATGTCAAAATTGATTACTTTTGTATGCGGGGTTTCAATATTAATTAATTTTCATATGGAAATGTGAAAATTTAATTTTTTTTGAATCAAATTGGTATATAAGTGTGGGAAACTGTATAAGTATTAATAGTAATTCAAAATCAGAGTATTCCCCTTTTCCGGAATATTTATTTCCAAATATGTATGTCTATGCGAGATTTTGAAATTTCGGGATCTTTTGTATTTGGGATTTTGATTTTTGGGATAATGTACCCAACCCTATAATTTTAATTTTTTTTTATTCTCTTTTTCTGTTATGTGCAATATTAGTTTTTGTTATGAAAAATGTAATTGCTGCAAACGTTTACGGCTTTTATATAATAGCAGATAGCGGTTGTTTAAAGAATTTATATTTATATGATACTGGTATACATACATATATGTATATATGTGTTATGTTTATGTAAATATTGTATATGTTAAACTTTGAATGAGTAGAATAACACGCACATATGGTATTGTACTTATAAGAAATTATTCCATGAATGAAATATTTTTAAAGAAATATTGCAAATTGTAATGTATTGGGATATATGATTAATAAGGTAGGGTGTCATAATATCAATCGTCATAATGCCAATTGACATTATGACCATTTTTATTTGGACATAATGTCAATGGTCTTTATGACACTTTTAGCGATTGCCATAATGTCTCTTTTTGACAAATTTTAAATGGACATAAGGTCCAATTCATTTAATTGCTAATTCAATTTCTTTCCAAAAAAAATTTCCAAAAAATAAAATAAATGAAATAAAGTCGAATCGACTTTATTACCAAAAACAATGGAAATAAAGTCGAATTAGCAATTCTATCTTATTTCTAATAAAAAATGTTCAAAAAATAAAATGAAAGAAATAAAGTCGAATCGACTGGGACACGGAGATTATGTCGATTTTCAAAATGTCGACTCCCAAAATGTTGACTTCCAAAAAACTTTTTGGAAAAAGGGAATTCTCTGATTTTTAATTCAACTCTAAAAATCCAAGAAACCAACTCTAAAATCCCTCCTAATTATTTTTATTGTACAGATATTTGAAATAGAGGAAATAAACAGATTATTGAAACCATATAAATGAGCATGAGAAATACAAATGAGAGCATATGTATTATTTGCTTTGTAAATATACCAAACATTCTTCTTTTGCCTTGTCGACATTTGAAAATATGCAGCGAATGAACGAATATATGCAAATGTCAATACAAGCTGCTATTATAAATGTCATTTAGTTGCTTCAATTTTATTTACTCAATTTCATTTATAGAATTGCGAACTTACTTCAAATTTTTGCGCACTTATTTCATCTTTTGCGGACTTATTGCATTTTTGTAGTGCGGACTTATTTTATTATGCAATAAGTCCGCACTTTTTGCGGGTTTATTGCATTTTTAATTTTGCGCACTTATTTCATAATGAAATAAATCCGCACTACAAAAATGCAATAAGTTCGCAAAAAAAATGAAATAATACCGCAAAAAAATAGGCCTTATTTTGTGCGGAATTATTGCATTTATGGAGTGAGGAGTTATTGCATGCGGAGTAAATGCACAACGCCCAGTGTTTATTACATTTATATAATCAAAACAAAATAGAAAAAAAAAAATAATTACAGCTGTTGGCTTTATGTCCATTATAAATTTTTTTGAAATGGTCATAATGTCAATTGACATTATGACAATTGACATTATGACACCCTACCGATTAATAATATAATATACATGTATTGGTCAGCAAAAATTCTCAATCCAAATCCTCCTCGTGGGTGCCGACCGAAAATAATCACCGACTAGGTGGACAAGTACTAAGGGAAAGATAAACTGGGTTTGACTTTATGTATCTTATTACTGACACTTCAGTTTTACCGGAACCATCGGATTGGAGTAAACCTGGATGGAGTTCAAGATGTTACACGACCCGTGCCGGTGATCAGTCGGGCTTGGGGCCCAGTCTTAAAAATACCCCACACGGAGTATTCGGAGAGCTTGGCGACCCTCCGAATTAATTAACCTTACCCTATGTATACGAATCTCTGCATAGGGCGGACATTCCTTTTCTTCGTACTCGTGGGTTCAATTATGAAATAAAATAAAAAAAAAAGATTTGCAAAAACAGTTAGCCGGCACTTCCCAAAAGTCGGCAAATAAGGAAAGTCGCGAACAACCAAAAACTGTAAGCAAATAACGCCCATCGGAACAAGCCTTCGTCGATAAATGATCGGCCTAAAAAATAATTGAGAGGTCAAGCTCTCTCAATGTTGACCAGTTATCTGAGGCTCAAAAGAACTCCATAGCCTGGACCAAAACAGTAGGAGGCTAGGTCAAACCCAAGAAAAACAAATTCCAGGTTCATCAAAAGACTTTATGCCCAAAGGACAGGGGTCACAAGATGAGCCACAGGGTTGTTTTAAAAAGGCTAGGTTGCTAGTGAACAAACAGGTAACCAAGCTGTTCAGTGGAATTGGCAAGAATAGTTTAATTCTGGCAATCATTGATAAGTGGTTAGAGGATGGGGCTACTTCTCTCAGTAACTGAAAGAAGGTTGCTTTAAACACACAACCTTCTTCCAGGTACTGGAAGAAATTCGGGTCCTCCACTCTCCTGTATGAACGCAGGCTGGCATCAAGGCCACGTCAAATAGACAGCCTGCGCTGATCAGAGATCGGTAGATCTCTCCAAGCAGGCGATAGGGAAGTTGGGAAACCTGTGGCCAAGCTCAAAGCCGTAAAAAGGAGGAAATCCCTAGCAGGCCAAGAGCTAGGGTGTAGCTGCCTAAAGAACCTGCCAAGTAGACACAATCATCAAAATGATTAATGTGTCAAATCCCCAACTTCCAAAGCACAATTGAAAGATTGCCAAGCTAGGGGAAGTACTAAGAGAATCCCGACAGACGCTTGTCATAATCAATAATGCCTCCCTACAACCCCAAAGGGGTCATTAGATACAGCTTCACGGCGGTAAGGATGTATAAGAAGGATGCGGTGGAAGTCTCAATGAACATCGGTGAAGGCTAAAGTCAAGTTCAAGAAATAAACTCTGACCGATCCAATGTCGTTGATGTAGCATCCTCCTCGGCTTCAAAGAGAGTGGATAACGTCTCTCTGGCTGACTATGAAGACGATACTTAGATCTGATTCTGAACGTTTTGATGACGCTAAAAGCTTCTCAATGGACTTGCATGATGAAGCTAATGCTACGGTGGCGGCAATTAAAGATGGCTCAGGTAATGAAACTACACCAAATTAATCTCCATCGCTCTAAAGCGGCTTACGCCACACTTGAAATCCGCCTGAGAAGAACGGATGAGGATATTATCTTGATCCAAAAGCCATGGGTGGCAGAAAACAGGTTCATGGACTCAAGATACCAGTTTATACGTTGTTATATAATAAAGAGGTATGCAAACCTAGAGCGTCATACTTGCTGAAAATACCTTAAATTTAAATTTTATGTTCAATTACAGTGATGCTGATCTAGTCGTGGCGAGTCCTGAGCTAAAAATCTCAGGGATCTAGGTTGTTGCAGCATATCTTCCTCCATGCAATCTTGCAGGGTTCGTAACTAGAATTAGCGGAAGTTGGTAGCAGGATCTAAGTACCCTAGTAAACGTTTATAATAAGTGCTTATGGACGATAATAACGCGAACAGGAATAAAGCCTGTAATAACTCCTTCGAGCATTCATGTCCCATCAGTAAGCCTAGGGAAAACCCCTAAACCACCTTGGTGGAATGATGAAATCAAACTTTAAGGAAAAATAGTAGGAAGGCTTTTAATAATGCTAAAACAAATAACGACTGGACTCTTATAAAGCGGCTCTTAATCACTACAAAAAAAGCAAAAGAGACAATTCTGCGGTGGTATAGAAAACGTCTCCGAGGCATTTAGACTTAGCAAAATCCTATCGACAAACCCCATGGTCCTCAGTCTTCTTCAAAAAGAGGATGCCAGCTGGGCTACCACAAGCGAGGAGGAATTACTTTTGAAACCCATTTCCTCGGGTGCACAAATAACAGATCAAAGATAATTTGTCTCCTGAATCCTCCTTCTACTATTTCAGAGATAGTGCTTGCAGGAGACAAACTACAATGGGCTATAGATAGTTTCAAACCATTCAAGTCAAGCAGACCGGATGGTTTTATACCCGCTGAAATACAGCAAACTTCATCTACTACCCTGGCTTGGGTAAAAAGCAATTTTCTGTGGTTGTCTTAATTTGGGGCATATCCCAGATAATTGGAAACAGGTCAGAGTAGTGTTCATACCCAAGGCCGACAAAAGTAGTCCCGTCTATGCGAAGCATTTTCGGCCTATAAGTCTGTTATCCTTCCTTATAAAAACCTTAGAAAGATTGATCGACATCCATGTCCGCTGCAACTTAGATAAAGATCTGTTGTCATCCTCTCAACACGCTTACTGTAAAGGGAAGTCACTAGATACCGCGCTTCACACCTTGACCACCACGATTGAAAGATTTCCAAATTGCAAAGAGTATACTCTTGCAGCATTTATGGACATTTAGGGAGCGTTTAATAACGTCAATTCATAAGCCTAAGAGTAGAACCGCAGCTAAGAGCACTGATAGCTAATATGCTAAATATCAGGGCCATGAGTGCTAATATAGGCAACGCTCCTGCAAAAAGGTTTGTGAAGAGAGACTCCGTAGGAAGGGGTGCTATATTCCCTTCTTTGGAATATGGTAGTAAACAAACTGCTTAAAATCCTGGAAGAGGTGGGGTCACAAGAATCGCCTATGTGGACGATGTTACTATCGTTGACAATGGCAAGTTCCCAGACAGTCTCAGTGACGTTTTGCAACTTGCACTAAACAAAATCACAACATGGGCTAAAGACTGTGGACTGTCAGTTAATCTACAGCAAACTGAACTATTCCTCTTTACAAGCAAATATAACATTCGCAAAATAGAGCAGCCTTCGTTAAATGGCTCCGGTCTTGCCTTTAGCGATACGACGAAATTTCTGGGTCTAACTCTAGACAAGAAGTTAAGCTGGAAGGCTGACATCTCAGAAAAAGTAAGAAAGGCTTCTACAGCACTCTACTCGTGCAAAAAATCCATTGGTAGGAAATGGGGGCTTCGGCCATACATGACTTACTGGCTATACACATCCGAAATAAGACCCATTCTTATGTACGGAGTCTTAGTATGGCAGAAGGCAATCGATAAAGAGGTCAACGGCAAGGCAATCGCTGGGGTTTAAAGAACTGCCGCACTATGTATTAGTGGCTCTTTAAACCCCTTCTGCGACATTAGACATCATGCTTAATCTTATGTCTATAGAATATTATAGCAAACTTGCATCTGCAAACACAACTGTAAGATTAAAAGCTACATCCCAGTGGATCAATTTTCGGGAAGGACACTCGGATATCATAAACCAATTCACGTCCACTCCCGTTTTGGTGGACTACACGTCCTTAACTTACTTCTTCGAGAAATCTAACTTGACGAATTTACCAAGCCGTCAGAGTTGGAACTCGAAAACAGTGATGACCTTCGAAAGAGTACTGTTCTACACAGATGGTCATTGTAGAGTCTTCCAAGTGGAAATTATGATTTCAAAAGAAAACAAAAAAAATTATGATTCTAAACATACAAATGTATGTTATATGTCAATGTAGATTTTGTAACAGAAATTCGTATCCAAATATATACTTGTATTCAAAACTTAGCGCAATGTTATAATATGTAGTGTGTGGCTGAAAACTACTACATTATAATTATAGATTTCCAATGCGACTTCTTTATGTGTTATATGTTCTTTGATTATACATAGTAATATTTATTTGTAATTTTGTAGTAAGTAAGTATAAATTAATATACATTTGCCACTGAGTACTAAATGATGCTATAGCAAAATTGTAAAAAATCTGGATTGATAATCGTTAGGTGGTAGATTAGGATTTGTGTTGGCAGAATCATACATAAAGCATAGCTCCAGAAATAAGAAAACTCACATAAACTTAGAAGTGAAAAGAAGGAAAAAATAGTTTTATTTTTGAAAGTTAAGAAAGCGTATGAAGATAAATGAGAAAAATTGTGCAAATTGTGTCAGAAGTTGGATGTTTAAAATTTATACGGAAAAAAAATTTGATTAGAAATACAAAATAGATAAACCACAGAAGAAAAAAAGATATAAAAAACAAGCAACAAGACCTAGAAATTTTACAGGTACCTATATGTACAGTACGCTCAGATTTTTTTAAAAAAAAAGGAAAACAACAATTCAATAGGTGAACGCTACGCACGCATTAAAAAAAAGAAGAAAGCAAAAGAACAAAATACATTCAGCAAGTATAGTACGCATATTTCGTTCTATTTACACACGTAGTAGTGGTGAAAAAATCTAAATTGATATGTATGAATTGTATGAATATGTATAGTCTAAATTGATAAATATGAAACTGAGCTCAACTGATATTTTTTTTTGATCTTTTTTCTCAACTGATAAAAATTGAAAAAATTAACTATTAAACAATTAAAAAACATGCTTAAAAATAAGTCTCTGGCTACGAGTGGATCAAAAGCAACAGTAATAGCAAGAATTTTGGAAGGTAAAACGGAATATTTGTCTGGAATTGATACCAATGTTAATAAAGACAATTTAAATAACTAAAGCTGTACTTTGGATTCTCCAATTATTAATTTAACGGACAAATCCATAGTAATTGGTATAAATTTGGTGAAGAAGGGTAAAAGTGCATTTGAAGCTAAGCAAAATGAAGCAGATTACTATATAGTAATGCAAAGATGAAAACAGCAGACGAATGAGGCAACCCAGCATTTTTACCTATCTGGTTCATTAGGACTGGTTCATTTTCATTATAGGTAAAAATGCTAAGTTTGGTGAAGTGGCTATAATTCGGTATATTATTAAAGGACTGGAAAATACAAACCTACAAAATTTATTAAAGATAAGTAGCTATAAATCTATTACAGAACTTTTAACTGCTGTTAAATACTTCCATAACTTTTCTTTTTTAGATAAAAAAAACATATACATTAGATAGAAAAAATTCGAACATGACAAACACAACGCAACGCATGCCTAACATTTTAGAATGCAACATATACAAAAAAAAAAGTCTTACAGGTAGTACCTGCTGGTTCAAAAACAAGCAACAAATTAATATAAAATGTTATTCATGTAACAAATATGGACATATGGCGAGAAATTGTAAATCAACAAAGGCAGTTAATTTTACAAACAAAATGAATTAATTTATCAAGCTTATTATTTTTGACAATGGAGTCGTTATGTCTGCATTAATAGATACAGAATTCGAAGTAAACTTAATAAAAGAATCGAAATTAATTATGATTAGTACTAGAGAAACAAAACAAAAAACTAAAATAAAGTTAAAGGGTTTGACTAATGCTGAAATTACAATTATAGAGAAAAGAAAGCTTAATTTTAAAATATGCAATAATAAATATTGTACAACTTTTTTTACTGTTTCGGATACTTCAATTCCGTACGAAATAATATTAGGAGCGAAATTTATTAATACTGTTCTAGTAAGAATACACAAATCGAATGTGACAATTTCACCTGATTAAAACCAGAAATATTGATGGAAAATATGAGGAATATTTTAGACGTACCAATAAAACTGAATCTAATATTAACTTCTGAAAAACTAGTTTTTCAACCAGCAAGGCGGTTATCTATATCAGACAAGCAAACAGTAGATAATTAAATCACTACTTGGTTGAATGAATCTGCAATTAGAGAATCTGCTTTTAGTTATGCAAGCCCAATGTTTTAGTAAACAAAAAAGATGGATCAAAACGTTTATGCAAAGACTACAGAGAGTTAAATAAAAAAATCATTAAAGATAGGCAGCCAATGCCACTAACTGAAGACCAGCTAGACCAACGTCCAACTGGGAAGTTACAAAAGCTTCTCAATAATTGACTTGAAGGATGGATTTTTTCATGTCCCTATTGAAAATTCAAGCAGGCATTATATCTATTTTATCACTAATAATGGGCAATATGAGTTTACGAGAGCCACATTTGGACTGAGTACTTCAACCACTGCTTTTTACGATACATACAATATATTTTGAAAGATTTAATAAAAAGGAAATGTTTGACGTATATGGATGATATAATCATTCCAGATGTTACTGAAGAAGAGGCGTTAATTAATTTAAAATTGATTGTAGCACAAGCAGCGCAATAAAATCTAGAAATAAATTGGGAGAAATGCATATTTTTGTCAAATATCTGGGATATTAATTTCAGATGGAACAATTCAACAGTCAACAAAGAAAATAGAAGCAGTGAGAAATTTCACAAGAATAAAAACACGAAAGCAAATGGAAAGTTTTTCACAGGAATCACGAGATATTTTAGAAAGTTCATCTCAAATTATTGTATAATAGCAAAATCTTTAACTAACCTGAAGAAAAAGAATGTAACATTTAAAATTGAAAGGGAACAAGAAAAAGCTATTAAAAAGTTAAAAAATTGCTTATGTAGTCAACCAGGAATTACACACAGATGCGTCAAAATTTGGGCTAGCTGTAATATTGTTGCAGAAATATGATAAAAATTTATTATTGTGGTAGAAAAACTACCGAGATCCAACAGCGTTATACAAGTTATTACTTGGAAGTACTGGCTGTTGTAAGAGCAGTAAAAAAATTTCGAATATATTTAGATGCTACTAAGTTAAAATTTGTCACCAACAGTATAGCGTTCAAACAGTGAATAAATAAAAAAAAATTATTTCATCAAGAGTAAACAAATGGGCCATGGTTTTATCCATCTATCCATCTTAAATTATTGAGTGAAGTATAGAAAAAGTGAACGTATGAAGCATGTTGACTCGTTGAATCAATATTTATTTTTAGATTTGACTCATGGCGCAGTAGTTAAGTCGCCAACCTTTCAATCGAAGAGTCTTGGGTTCAAACCCCGGTCAGGTCATAAATAAAAAATATGTAGTACTTTTATATCTTAATAATGTATATCGTATAATTAATTGTAGTAATAATAATAATAACAATAATAATATTAATAATAGTAATAAGTAATAATGATAATAGTAATAACAACAATAATTATACAGTGGAGCTGATGGCGCTGACTCTGTAGTAAAATAATACTATTAATAAGAATACTATAATACAATAATAATAGCCGCTACAGTGACAGTAGGAGTTGTCTTCAATATTACCTCATATACTACTACATGTTGTAACTGTTGTAACGGCTATAGTCACTGTTAGCAAAATAGTAATAATAATAGGCGGATACATTGTTTCCTTACAGTCCCACTCTCAATTCAATGTTTCCGTATCCATTCCCTATCCTTTCCTAGCCCTACTCCCTAGCCAATATACTGCGTCCGCAGGTAAGGGTTTCATCCCATTATATTGGCTAAAGAGTGAGGTGGGCTTAGTCAGTATCGGAAATTCTTGGTGTCTTTGCAAGATTCCCACCTCCCTTAGGAAAAAAAAACAAGAATTTTTGATCGAAGTTGAAGAAAGTTTGATACATAAAATCAAGTTGGCACAAAAAGACGACGACAATGTAAAATCATTTATGGTTAAACTGAAGAATAGTATGAAAGTTGGAGATTATTTATTACAGAATGATATTCTGTATTATGAAAAAATGGAAATAATTTACTGACAGTACCCGAAACTGGCGAAGAACAGTGAATGAAATTTGCTCATGAAGATGGACATAATAAATATGAATGAAATAAGAAAACAAGAGAAAGAAATTATTTCATTCCCAAATTGGACTTCAAATTACAACAGCATAAGGAAATGTGTATAAAATGTATTTAATTGACAAAACAGGGAAAAGAAAGGATATCTCCACCCCATACCCAAAGGAGATATTCCAACGGACACTTGGCATATCGACCATATGGGACCAATTTCAAACACAGCCAAACAATAGAAATACATATTGGTAATAATAGATGTGTTTAGTAAATATGTCTGGTTGTACCCTACCCGCTCTACCGTTTCACAAGAGGTTATCAATAAAATTCAATTACAAATTACGAGTTTCGGGATTCCAAGAAGACTCATATCCGATAGAGGCGGAGCTTTTACTAGGCCCGATTTTGCAGGTTTTATGAAAAATTCAAAAATAGAACATATTTTAATACTGCCTGAGCTACCTCGCTCGAACGGTCAGGTTGAAAGAATCAATTGCATAATACTTCCAGTTTTAGCTAAATTATCGATCGAAAACCGAAGTCAATGGTATAAATGGGTTGGTAAAGTCCAATCGGTAATAAATAACACATATCAACGAACTATTAAAACTAATCTCTATGAATTATTGTTCTGTGTGGTAATCAGAACGAATAATAATTTACAAAATATTGCCTAAATTATCGAAGCAGAGCTGATAGAAAAATTTAATCAAGACAGAAATATTTTACGTAAACTGACTGCAGAAAATATTAACGAATCTCAAGCAAAAAATGAAAAATATTACAACAAGAAGTGAAAAATTGAACCTAATTTTGAAATTGGTCACATGGTAGCACTAGAAAGGTCACAATATACTCAAGGCTCCAAAATATTAAAAAAATATTTAGGTCCGTATAAAATTCTTAACAAATCAGGACATCATTACAATTTGTTAAAAATAACGGGTGAAGGTCCAATGCTAACTACTGCTTTAGTAGCGTATCAACTAAAGGCATGGCGTAAATATAATAAGTAAGAATATTGTTTGTTTGATATTTTATTAAGAAAACAAAAAGAAGCTATAATATATATTCTGAATATTACGGTATACATTAAAAAAAGAAAAGGAAAATAATAATAATAAAAAAAACAAAGTAGAGTAAGCAAAGGTGATACAATAATTAACAAAAAAAAAAAAATCTATGATAAGAAAAAGAAAGCTAGTAAAGATAATTAATAAACAATTTTAATGTTAATATATGAAATTTTTTTTGAGAATGAATAAAAAAAAATGAAAAGTAAAATTAAGTAGATATTACAAATGCATTACAAAAAGAAAAGCAATAAACAAAAATATAACCATGGTTAAAATTAATTTAAGTAAAATAAAACGTTAACTTTAATAAAAGAAAAGATATAACGAAAAAATAAAACTAAGATGAATTAATTAAATATTATGTATTTTGGTATCGTCCTTTCAAATAGTACTAGTTATTATGAACTTTGGTATCGTCTTTTGGAATAATACTAGATATTGTGGATTTTGGTATTGTCCTTTCCATAGATATACGAAACATTCGGGACGGATTTTCAGTCAGGAAAGCCTAATGTGGCAACTCCATTTTTCGATATATGAAAATATTGTTTAGTTTTAAGAAAACTTGCAACATAGGTAACTAGTAACGAATAAAATAGAAATTCATTCAGTACCTAGCGACTGAAGTGAAAAGAAGGAAAAAATTGTTTTATTTTTGAAAGTTAAGAAAGCGTATGAAGATAAATGTGAAAAATTCTACATATATTAATATGTATAATGCATAGTATTGAATATTACAACCTAAAAATATAACCATACCCACATTATTAACAACTAAATGCAAAAGATTACCTGAATTTCCAGTTTCAGCCGGTAGTCAACTCGTCCAGTCGTCTATCACAATATCTTTGTTTATTTTATTTATTATAATTTAAAAAGTCTTTGTTTATTATTTTCAAAGAGTAAACATTTTGTTTACCTCTGTTTTATTTATTTTTTTTATTTAATAATCAATTATCAAAACTGAAGGTTATATAAAAACTAATCAGTACTTTTTAAACTTTATAGTTTCAGTTCATTCTATTAGTACAATTTTCAATTTGATTTCAATCTTGTTTTAATTTCGATTCATGATTCGATTCTTGATTTAAACTAGAAAGTTCGCGAATTATCTCCAATTTAAATTTAATCAATCGTTATGTTATGTACTAAGTACATAATACTAAAAAACTGCTAATTTTGTTAGTATGAAATAGGGGCGCTAAGTAGAATTGGTATTTTTTTAATTTTAATTTATATTATAAATAGTATAATTGACATTTTAATTCGACAAAAAGTGTTTTTTTATTTTGGAAATTAGACTACAACATGGTGTCAGAAGAAAACTACTACCTGATATAAAATTATAATACATAATATACTATACTATAATATAAAATACAATATAAAATCTACAAATCTTAAAGCTACGAGTGGTAATTGTATGGAGCAGTTGTTTAAATTAACCATTAAGCAACTGAAAGGATTACTTCTGGAGAGCAACTTACCTACAAAGTATAACTTAAAAATATATTTGAAACATACAAAACATACAAATTAACAATCATTCACTCATCAGAGCACATGATGTAAAATATTTGGGAGTCACTATTGATGAAAATTTAAAACGGCATAAGCATATAAAATAAATTAAAAATAGGGTAATTTCAATAGTAATTGTTATCAGAAGATCGGGGGGAGTTCCTAAAAAAAGTAGCTAAACTCATGTATAATGGACATATTTTACCCAAAATTATATATAACATTACTAGCTGGAGCCATTGCTCAAGTTATCATCAACACAAATTGGTACAATAATGAATAAAGCACTAAAAATCTTATATAAGATGGATGTGAGATGTAGCCAAAAAATCTCTATATGGTGACAGAAGAATTAGATATTAATCAACTAATCCACTTCAAAAAGTGTAAATGTATGCATAGTATTGTAAACAAAAAAACTAAAGTCAAATTGGATACTAAATAAACGAAACCAAATACATAATTGTAACACACGGAATAGATTTAAACTAAATATACCCAAAGCTAGACCGTCTACTAAACACAATAGTCTGAAAAATAGCGCAGTTTACCGGATTACATAAAGCATTACAAAAATGATGAAAAGTTCAAATCATCTCTAAAAAGGCATATTAAAAATTTTAGGAAATAAGAATGAGAGCATAAATATATGCTTAATTTTAGTTAAAAAATTTATATTATATATATAGGTATATTATTCATTTATGTTCATTTATTTATTTATTTATATTAATATTACATACATAAATGTAATGCAATATTATTGAATCATCGGCTACTAAGGCCATTATAGGTTTTTATACTATTATTAAATTATATACTAATATTATTTATTTTGTTTATATTATATTATATACTATATATCTACATTATATTTGGTCGTAAGAGGGGTATGTAAAGAAACAACACTTACCACCTGTGCAGGGATCAAACCCACACTCCTTCGGTTAATACGCCTACCCACTAGGCTACTGAAGCTCCTACTATGTTCATTGTACATTAATTAGATATTAAGATTAATTTAATTTCTTATACACAATGTAATATTGTCTGAAATTAATTATATAAAAAAACAGCTAACTATCTTAGTATAAATAGAAGCTTAATTCAAAATTAAACTTAATTAAAGAAAAGTAAAGGGAAAGTTTTCTTTTTGTAAAAGAAAAGATTGATATTTTAAATTTAAATTATAATATAATTTATTGTTAATTTAAAAAAAAAAAAACTATAAAATATATAGTTTCACATCAATATTTGAATGGTTAATGAAGGAGAGTCAATTTCCATCCGTTTCCGAGATATATGTGGAATGCAGTAAAATACGGTGTTTTACTTTAATTTCAAATCATCTAAAGAAAGGAAGTGTTACAAAATTGCATTCCACATATATGTATCTCGAAAATGGATGGATATACTCTCCTTTGTTAATCTTATCTCGGAGGCACCTTATATATATATACATATATCAATAATAGAAAAATATAAACATATAACAACCGAATATCAAATGAAAAGAACTATGTAACCATATAAAATTGAAGGAAAACATACATATGTATATAAATAGTAGATATAAACAAAAACAATTATCGATTACAAGTTAAGCAATTCTATATGTAATAATACCTATATCGTATATATTCAAGTGTTGTTCTAGGAATTCTACTAATATATTCCCAATATATTTCCTGGTTCCACTATCACAACATGCTCCTTTGTCACAACATTATCTATCATATCCACATTTTCAAATAAAATAAAATGAAAATTAAATGAATCATGCTCTTTGAATATCGAAATTATCTTCATCATAGTTTTAATTGTAATTTTAAATTGATCGGAAACCATCTAAAGGAAAATTTAAACATGATTCGCTTTTATTAATATCTAGTTTTGTTTTTTAAGAAATAAGCAATAAATACATTTTAAGTATTTTATTTATTTATTTCTTTTTATAAATATATAAACATAACACATACAACACTAAAATGTTTGTATTCTGTATTAAGCATGTATTAATTACTTATTTATTAGTTATTATTCTAATTTATTTTACAAATTTTGTGTGTGTAATGACATTCAACTTTAAAAGAATATGTGTTTTAAAAATATTTCTTAAACAATATGCTATTCAAAATTACCATTTAAAAAAACAAGGTAGAATCTAAACCAATGGTTTTTAGAAGCACACATTTCGAAACACAAAATAAATAAATATTTAAATTCTGACGTTTACCTAAATTTGAAAATTTCAGGTAGGCAATAAGAAAAAAGAGATTAGTAGAAAGAAGATTTAGTAGATTAAAGAAATTTTTGAATAAAAATACATTATTCGTTATATATGCATCTTACATATTATTATCTAACATTGTCTATGTGAACCCAATTTGGAGTAGAGCCCAACAAATTCATCTAAAAAAATCGAATCTTTGCTAAAAAAAGCAATAAAATTAATTCACAATTACCCCATTTTGCATCCGACCAGTATGCTTTATACGAGAAAGTACTTAAGCTTCTCAGACATTTGTAAAAGGGAGCTCTATATAATCGCGTTCAAAATAATCAACAACAAAATAAAACACAATTTTTTAATTCAAGAAAATCTTGATTTTCATAATTATAATACGCGAAATAAGTCTAAATTTTATCTATCACTTTTCAAGACAGATAAACAGAAAAATAACTGTTTATACAACTGCCTGAAAGTATTTAATGACTTACCGCCGGAATTTAAAATAATTGAAAACATCTGCATATTTAAAAGAAAAATTACAGAAAACATTCTTGCAAATTATAATAGCTAATAACACTCTTTAACATACAGGAATTTATCAGTACAATTTTTATACTCACTCTTGTTTTTCTTCCTAAAAATCATAAAGTTTAGAAATAGTAAAAATATTTAAGCATCTGCACAAACATTTAAATAAGAAAAAGAAAGGAAAAAAAAAATTATAAAATAATAAAAGATAAAATATAATAATAATTATTATAATTGTGGTTGTCATATTAATTAATATGATAGAGTTGTAGTTGGATAAAAAGTTGTAGTTGGATAATTGTAGTAGAAAAATGGGAACCAATGCATGTATACATAATGCATTGTACACATAATTTTTATATCTAAGCATCTTTATATATGTACATGCATAATACATAATTTGAATATATAAGTGAACATAAGTAGAATGGGAAAGAGAGAAAAAGAAGAGGAAAAAATTTTATAGTATTTATAATAACAATAATTAATAAATATGCGATTAAATTTATTTTTGTCTGTTTTGCATAATATTGATTTGAATATGTACAATTAAATATAAATTTTATAAGATATTACTTCCTTAGCTTTAAACTTTTAAATAAAAAATGTCATTATATTATAAACTTTTATAAGATCATACAGCTTAGGCTAAGATCGATAAAAACACTATTTAGTTTTATGAACTACACAATTTGTAAAATTATATAACAAAATGAATTGAAATAAAGAAAAAAAAAAAAAAAAGCCTTTTCAGTAATTTTGAGGGGCTGTAAGTCTGGAACGCTATATAACTAAGAAAAACAGTAAAGCAACACACATAAAAATATATTACTGAAGCTTTAATTTTTTTTGCCTTGCTGAAGAAAAATTTGTACATGTGCCTAAAAACAGCAAATATTCAACTTGTAAGCCCTACTAGCTCTTAAACAGGGGGTGGTATGAAAAAATTTTCTGAGAAAACTTTTATTAATTCTAAAAGTTCTTTCTTATCTCGAAATATGAAGTTCTTATCTAAAAGCGTGTCGAAATTATGAAAAAAGAAATATCACGCAAGTTTGATTTTCACAGAACGGTTATTGTACTTAGTAAATTACAAAATGTTGCAATATTTTGATATTGTTTTATAGCGGTAAGAAAATCTCTGGTATTCTAGCGTTTTTAGCGTCTTCTAGGGTTCTGGTCTTCTAGCTTTTTTGCAATTATAAGGGGCTGTAACTTTGTAACCTTATACAACTAAACGAAACCGTTAACTCAAGTAAAAATATATTACTGGAGCTTTAATTTTTAGGTCTTGCCGAAAAAATGTGTGCAGGTGCCTAAGTTACAGGTGTTTAAAAATAGAAAATTATCAATTTTTGAGCTCGAATAGCTCATAAACAGAGGGTGATCCAAAAAAATTTTATCAATCCAAAACATTCCCAAATATGATATACCTAGTACTATTTAATACTAAGCGGTAAATGTATCGTATATAAATTTATACTAAACTTACTACAAAATATGTTAATATGTATATCTATTCATATCTATTATTATATATCGCCATATACAGTGCATTATTTCTTTAAAAATATTTCATTCATAGAATAATTTCTTATAAATACAACAAAATACGTATATACGCCGATATATACATATACATGTCAATATTGTTATTATATATCATTCATTCATCAGTATATGTTACTGATATGTAATGATACGATATGTAACTAAACATCATATATGTATAACTTATAAGTATGTATACCAATATCTTATAAATATAAATTCTTCAAGAAATCGTCAATTTTTTATTTATTCAAATTTTTTTGTACTACGCATCATCCTCAACAATTTTAAATTATTGAATAAAAAAAAATTCAAAAAAATTGTTGAAGAATTTTGTTAAAAAAATTTTAAAAATCAAGTCACACTTTCGTCAATTTTAAGGTAACCCTATGTTGTTGAAAAGTTGAATCCGTTAAAGAAAAGTTTGTAAAGCTCATAACTGTAGCCAGTAGTTTGGCATTTTCAGATTGAAGATATATATCTTATAGAACTTGTGTTATAACAATTTAAATATAGAGCTTTTTCAAACTTTGGGGGGCTGTATCTCCGTAACGGGTCGGGCTACAGAAAAAAAGTTCTTCCATAAAATTAATTTTTTTAGGATATATATCCGTAATAAAAATGTCATGGCTCTACTCCAAACGATGTAAAAATTTGTATGAAAAATGTAGAGATAAAATGTTATAAACGGAGGAGTAATTTTATTATACCCGATAACTATCGTACGGGTATAAAAATTGAGAAAAATCAAATCACACTTTCGTCATTTATAAGGTAACCCTTTCTTATTAAGAAAATATTAACAAAAATATAATGTTAGAGCTTTAATTTTTATATAATTATAACTCGTTAACGGGAGCGACTCAAAAATATTTCCTGAAATGACTTATATATAGCCAAAGATCTAACTTCTCTCAAAATGTCAAGCTTTTAAGTTAAACCATTTGAAAGATGGCCCAAATTTTTGGCAAAAATTGGTTTCACATAATTCACATTACATCACATTAAAATACCGCATGGTAAAGCCATAAATTTATTTTATATATACATATTTATATATACGGACGAACGGACGGACAAAGAGAATCTAATAAGCTCATTTTTTCAAATTTTTTTGAAAATGTGCTATAAATGTTAAGCAGAGATATACGTATTTAAGAATAGCGCTTTTTCAAAGTTTGAGTAGCTGTTTCTCCACAATGGATGGGGCTAGGAAAAAGTTGTTCCACAAAATTAATTTTATGAGACCTACCCATGGTTAAAATTATTTTTCTCTATCTTAAACCGTGTAGAACTTTTGTAAACAGACGGAGGGGCGGTCAGGGTAATTGGCGATGCCTATCCATAATTAAAATTTCATTGCTTTATTTCAAACGGTGTAGAAGTTTTGTAAACACCCAGACGGACGAACGGACCGACGGACTGAATGACTAAAATTAATAGGCATATTTTTTCAAAGTTTTTTTGGAATTGTACTAAAAACAATTTGATTTTCTATTTAAAAGAGATATTCACTACCGCTAGTTCCAATATTTTAAACGAATTGAATTACATACTATAAATGTAAAATATATGCACCTACATCGTTTTACATGTGTATAGGTACATATTTATATTTCCATGTGTACCTATATATCTCTATACAAATTGATGTTGAATAAAGTATGTACATATATGATATATATGACATACGAAAAACAAAATACATACAAATTTTTGTTTAATTGGACATCATCATTTTATATTTTATACCCTAAACAATACAAATAAAATATTTCTGTTTGATCTTAAAAAAAAGATGATTCCTATATTTGAAATTAGAAAAAAAGAAAATAAAAATGTATGAAAAGATTTAGAACATTTAAAAAATTTATAACTCTTAATATTTTCAAAAATCATCACTTTATTTTTGTTTTAAAAAATTGTTTTTTTTCTGCTTATTTAAAATGAGAAAATTTTCTATTTTTGAATATTTTATAAATAGCGGAAAACAGAAAATACATATTCGACAAATTTGCGTTTTTAAATATGTATGTAGCTATGTATTTCAATAAAAATAATACAATTAAAAATGTTTATTTGTACTATGTAGCTATCTATTTCAATAAAAATAACACAATTAAAAATGTTCATAAGTTAATGCTTAATTAAATGCATTCACAAATATAAATTAATATTTCTTGTCATTATAGATGACAATTTATCATACTTAGTACGTGATAGGTTACATACTGCAAAAAAATAATTTTATATTATGAAATATAAAAGCGTGTTACTTTATGGTAATTTTTCTTCAAAATAACAGTGTTAGAATTTTCTAATAACCAATTTACAAAATATAATTAAAGAATATAACCTAAAGAACGTATACATATAAAGTTATGTGTATGTACCGTTATATGGAAATATTTTTGAAAAATTAGGCAAAAAAAAATATTTTCAAAAAGGCATCTCAAAAGATATATTTAAGATAATAAGATAAGCAGAAATTGTTCATCCTAAAGTACCGTTACACTAAATTTTATAGAAATTGGACACGGAATCTTTTCCGAAATACAGCCAATATAAAATATTTTACTACATTGCAGTTCAATTAAGAATATTCACGTATTAGAATAATGAATATATCATAGGTATTATACACTTGTATATATAAAACAAGTAAATGTAACAGTAAGTCGATGCAACCGTCTTATTAATACCCTACACCTGAATAATTCGAATTAAATTAAAAATCCATAAGTTTCTTTGGCAGCTGCTTGAACTTCTTCCCTTTTCTGTCTTGTTCAACTCGCATTTCAGGAACGTAAAAGAGGCATTCTCTTGGGATATGCTTGACACCCTTGTAAAAGATTTTCAGTTTCTATCTTTATTAGTTTCGAAGATTGTTAGTACTTGGGAGGTGTGTGTCAGGTATCCGAATTGCCACTCCAATTCATCGAATCCATCTCAGGAACATAAAGAAAACACCATTGTACTAAATTTAGTCAGTTTCCAATTTTATAGAAAAGGAAACATAACAGCACACTCTTGTACTAAAAATAAGGTTCTATCTTTGTTGGTTGTGGAGATATACTCGTTTGCTCTGGGGTTCGTTCGGAAGCTTCCAAGATCCGAACCCATGAACCAAATCCTCTCAAATTTCAAAGACTTAAATAAAACATGAAAGAACACCACTCTGCCAAATTTAAAGGTTATATCTTAGTTGGTTTTGGAGATAATCTCATTTGCTCTGGAGCTCTTTCGGAAGCTTCCAAAATCCAAACCCATGGACCACCTCCTCTTAAATTTCAGGGACATAAATCGAACGGGAAAGAACATCATTGTACAAAATTTAAAGGTTCTATCTTTGTTGGTTTTGGAGATAATCTCGTTTGCTCTGGAATCATTCGGAAGCTTCCAGAATCCGAACCTATGGACCATGGACTATGGTTTTTGTCCAGATTTGAACTTAGCCTTCCTTTCGTAATTAGTAACCTACTATATAAATTTCATCAAGATAGCTTTATTAGTTTTTGAATAATCGTGCGAACGGACGGACATCGTTAAATCAACTCAGGAGGTGATCCTGATTCAGAATATATATACATGTCCATATCTAACTCGCTTCCTTTTGGTGGTTACAAACCAAAGTTAATATACTCTATACCAAAGTTAATATACTAAAAAATACCAAAGTTAATATACTCTATACCAATACCAAAGTTAATATATAAATACCAAAGTTAATATACTCTATACTTTAGGTGTAGGGTATAAAAAGTAAAAATCAATTTAATTCTCGAATTTTTCTATTATTTTTAAATTACAAAATACTAATTTTAGTAAATTTAGGTTTCCTTTATTAAATTTGACACAATGCAGAAGTAAATTGTAAAATCATTAATCTTTTATATATATATAAAAAAAAATTAGCATTGGTTTGGTGAATACTTCGTCGTTTTATTTAAAACTTACAGGAAGAACGAAAAAAAATATTACAAATTAATAAAAATAAAGTGGCAAGTGCAACTAAACCAAAAATTTTATAAAAAAAAATTAAATTTAGCATTTCAATAAAAAAAATTAACTTAAACTTACATCTGGATGTTCTTTAACTGGTACGTATACTTTTTCATTTAGCGTCACCGCTTGTCCTTCAGGATCTGGTAAAGATAATGGTTCTTTTTGCATTCCATTTATTTGAAATAATGAGGCTCGAACTTTAGCTATTTCTGCAACAAAAAACAAAAAAAAATAGTATATAAATTTATTTTCATTGACTTTATTTATACTAGCTAGTTTTGTATTGAGTTAAAATAATGTTTAAATTTTTTAAAATCATGTTTTTAATGTTAAAATTTTAATTTAATAAATATAATAATAAAAAATAAATATAATTACATTTTAATTATAATTTGTTTTTGTTTAAATGTTATTTTTTACAACATATGTATGTACATGTTTTGCTAAATAAATTTTTATTAGTCAATTAACAAAATACATTAAAAATTCTAATTTTCTTTTTATATGTTTAAATAAAAATCTATAATACTGGCATGGTTAGGAAATAAAAATTGCTGCTTTACTAAGGTAATTTTGATTTACAATAGAATCAAAGAAAATTTACGATTTTAATTTTGTTAAATTTGGAAATTTTTTAAATACATTACATGTATGTTTGTATAACTCTAAAGAAAAAAAAACTTTCAGTTAAAATTAACAGTCTTTTTAATTAAAACTTAGGTTTCTTTTAAAGTGATTTGATTAAAACAAAAAAATATTTGTTTTTCTTTTTTAAAGCAACAACATGCTTTTTCTTTAATACTATAATTAAACTTTTTAATTCAGAATAACCTTGTAATCCGCCTTAAACAAGAAAAAAATATTCCTAGTTGTCAACCGATAAAATTTTTACTATTATGCTTTTGTCTTTCTGTTCCAGTTGTTCCACTATTATTAATCATTTTCTTTTTAAAAAAAAAACAAGAAATCTCTTATTTAAAGAAAAATTAAATAAACCTACACTTTATACAAGAAAGGTGAGGTATGTATAAATCATATGCCCAAATTAAAAAAATGTATTCTTACACAATATATTCGCTGCTTTCCATATATGTACATATGTAGAAACCATTTGAGATATGTCTAAATTATAGTTATAATAAAAATAAAAATTAATTTTAAAAAAATATGTATGTATATAATATATTATATACATTGCTACAAAGTTTACAAAAAATATCATGAAATAAAAAATTTTTTTTTTTGAAATGAAATCCATATTTGTTTCAATATTAATTTTTTTCATGTTTTTTTAAATATTGTCATATGCCCATACATTAAACACCTACTTTTTAATTAATTTAAAGAACTTTCAACGCAACTTTACTGAAAAGCGAAAAACCTTTTGTCAACCAAATTAAAGTTAATTTTAGTTATAGCAATAAAAAAATATATTTGTGTACCTAGTAAAACACATTTAGTTATATGTTAGTATTGCAATAAGTTTTTATTAAAAATTTCAAGAGGGAAATATAAAAAGTATCTACACATTAATACAAATAAATTATATTCAAAAATATCGTCTTCATTCGATAAATTCAAATATAATATATTATAAGGCATGACTTAATATCTATTCAATATTTTTATTAGCGGGGGTTGAGTATTTATAAAACTTTACTTTTATTATTTAACTATATGAAAAAAAATAGTAGGGGTCTTAGAGTTGGTACAAAATTAAGAGTTTCAAAATATCAAGGCATAATGTCGACTGAGAAAATGTTGTCTGAAAAAATGATTTTCATTTTCTTGGATTCGTATTTTCACTTAAATGTTGTTACTTGGCAGAATTATTGTATAAGACAATATTATTATTTTTTTGGGGGCCATCTATTATCTTGTACAAAATGATTTATTTATTAAATTTTTTTTTTCTTTTTAAATTACGATATTAATTATTATGATATAAACTATTATAACGTTATTTATTACAAAATAAACTATTACGATATGAATTACTATTATATTATTCTATGTTTTAATGACTCACAATATCTACATTCCTAAAAAAATTCGTCTAAATTATGGTACAGTTTTTATTCTGGCTTTGAAAAAATTTCTTCTAAATAAACTGCCATCGATAAAATAATGTTTTTTATTTAATTGATCTCTATATTCATAATTGATATTAAATATCTAAACAGAAAGTAAAAAACAGAAAAAAAAAATTAATTAAATTAAATCAACTTTATCTTTCCGTGACTGAATTCACACTTACTAAAAAATTTAAAAGAATATGATATCTAATAAAATCCTATATTTTACCACAGCTAAAAATATGGTCTTTTAATTAATTTAATTGAAATAAAATAGTGCAAAACACTGGAATTGAAATTTTTGGATCTGTTTATGAGATGTGGAAATTAATACATAATTGATATGAAACTTATCGTAATAAAATTCGATAATCGGCATTTATTTTTGCATTTACACTTATTTTTATAAAGTATTAATGGGTCGAATGCATAAAACTCAGCTTTAACGCAAATCACGCTTTTTCAAACAAAAACTGTGTTTGAACTCTTATATTTGTTTGAAAAAGTGAGATTTGAGTTCAAGCTCAGTTTTATGCATTCGACCCATTGTTAGTTATTCAAATATGTCAAATTTTATATTAAAATAAAATTTCGAATTTTTCTAAATCTTATCAAAATCAGCTTTCAAATTATAATTTAATATTTAAAAAAAATTATTATTTAAAATTTTGTGTCAAATTTTGTAAAAAAATAGTTAGAAAAGCTTTTATATTAATAACTTTCATAGTAGAAAAATAAATCGAGGAAATTTGTTTTTTTACCCTTAAATTGATATTTTTAAATTAAAATGTAATTATTTTTTTAAATTTTTATATGTTAGAGAGCGCAGAGAAGAGGGAATATGATGGTCACATTTTAACGAAATAACAAAAATTGATATAAATTAAAAATTTTTCCGAGTTCAATTTAAGTGTTAATTTTTAAGTTCAGTTTAAAAATTATTTTATTCTTATAATATTAAGGTCTGTTTTTTTTTTTTTTTACATGCTACCCAAACTTCAGGAAAGTTTTCCTTTTTACAAAATTATTGTAGGTCTGTAGGTCTGAGCAAGAAGCAGAGGAATTAAAGGGAAATATGAATATAAAGGAGAATTAGCGGGTAAATTGATGACGAACCTGAATAGTAGGGTCGCCAATCAGGCGTAAGGCGCGATTTAGGATTTTGTCCAGATAACCTAATGATGTTTCAGCAGCGCCAGCCCATATGTGAGAATTATACTCCATCTTAGGTCGAATATATGCTTTATAGATATTGGCCAGATCACTAGGACAAAAATAAGCTTTACAGCGAAAAAGAAAACCTAAACATTTGGCAGCTTTTTTAGCTATATCAAAAATATGCTCATTCCACAACATTTTTTGGTTAAGCTGCATGCCTAAAATATTTAAATTTGCAGACCGCTGTATATTTTCCCTTTGGAACCGTAGAATTGGTATGGATTGATCTCTTTTGCAAGAGATCTGACAGCTTTGAGTTTTGGAAGTGTTGAACTAAACTCTGTTTTTAACACCCCGATCAGCTATTTTCGCTAGGTCGTGGTTAACTGAACTAGCCATAATTTCCCTTTTTAAACTGATTGCGGTTGAAGTAGTATTCGATTTTTTTTAAAAATCATAAGATGCCACCAGAGTGCTGTCATCGGCAAAACTATGGATTGGATTGTGGGTAGAACTGAGTAGGTCGTTAATGAAAATTAAGAAGAGAGTGCGAGATAAGGCAGAGTCTTGTGGAACGCCAGCATTTATTTTATGAGTATCAGACATAAAACTGCCGACAAGGATACGAATACGGCGATTCGAAAGAAAATTCTCAATCCATGCACAGAAGGAGCTGCCGGACCCAATTGCCTCACATTTGCTCAGAAGAGCAGAATGCCATACTCGATCAAAGGTCTTTGAGATATCGAGAGCTACAACCACAGATTAACCGGAACAATCAATGCTGGTGTTGAGCTTCTCGCAAAGACAAGTTAAAAGATCACCTGTAGCTCGATGACTGCTAAAGCTTTATTGGCGATCATTTAAAATACGCGAGCTATTCAGGTATCTCAAAAACCTTTTGTTTACCGAACTTTCCATAATTTTCGAGAGAACCGAAGTGATAGCGATTGGTCGGTATTTTGAAGGGTCGCTTTTGTCACCTTTTTTGGGAATTGGAGAACCAGGAGAAAATGAGAGTGCGAAAAGATTGCGCAGAGGTTTTGAAATGGGAGAGGCTATATGTTTGAGAACCATAGCTAGAATTCCATCAGGACCAGTGCACTTTCTAAAATTCAGATTCGTTAGGACTTTCACTACAGCACGTGACCTGAAGTATACCCTTTGAAGAATTTTAACCTTAGTAGGATCAACAAAAGGGTATACTGGAGGTAATTGAGTAGGAGGAAGTGTAGAATTTGCTGCAAAAATTTTTGCGAACAAATTAGCTTTACCAATAGAATTGGAAATGATAAGAGTTGCCGGTATCAATCAGCGGAGGAAAGGATGATCCACAAAAGTTTTTGCAAAAGTCCAAAAAGAGCGATTGCAGTGAGAGAAATTAATTATTTTCTATCTCAACCTTTGGTTATAAACAAACTTTTGCTGATTGATAGTTCTCTTGCAATTGTTCCTAGCCGCTTTATAGCCTGCAAGTGAGGACTCAGATACATTGGCCTTGTACTTTTTAAAATGCTCCTCTTTAGATGCGATTGCCTTTCTACAGATGTCATTAAACCAAAGCTTGGAACTTGGTTTAAACGGTTTAAAAGAGCTGGGTATGAAGAGTTTCATACCTAGCATAATTATTTTACTAATGGCATCTGTAGCAAAGTCAACGTTTCTGTGACGGAAACACATTGATCAATCAAAATCAGCCAAAAAACTGTTCAGACCAACCCAGTCAGCCCTGTTGTAGTGCCAAACTAGTCTTTTGGGAATATGATTTTGACTGACCGATGTATTTGTTGCAAAGCTTATTTTAACAAGGCAATGATGAGAGCCCCCAATTGGAGAGCTAACAGAAATATTATATTTTTCCGGATTTGTGGTCAGGAACAGATGCTGGTTGTGATTGTCACGGTTTGGAATTCTAGTAGGACTCTTAACAAGTTGAGAAAGTTGGAATAAGTTTGAAAATAGTTCAACTTGCTTGCCTTCCGGTGAGTTGTGACTGGAGAAATGGAACCAGTTTTTGTTGTGGACATTAAAATCCCCGGCGACGGCTATCTCACATTCTGGATTTTTTTTCCAAAATTTTATTAATATCGTCGGATAGTTTTCCAATGACCACAGGTGTTGATCTGTAAATAAAACAGAAAAAGATTGTAGCATTTTCAACTCGGAGTTTCACCCAACGATAATGGAAAATTGGGTTGGAGCATTTAATATCGAGAAGAGAGTTGAAAGCTACGTCGGAACGTATATACACCTCGATGAGAAACAAATAGCGGAACTAAAATATAGCCGTTGCTATTATAATTAGTATCATCGCCTATAACCTGAGTTTCGCTTAGGGCTAATATAGCTGGTCTTTCTGAGTGTAGGTGAGCTTCAACTTATTGGAAATTGCTCGCTAAACCTCTAACATTACAAAAGTTAATTGTAAAGTGGACGGACATTATTACTATTTGCAACGAAATGGGACTGAGAAAAATTAATTAAAGTTAAAATTAAAAAAAAATCAAAATAAAACAAAAATAAAATTCGAAATTTAAATAAAATGTACCCAAACAAAGCAAAAAAAAAAAAGAAATAAACGAACACCAAACATTAAACTCGAACAGACGGAAAAAAGGACTGAACCAAATAAGTGGTGAATATGACAAACGAAATTCAAGGTACGACAGTTTTTAGTACCTTATCGTACACAAGAAATACTCTACCATATTCACCACTTAATAGACACAAACATTCTTATATCATATACACTTCTTTTTCCCACTTGTATATGATAAAAATTTAGTAAAAAGAAATAATGCAGCACTAATTCAATAAATTAGAAAAGAGCAAACTTTTTGTTTACTGAAAGCTGCTTGGAATTTTATATGGGAGAAAAGGAAGGTTGGATAGCGTGCCTGTTTATTGACATTTAATTTAATTTTACAATGTTTGATGAAAATTTACAATGAAAACAAATTAATTTAATTTATAATAATTAAAAATTAAAACAAAATAAAAATTAATAAAAATTGAATTTAAAAGTTAATTGTACTAAAATTAAATTCATAATAAAGAAATAAAAGAAAATAAAAATATTAATAAAAAAAAACCAAAATTGTAAACAAAACTAAAAACTGAAAACAAGTGAAATCAAAATATAATTAAAATTAAGTTCCAAAATTAAAAGTTGAATAAAAAATAAAAAAATTAAACGAAAGTTTCTAATAGATACAAGATACAACTAAAGAAATTAATTAAAAAATAAAAAAAATATAATATTAGAGAAAACTAAAATTATTGATAGAATTAGATGCTGGATACTTATCAAATGCTGGATCATCTAATTCTATATGGCTTTTGATAAGATTAAACTGTTTCTGATTTCATATGAATGCAATTAAAGTATACTCATTTACTTACAAAACAATTAAACAACAATGCAATTAAAATATACTTATTTACTTACAAAACAACAATTTTATTTTTGGACAAGAACGGTAATGTTATGCATTTATTTAAATATATAATTAATGATAGGCGATATGCAAAAATTCCGGGGGAATTATAACTCTTGCAAAATGACTAAAAGTGTCTTGGAGACTTATGACTTCATAAACTGAAATATTTATAATGCACTATTAAAACAATCAATTCTTTCCAAAATTTATAAAATAAAACAAGTAATTATTGATTTCAATTAAAGGGTGTTCAAAATTGAGGTATCATTTTGATTTTGCCGCCATTTTTTTTCTACCTGGAATTTTTATACGAAGGAACAACGTGTTTTTCTTATTACAACATTTTTTGAAAATGGTAAGTTTTCAAAATGTAATTAGGAAATTTCGAACAAAATTTGGTAGAGAAAATACTCCAACAAATCGTGCCATCAAGCTGGTTGATAAATTTCTAGAAACTGGATCTGTTCTTGATAACAGAGGCAACATTTATCAACGTAGTGGCCGTTCAACCGAGAATGTAGCAGCTGTCAGCAGAAGTGTTGAAGAAGATCCAAAAACTTCCATTCGTCATCGTTCGCAGCAATTAAACATCAAACCATCCACATTATTCAACATTTTGCATCGTGATCTCCATTTAAAGGCTTATAAAATCCAGCTGACGCAAGAATTAAAACCAACTGACCATGTATTATGTCAGCAATTCGTTTCTTGAGCAATCGAAAAACAAGAAGAAAATGAGAATTTTTTTAACAAAATAATCTTCACCGACGAAGCTCATTTCCAGCTCAATGGCTACGTCAATAAACAGAATTGCCGCATTTGGGGTGAAGAGAATCCAAGGGTTATCTTAGAGCAACCAGTACATCCACAAAAAGTTACGGTTTGGTGTGGTTTGTAGTCAGAATGAATCATCGGACCATATTTTTGTGAAAACGCGATTACGGTCAATGGAAATCGCTACAGGGAGATGATCCGAAGCTTTTTGTGGCGGGAAATTGATGATTTGGACGTAGAGAATATGTGGTTTCAACAGGACGGTGCCACTTGCCACACAGCAAGAGAAACAATGGATCTTTTGAAGGAAAAGTTCGAAGATCGCATTATTTCTCGTAGAGGAGGAGTGATGTGGCCACCAAGATCGTGCGATTTGACACCGTTGGATTTTTTTTTGTGGGGTTTTGTGAAATCGAAAGTGTACAGCAATAATCCCACAACAATTCAAGAGCTTAAAAACAACATTATCGAGCAGATTTCAACCATTGAGAACAGTTTATTGAACAACGTGATTCAGAATTTTGGTAAAAGATTGGAAGTTTGCCGAAGTAGAAGAGGGAGCCACTTGGCCGACATAATTTTTCATTATTAACGGGAACCTATTTGTAATAAATTAAAATAAAAATATATTTAATATTTCAAAAAAAATTTTTTTATTAAAATTAAAATGATACCTCAATTTTGAACACCCTTTAGAACACCCAAACCTAGATTTTGTAAGTAACTTTCAAATTCCAATTAAGTCCTAATATAAAATATCGCATTGACGAATATATAAATACATAATTTTATCGGAATAAGACATAATAATAAAGTCATAAGTCCCTAGAGACTTTTAATTCCGGGACTTTTGGCATACCGCCCAAATGATAAAATATTCAATATATATTAAATATTTAATATATTCTTCAATGTAATAATTTCATGACGCTTTATGAAAGAAGCTTATGCTTTAGAAAAAGTGGCTCCCAACGTTCTTTATGGATATTCTTTTCATTTTTGTCAATACATTAGAAGAAATGTTGCTGTAAAATATAAGGAATTCTAAAACGAAATTTAGAAACTTCTGCGCAATATCACAGAATAACGGCTTTATATATTATACAATGTACTCGTAATTTTATTTTTATTTCGCTGAAAGTATTTTTGCTATTTATTTCCGTTTTTGGTTTTTTTCTTAATTGATCAAATTAAAACCATTACATTAAAATATGTATATTAAAAAGTTCTTTAATTTTTTTTATTTAACTTTTAGGAGCTTTGTCATTATAATATGTGTTAAAAATTATATTATTGTTACGGGTTTTGTCATTTAGGAATTTTTTTGTGTTAGGAAAACTTTTGTTAGAAGTTTTGTCAATTCTAAAAATTAAAGCTTTCGTAATTAAAAACGTTGCTAACATCAAATAATATGCTTGTGGTGCCATTTTGATTTGCTTCTTGAACTACAATAGCATTGTTGTTATTACTATCAAATAATGTATTTTTACAGTCCAAATTTGTTTTCCAAAAACCATATAAAATTTCATCGTCTAATGCTCCATTACATTTTTTATCATAATTGCTTTTAAATAAAATTAAATTTTGACCAATTTTTTTAAGGAGTTTCGTGGTTCACTATTTTTTTATTTCCCAAAATTTTGTTAAAGTTTACAGCATTTTCATTTAAAGGACATAACCCACAAGTTTTAAAGCCACTTTTTAAATTGTTTTTGTAATTTGGGTTATTTAGCACTTTTTTTTTTTTTCTATATTTATTTAATTCAATAATATTTTTATAAAAAGGTATTTAGGTATTTCACATAATTAAACAAATTAAAGTTTACATAATTCAATTAATTATTTACGTTTTTTCAATTATAAATTTTGTTATTTTTCTTTTAAATTCCAGCTTATTACTAATTAATTTATGTTCGTAGGGTAATTCATTGTATAATTTTAGGCAATTGTAAAGGCAGTTATATTTTTGCCTATCGGTTTTGAAGAGAGTGAGAAAAAAATTTGACTTGTTTCGGGTGTTATGGTTATGTATATCAATCATTCTATTTAACAGAAAATTATGTTTAATGAAATTATTAATAATTTTAAAAGCAATAATATATAACTTACGTGTGCAAATATTATCGAAACTTAAGAACCTACCTGTATACAACAATCTTGATGGAAAAAGATGAGAATGAAAGTGAATAACTTTAATAGCTTTCTTATGTAGTATGTTTATTTGATTTATTGCAATTTGTGGAGTTCCAGACCATATAGGATGAAGATAGGTAATATTCGACAACATAAGATGAAAAAATTAAGTATAATACGTCTTTTGAAAAGAAATTTCTCAGACATCGTAAAATAAAAATATATGGGCTTGTTTTTTTGACAATATGATCAATATGATCAAAATTTATTATCTAAAATTAGTTCAAGATAGTTATAGTTTTTTACTACTTCTAGAGCGGTGTTTCTATAAATCAAATTAAAACTACTGTATATTTTATTACCGAAAAGAATAATTTTTGCTTTTTGAATATTCAATAAAAGTTTATGATTATTGAGCCATCTTTCTATTACACTGAGATCGTGACTAATGGAATTTTTCAAGTTAGTCTCACAGTTCTCAGAATATTTTAAAACTGTATCATCTGCATACATTTGGATTGTTCCTTTTAATGTTAAATTGGCAAGGTCATTTATGTAGATCTTAAAAAGATCTGGCCCTAGAATTGAACCTTGCGGAACACCCTTTCTAAAGACATTAGAAATACTAGTGGCACAATTATTTTTAACTTTTTGTTTCCAATTAAGCAGATATGTTTTGAAAAACTTAATTTGATTTTGATTGAAATTTAGTTTTTTAAGTTTATAAAGAATATTATGGTCTACGCGGTCAAATGCTTTTTGCAAATCTAAAAAAATGCATGCAACATATCTACCACTGTCTACATTTTTAGTAACAAAATCTATTAGATTAAGACACGCAGCAGTTGTGTTGGAGTTTTTTTCAAACCCATATTGCTCGCTATGTAAAATATTATTACTTTTAAGAAAATTTCAATTCTATTCTTAATAACTATTTCAAATATTTTGGAATACGCACTTAAAATTGAAATGGCCCGGTAATTTGTTCTTTTAGTTACGCAACCACTTTTGAAAATGGGAGTTACAATCGCTGTTTTTAAGCTTTCCGGAAAAGTGGAGTTTTAAAATGAAATATTAATAAATTTGACTAATAACGTAGCTAAGAATTCTGAATATTTTTTAATAAATCTAGCCGAGATGTTGTCGTAACCAGTAGACATTTGGTTTTAATATATTGATCGTCTCGAAAATTTTTTCAAAATTGGTTGGACTCAGATTAAAGCTTGAATAAATGTTTGTTGAAAACTGATTCAAATAATCATAGTCTACATCAAGTGTAGAAATGTTAAGTTCGTTTGTAACATTTATGAAAAAATTATTCATTGATTCAGCTATGATTTGTTCGTTAGAAGTAATTTGATTGTTATGTTCTAATACTTTAATATAATTAGAAGAGTTCATACAATCTTTATTAAACATAACATTTTTATATAACTCCCACAGTGTTTTACTATTTCCCGGATCCCTATTAAATTCATTAAAATTTTTTTTTTGCTTCAGCAACAAGATAACATTGTGATAACTTTTTCTAACATTGTGGCAAACTGTTCTCTTTTAATTCTTTTCCATTATTTTCCAACCTCATTTTCTTGGTAGTCTTGTGCCAATCGGTTTTAAGTGGATGGAAGAATAATACGTCCAGCGGGTGAAGTAGGTGAGTCGATTTAGGTAAGAGCGCGAGTAAAACGATCTTTTTTTCTTTGCAAAATTCACTAAGCGTTAATGTTAAATGAGATGCATGACCATAAAGAAGAAGAACTGTCGGAAATTGAATATTATAAGAAATTACCAGCGGATAAAATGTATTATCTACATATGTATTAGCTACAAAGAAAGTTTCATCCAGCATGATTCACTTCTTCCAACAGTCCAGCCTTTAGGGAAGGATTGTACTGTAGACAACGGTATAGTTTGTATTGAAATATGATCATATGAGGGGCAAGTGTCCCTTCAGCATTTGCTGCTAAAACGGTTGTCAAGCATTCCTTTACACTACACTTACACTTAATAAATGAACTTTTCTCAACGATTCAAAAATCAAAAGTGAATTAAAATATCAAAAATATATACCGAATTAATTTTGTCGCGCGCATTTTAAATTTTGACTAAGTACTTGATTTTAACGAATAAATTTTTGAATTATGGTTAGATGCTTGGGTTTGCTTATTTTCGTAAAACAATCGCCACTATTGGTACGACTTTCCACTGTAGGTATATTTACCTTACTTGACATTACCTCAGAAAGTGAAAGTGTTAATTAAAAAATTGCCAAATTTCTAATGAACCCTCCATGTCTGATCATAGAATCATTACATAACACTTAGAAGGAATAAACCAGAAACAAACCTCTTATTAAAACCCTACAAATACTAAATGTGATATTTTTAAACACAGTTAGAAGAAATTTGGAACAAACCACTGTAATAAGGGTGGCAAGATACACGCTAAAACTGAACAAGCAGTGGACGAATTTAACTCGACAATAATTGGAGCTTGCGAATTAAACTGTCTAATTAAAAACAATAAGAGACAAGACGACGACTTGTGGTGGAACAAGAACCTGTCGAATTAATACGAAGATTCTTCAATAACGTTAAGCACAGTGGAAATTGGTGAAAATACGCAGTTGAGTTGACAAATTATAACAAAGCTAAAAGGAAAAACAAAGCTAAAAGAAAAAAAAAAGCAAAAAGGAGAAATTTTGTGAAAACATTAATTACGATCCAACAATAACTATCATTCAAAAAACATTCGTTAAACAGCGCATAGAAACTGCAGCATCATTCTTTAGTTCATATACAGAGGAATCTCTTTTCTACTGAATATGCCCTTTCCAGGCTTAAAACAGTGTGTAAAACATACCGCGCGTTGACTGGAGACGTACAAAAGCCACAACGCAGGCGTGGCAAAACGTAGACGAAATCTGTACATAACAGCGTGTCGAATGAGTTCTAGACACCTTTCAAACATTCAAAACGCCAGAGTTTTTCTCCCCTAATGTGGAGTCAAGTAGTTGAGGAACTTTTAGTAAAACTGAACAAAAGCTCTTGAACCTTTTTATGGCATAGGTAAAGACAAAATAAAACAAGCACTAAAAATCGAAGAGGAAAACTGTAGAAGCAAACTATGAAGTCCTCAGACAATTTACGTTGCTTCTGGGAAACTATAACCGGACAAGGTAATAAAAAATCATAGTATCATGTAAAAATAAACTGCGAATTTTACCATGATTGCTGTCGAGACACTGTCGGCTAAAAGGATACTTAAATAAAATTGGAATTGCGATTCATGCAGATTCTATCAAGAACAAAAAGACTCCAGGGGGTATAATCAAAAACAGCAGAGCTTTACTCCGATTAAATTTTAGGTACCTTGGAGCATATTGCTTTGCCGAAGATGAGGTGCCAGCAATAAACCCTATACAAATTACTTTCGTAGAGACAATAAAACTGACAGAAATATTATGAGTGTAGTCAAAATCTACAAAACATAGTAGCAGGAGAAGCACAATAAATCCACATCAAAAGGTCGTGAAAAATTCGTAACTGTTGAAACATAATTTAATATAGACAATTTCTTTAAGTTCCAAGGAATGAAAAATAAGAAACGACAAACAAGTTTTAATAACTTCTGGTCAAAATTAGAAACATTGTTTTAGAAAATTATCAAATCAGAAAGAATTTTGCAAACTATGTAATATTGAAATTCTAGTAACGTGAAAGACTTTCTCTCACTTGAGGACCATAAACAATTTAGAAGGCATCAAAATAATTTAATAATAAAGGCACTAGACAGCAATTTCTACATTTTTTAATTGAACAGATTCAGTAAACGAAGATCTTGCGACAGCGGTTAAAATTACATATATATTTCCCTGTATAAAGTACAATCATAACTATAATAAGTCGTAGATTTGTTAGACTGTTGCCTAAAACTAATTAAGAAGACGCATTTTGACTCAAAAATAGGGTCAAAAGTCAACTGTCGTACGGAAATCAATTGTGGTCGTTACTGAAGATATTGTAATGCAAATTTTAGTTCGCATGGAAATAGAAACAAAAATAAAATATATTCAATTGAATCGTATTGTTTTTCCAATTCAAGTTTACGGTTAAACCATAAAAATAGAAAATTTTTCTGTCTAATCTTGCAAAATTATATAGTTTAAAATGGTATAAAAAGAAAATTAATCGATTTTATAATGAATTCGAATGAACCACCTAACGGGTATGCTTAACTCTATTAAAAGTACTACAGATAATTCGGGAGTATCTGCAACAAGAATTTTAACATTCAGTCGTTATAACAAATTTTAATTTTGGAAGCAAATTTAGGTTTTTTAAATTAAAAACCTAAATTATTTAAATTTTAAATTAAAATCCTAATCTACTAAAAGCTAATTATTACTGTCATATTCTGTAAAATTGTTAATTAATAAAATAATTTTTCTACAGATTTGAATAAGTAGTTTAATTTAAAAAAAGTTTCATTTTTTTTGGAAAATCTTAATTTCTTTTTATAATTGTTGGAACTTGAGGTTGAGAGAAATAATTCAGCATTACCCAACTAGGTTTCTTTACTATCAGCAGTAACAAAACTTTCAAGTCATGCTCAGCTTTAAAACCCGATTTTGAAGATTAAGCAACGAAAAATAAGCTAAATAAAATAAGTTGAAATGTTTTAAAAACATCAAGAATAATTTAGTAGATTAATCAATTGAAATTTATCTGTATATCTTACAGCATTTAACTAATATTTTTAAAGAAGCGACTAAAAATTTATTATCAATTATTATTTATCTGACTCATGGCGCAGTGGTTAAGTCGCCAACCTTTCAATCGAAGGGTCTTGGGTTCAAACACCGGTCAGGTCATAAATAAAAAATATGTAGTACTTTTATATCGTAATAATGTATATCGTATAATAATAACATTAATATTAATAATAATAATAGTAATAGTAATAATAATTATAACAATAGTAATAATAATATTAGCTGCTACAGTGGGGCTATCTTTGGTTATATCATGCAAGTAAGGTGTTATATACTGCTGCACGTTGTAATCCACGGATGGCGCTGACTCTGCAGTAAAATAATAACAATAATAATAATAATAGTAATAATAGTAATAATAATAATAATAGTAATAGTAATAATAACAATAATTATAATAATAATAATAATAATAATAATAATAATAATAATAATAATAATAATAATAATAATAATAATAATAATAATAATAATAATAATAATAATAATAGTAATAATAATAATAGCTGCTACAGTGGAGCCATCTTTGGTTATATCATGCAAGTAAGGTGTTATATACTACTGCACGTTGTAATCCACTGATGGCGCTGACTCTGTAGTAAAATAATAACAATAATAACAATAAAAATAATAATAGTAATAATAATAATAATAATAATAATAATAATAATAACAATAATAATAAAAGTAATAGTAATAATAACAATAATTATAATAATAATAATAGCTACTACAGTGGAGCTATCTTTGGTTATATCATGCAAGTAAGGTGTTATATACTGCTGCACGTTGTAAGCCACTGATGGCGCTGACTCTGTAGTAAAATAATAATAATATTAATAAGAATACTAATATCAATAATAGTAACCGCTACAGTGACAGTGAGGGTTGCCTTTAATAATTACCTCATGTAGTTACTATATACTACTACTACGTGTTGTAACTGTTGTGACGGCTTTAGTCACTGTTAGCAAAATAGTAATAATAATAGGCGGATTCATTGTTTCCTTACAGTCCCACTCCCAATTCAATGTTTCCGTATCCATTTCCTATCCTTTCCTATCCCTACTCCCTAGCCAATATGCTGCGTTCGCAGGTAAGGATTTAATCCCATTTTATTGGCTGAAGGGGGAGGTGTGTTTAGTCAGTAAGAATCTGACACTACCAAGGGGAAAATTCTTGGTGTCTTTGGAAGATTCCCACCTCCCTTAGGAAAAAAAAAAAAAAAATCAGAAAATACGACATACAAACACGACGATATATATTATGTCATACAAAATGGAAAAAGTAAAAAAAAAAAACAAAAATCGAACATGAATTTGATAATTTTGATAAAATGAAACGTTGACTACATAAATGAATAAATTGAATTGAATTTTTCAATGACTCTTTTAAAAAAACCTACATATTTTTATCTTAGACAATAGTCAACTATAATAGACAATACACAATAAATTATTTATACACATTTGTACATACATATATTGTGAACTTAATATTTATAGGTTCGCCTATTTAACTTGATACTTAACCGTTTCTTTGTTAAAATTTTTTAATTGGGAGCGGAATACATATCGTTGAAGCAGATTAATTTATTTTTTGTCTTGCCTAATCTGAAAAGAGGTCGGTAATTTTCAGCACAGAAATTAATACCTATAGTATTATAGGACTTTGTCGACATAAATTTTCGACAATCTGTTTCATCAAGATGGGATTATAATACTTTCTTAATTTTATGTATCTATTTGTATTACTTATTATAATATAACCTAACCAGAAATTGAACATGAAACAACAAATGAATAGTGTTTTTGTTTTATTGGACACCAAATAAAATTATACTTCCAAAGCATCTATGACGCAGTGCTTAAATCGAAAGGTCTCGTCAGGTGCTTAATATTTTTATAATAAAAACAACAGGAAATGTTTTTGCTTTATAAATCAATATTAAAATTATACAATTATTTTCAATTTAGTATTTAATTATTGTAAAATATTGCTTCCCTTCGGCATGCTTAAATTAGAAGTTTGAAAATTTTTTTGTAACTGACTCTGTTTAAGAGCTGTTCGGAGTCAAATTTAGTCAAAATCGAAAATTCGCTATTTTTAGAAATCTGTAACTTTAGGCACCTATATACATTTTTTCAAAGTAACACGTCTTTATTTTATATGGTTTGCCTAAAATTGAAGAAAGTGTATTTTGATTTTTCACAATTTTTTCTTAATATTTTTAAAAAATTACTAATTTTGGTTAAAGTCACAATATTCAAAACTGCTTTTATTGTCTTTTGGAAAATGTGCGAATTAAAAGCCTTTGGTTTTACATTCTGCCTTGTTTTCAAATAACTTTTAATTTTTGTACTTATATAGAAACGCCAAAATATATGAACCTGCTTGAACCTGCACAAATTTTACGTATATATGTGTATTTTACGTATATTTTTCTAAATAATAATATGTACCAAAAACATATGAAAAAGAAAGATTTGTTTATTCTTTTATTCCTATTTCCTACAGTATGAGAAACGGAGAAATTATTAAATGTTATGGGAGTACATATATATACATATATATATATATACATATATATATATATATATATATATATATATATATATATATTTCATTTACTGTATACACAAAAACTACATATATATGTAAATCAAACGGTAAACTCTTTAATAGTTTAATATATACAAAGCTCACATTAAAATTTATAAAATATTTCAATATAGTATGGTTTCAAAATGGTCAGAAATAGAGCTCTGCATGAATAAGCACTACAAAGTGAACAATATAAAATATTATACTATTGTATAGGAACAGTTCCATTTGATTGCATACGTTTTAGAATGAACGGAATATTAAAACTTGTTTAGATTACGTGCTTATTGTCATTCTCAATTTAAAGTTAAATTCTCATTTTTTTATTAAGTTTTTTACTTTTAATTTAAATTTTTCAGCCAAATCACTCTCACTGAGTATCTATTTTATATTAGAAACTTCAGACTTGCGTTAAATTAAAATGTGGTCTTATTTTTCAAAAAATAATACAATATTTTCTGGAATAATAACGGTAAAAGAGTTATAGTCAGTTCTGAATATAGTATGACTTGAATTTGAAATATTTTTTTGAGTTTCATTATAAGACACAATAATATTTTGTTCAGCGCTCAAAACTCAAGAAAAAATAATGTCAAGAAAAAAATATCAAAGCGAAAATGTAAAAATATTGTTGATAAAAAAAACAGGTTGGAAAAAATCTGCAGTAACCGGTTACTACTATTTCTGGACTACATACAACAATAATTTTTAAACTCTGTACTAAGTGTTCACCAAGGACGTACGTGACGTATCATAAATGTACTGTTACGTATATGATCTATTAATCAATTCTTGCACGAAAGATTATTAAAACAATTTTTTTTGTAGTGGCCTAAAATTAATTTTCTCCGTTATTTTCAAACTTTTCTGAAGCATTGTTAGTTCCCTTCTAATTCAGAACATCCTCCCTATTTCAGAATCTCGTATAAAGATATTCAGAGTGGGCCAACATGGACTGTCTTATTTGAAATGCTTATATTTTTTTTTATGTTTAAAGTTTTTTATTTTATTTTTTTTAAATGAAAGTATAAATTATTAAGTTTTTTTTAAGCTAAGTGTGAAGAATGACAACCTTTAAATGGCTTCCATAATAATGATTCTTATGACTCTTTTTAATACATTTTGCATTGCGTTGCGCATTTTCTGTGCGAACATTCCGCTTTAGTTTCTGACTGTTTTGTGGTTTGTTGACGTAAACCCGTTCCAGGACCAGAGGCCGTCACATCTAGGGAAGAGATTGCCACCCGAAATCAGCATTCTTTGAAATTATTTAGTCATCGAAAAGTTCTCCATATGTTACGATTATTGAGAACTACCGGACCTAAAAATTGTTCGAACATTATCCGGTATACCGCACTAGAGACGACTTCTAGATGCTTTTCAAAATGGATGAATTTCCAAAAAAATATGGACCGACAACTCAGCCATAATTCCACACCAAAAAGTGCATCTGAGAGGGTGTAATTGTCGCATATACATATACCTTTAAATGAAAATGTGCTTCATCCCTCTAAATGAGATTGTTCAAAAAAATTGATCGTCCGGAAACATAACAAAATTCAACAATTTTTACACGTTCTTGGATTGAGTATGATAATATTATAAAATTTTATAAAATTCTTTATTAAGTAAAATCAAAAAAAAAATAAAATAAAAAAATTATAAGCATTTCAAATCAGTCAGTTAACACAAAATCTAGTTTTGAAATACTATCAAAGGGCAAAAGTTGGATTATGGATGGAGTTGGATTATGGTAATTATTCACAATCTATATTAATATAGAAAATACCGTACCATGGCCACAATATTAGGTTTAATGTCGTTGAAAAGTAAAGAATTTTTTCCAAATACTGATTTTCGACGATTTTAAAAATAAAAATGCTCAAAAGTTTGCCCGACCAGAAAAAATCTGTATTATACAATTTTATAATAATTTAGAAGATGAAGATACCAACAAATTAAGATACGGTACAGAATTATATAGGAGATCGGCTCTCTAATAGCTCTACCAATTTGTAAGTTCCCTACTCTTTTCTGGTTGACATACAACTCAAATTTCGGGTAGCTCTCGAACAACTAACTTTTTGATCTCCACATTTTTCATACAAATTTTTCGAAAGTTCTACATCGTTTGAAGTAGAGCCATGAAATTTTAATTACGGATAGATATTCTACAAAAATTACTATTATCGAAGAACTTTTTTGGGGCTACGCCCTGCAAAATTCCAAAAAGCTCTGTATTTAAATTGTTATAACACAAGTTCTATAAGGTATATCGTCAATCTAAAAATTCCACACGATAGCTGCAGTTATGATCTTTACAAATATGTATATAATAAATAAATACTTGTGCCATTCGATGTCTTAAATTACCGTTATGCAAAACTGAATTATTACAAAATTCTTTAACCCTTCTAAAGGGTTTAAGTTAACAATTTTAAATTTTGACAGAAGTTAGATCTTTGAAAATAAGTATGAGTCAATTTCAGAAAATATTTTTCTATCGCCCCCGATTAGAAGATGTAAGGGGTCAAAAACTAAAATTCCTTATTTTTGAACATCTGTAATTTGAATATCTTTTAAAATTTTTTTGAAGTAATATATAATAATTAAAGCTTCAACATTATACTTTTATTTTTGATAGCAACTTTTTTTAATAATATAGGGTTACCTCAAAATTAACGAAAGTGTGACTTGATATTTTCATTTTTTTTAAGGATTTTTTTGAATTTTATTTTTATCCATAATTTAAAATTGTTGATGCGTAGAACAAAAAAAAAAAATTAAAACACAACGGTTGCTTGAAGAATTTATATTTATATGATATTGGTATTACATACTAATAAGTATATCATGTTTATTTACATTATGTTCGTATGTCACTGATGAATGAATAATATATAATAATAATATTGACCATATGTACATAGCGGCGTATATACGTATTTTGTTCTATTTATAAGAAATTATTCTATGAATAAAATATTTTTAAAGTTAAAATATTTTTTATAAAAATAAAAAACTTTCGTCGTATTTTTTTTTTTTACTTTATTAAAGACAAAATAGGTATAAATTTATATCATAAAAGTAGTAATCATTGACAAGATTTATAACCTATCTTAAAGCTATCTGATCTTAAGAGATTCACAAATAATTTAATTATAAAATAAAAGTATAATTTTATGAATTTTAATATTAAGTAATAATAATTACATAAATTATTATTGATACATACCTTTATATTATTAATGTTATAAAATTTATATTATTAATGTCCTTAAACGAGTGCGGCAGCTCATTGAATAATTTTAAGCACTTGTAGAGTCAACTATTCTTTTATTAAGTAAGTATGTAATTTTTTGAATATACCAAAAAATTTAAACCTTTAAGGTTTTATAACCAAATATAAATGAAAGAAAAAACTTTCATTTACGAGCGAATGCATTTCAACATGTTATACATGCCATCGTTAACATTCTTATTTTTTTTTTTTTAACTTCAAAATGAAGTTAATTTTGGAGTTTTTTGTCCATCCAAACACTACTGGACTCCTCACTAGGTAACTTGTAGTGTTGGACTACTTAAACAACTCCAACTAAATTTTTATCCACCGTAGTGCTTTATCCTTTTGTTTACCTGTTCTAAATAATGACAAATAGAAATTTGAACGTATATTATATGTATGGAAATTTATTTTTCAACCTTATAATTTTCGTTTATTTTTTTCGAGCCTATTTGTCCGTTCTCAAAAAGCAATTCTACATAAATATAAAAGTACTTAAAAGTTAAGAAGTTAAAAATTAATAAAAACTTAACTGCTAATTTTTCTTAAAAAAAAAAAAAAAATCCGAAAATTGTTAAATAAGTTTTACTTAAATAGCTATATAATATATTTATGTATATACATACGGGGCCTCTGGGCTAGTGGGTAAGAGCATATAAAATACGCTGTAAACACCGAGGGAGTGTGGGTTCGAATCCCACACACGTCGTAAGAGTTACTCCCCCTTACGACATTTATCGCCACGTCTGAACAGAAAAGGCTGTGAAATTTCCTGTTCACAGTTATGTGGCAGAGAAAATCATTAAAAAAAATCAACTGTCTCCATCACAGGACCGACCGCTATTATACAAAAATAATAATTTACATACATACATATATCAAAGCAAAATAAGTTCTAATAATTTAACAATTTTTTTTTTATTCAAAAACAATAATCAATTCAAATTTATTCAATAACATTAATCATAAAAATATATGTACATTCATTCATACATCCATTTACTTATTTAAGTATGTACATGATTTTTTTTTTATTCAAAAATATTAGAAGTAAAAAATAATAAAAACTGTAAACAAATACAAATACAAAACAAACAACATTAATATTGAATCTGCTAGCAAAAACTTGCATAGCATAGATATAAGTATGTATGTACATATATATATAAATTTTTAGACATAAAAAAAATAAACAAAAAAAATTTGTTCATATAAATTCATATGGCGTGCTATAATATGTATGAAATTCGGGTCTTGGAAAAAAAATTAAATAAAAGTTAAAGTTAGTCGGATCAAAAAATGTTCTATGGCAAAGTTATTGCTCTTTACTTGTGTAACAACTATGTCTTAATAATTTTTCTCATAATATTTTCCTGTTACGAAATATTCGTGAAAAACTTAAAAATTACACTAGTAAACTACTACTTACTTCCGGTTGTCCGATTTGCTCCAAAAGCTTATCAATCCGAGATATTTACATCAAAATCTTAAATATGAAATTTCAAAAAATTCCGCTCAGCCGTTTAGGCTGTACACGTGCCTACAGCCATACGCACACACGCATCCACACACACACACACATACAGACATCACGCTAAAAACATTTTTACAGCATTCTCCGCACCGGAGTAGTGCATTTTTGCCAAAATCTCGGGTACAAATTTTTAGTATGAAAACAATACCTACCTTATAAGATGTGTGTGTGTAATATGTATGAATTGTATGCGGTCGCAAAAATATATGTATACATACATACCAATATACATATATAGTCATAAATATATACATGCGTACATAAGTATACAAAAATATAAAAAACAGAAAAATTTTATAAGTTAACATTCTGGTCAAAAATTAAATTTACTAGCAAACTATATAAACAATAAAAAAATTAAAAAAAAAAAAATTAAACAATTGCAATAAAAAAGAACATTAAAAACAAAAACAAAATTATGTAAATGCATAATAGATCTACACATCATTAAACTTATATATGCCTTTTACTTATTTTAACAGAGAGATATTTTCTATTTCATGAAGTTTTGCATTCTTTCTACCTCTCCCCAATGTGGTATTCTCCGTAACTACATGTTTGCAAAAGATACTTCGCTCATATTTGTTCCTTACATCCGTTAAATGTTCTTTTAACCTCACTTCCAAACTTCTTGATGTATTACTCACATACACACAATCACATGCACTACAATTTAGTTTATATATGCCAGATTTCTCTGTATTCTCCGTTTTAAATTTAGGGTTTTTTAATAAATTATTTAGTTTCGCTTGAGAACTATTCACTATGTTGTATTTTTTTAAATATTTTTCAGTTTGTCAGTGATTATAGGAAAATAAGTTAATTTAACTCTTTTTTTCTAATTTCATCTCCTTATATACTAATTTACAATCATTTAGTTTTTGGTGCGTTTTTTCTTTTTTAAAATATTATTCACAACTGAAGCGTCTAACCCATTTATTTGTAGTGTTTGCAAAATATAATTCAATTCACAATTATAATTTTATTCCGATAAAGGTAAATTAATTAGTCTGTAAATCATTGAATAAAAGCCGCATATTTTTATCCATGAAAATGAAAATAATTTGTTGTGATAAATCTCTGAGACTGTGTTGGTTTTCTGTATATATTAAATGATAATTTTTCCTCAACTCTGGATTTTTTAAATTGAAGGATAGTAACTTGCTATCTCTTTCCATTTCTATCGTGAATTTTATAGATTAATGCTGATTGTTTAAACGATTCAATGTTTGCTGTATTAAGTTTGCCTGTTTCGCAAAAACGTCATCCACATATCTAATTCATATTCTAGGGAAATCTTGATGTCCTGCTAATATATTTTTTAAATTCTCCATAAATAAATTAAAAAAGTAGCTAAAAATAAGCAAAATAAGCTAAAAAAGGCGATAAACAATTGCTCATAGCCACACCTTCACTTGTTTATAAATTTTCCCATTAAAATTGAAGATATTTTGTTTCATACACACCTCTGTTAAATCTAAAAGCATTTCAACTTTTTGTCGTGGAATAATTTTTTAAAGAGAGCAATTCCTTAAAATAATAATAATTTCCTCCACTGGTACGCTGGGAAATAAAGCCTCAACATCAAAGGAAATTAATAATTTATTTTCTTTAATGGTCGAATCCTTTGTTCTTTCCATAAACTCAAATGAATTTTTCACCGAAATTTGATTCGGACAACCTAAGGAAAAAAATTATTTATTTAACCATTGCGATGTTGGAGCATCTATATTTGAATCTATAGGCCTCATTTTCTTACCTGGTTTGTGATCCTTCGGTAACCTATACATTTTTGGTATTTTAGCATGTGGAACCTTTAACTTTCTTCTTCAAAATTTATTATTAAATAAATACTTATTCCCATTGTTTTAAAACTTTATCAACTTCTTTATTTAATTTTTAAAGTGGATCCGTTGGGAAACTCTCATATGGAACATTAGCTAACAATTCATTCTTATTTTTCAAATATTCTATTTTGTTTAAAATTATCCTTGTTCGCTTTTAGAAAGTAACATTCTTTTTCTCTCAATTTTTTAATTACTTTCTGTTGAGAATGATTATTATTTATTTATACATATATTCTTTTTAAATGCCTGTATTGCTTATTTGCATTCAAATTGTATTTTTTGTTTAATTTCAAGATTTAGGTGTCCCCACTTCAATATCAGCTATTATCTCTTGAACCGGCGGAGTGGATGGTTGGATTGCATAATTTAAACCTTTATTCAACAATTTTAATTCTATATCGGAAAATTGTTTTACCTTTGACTTATAAATAACAATTTGAAAAGTTCAGAACATCAATTTTTTATTAATTTTTGTTTTGTTTTAAGCAATATAAATTTCTTTTTTAATTTTATCACTTTTAGTTTAACTGCAACATTGATTTCTTCAAATAAATTATTAAGAAGCAAATTCCATGAACTATTGTTTAATGGTTTTGACAATTTTAAATGTGATAGATATAAGTTGAGTTCTAAATTTCCCTTCTTGGTGTATAAAAAATCTAGTTCATTTTTTTGATATAATTATGTTTTGCTTTATTTAAAGCTCTGTCTACTCTATCATTTTTTATTGTAATTAATTATTACAATTATTAATCAAATTCAGAAACAATTTATGCTTTTTGCATTTAGTGATAAATTGTATATCTTGTATTAATAAATTAAATTTTATTTGCAGTTTTTTATTTACTTTTCATTATTTTTTTATCTCGTGAATTGATTAATTTAAAAAAACTATGTTTTATTTGATTATTCACAATTTGGAAAACTAATATAGGTATAATTATGTTCTACAAATTGTTTCAAAGCTAATGTAATTATTCGTGTACAAGAGATAAGACGGATGAGTTATTTGAAAATTACTGATTATTTTAATAGATTTTTTATTCAATTTATCAAGCCTTCCCAAGTATAAAGCAGGAGATCTATTACAAAGAGGATTAACATAGACTAAATGTGAAAATATGTTAGATGAATAAATTGAAAAGAGCGATCTCTTGAGATAAAAATCTTTTTAGTGCTTTCAGAATAAAAACATAAGTAGTTATTTAGTAACATAATCTATGTGATCAGTTCATTTAAGTCTACTAGCTATAACTAACATTAGATAATTATTTTTTTTACTATTTCTATTTTTTGGTATAAAAATATCTCATTATCGCTAAATTTCTTATTTTCAAAAAAAAAATATCTTTCTTTCCCTGGGATTTAATGAGGGTCGATGTTGCATAAGCTAATAATTTACTAATTTTAAATCATGATCTATTGCATCTCTTACTTCTTCCTCGTTATTTAATGAGTATTTGACAAGAGTGCCATCACTCATCAGCATAGAGTTGAATGTCACCTTTAAGTTTCAAAAAAGCCAAAACGTTTATAAAAAATTTTGAACAAATTTGGTTCTAAAATGGAACTTTGCGGTACACCATTTTTGATAATTTTTGCACTGCTTAAAATTTTCCTATACGAACACTCTGTTTTCGATTAGTTAGGTATGACTTGAAATATAAAAGTTGTACGTTAAAGTTCAAAAGAGAAATTTTTTCTTTAAATCTTGATTCAAAGGTTTTCTTTAAATCAAGTAAAATACCCGCGATATACTTTTTATCGACCATGCTCTTGGTTATGAATTAATTTAGTGCAAGACAAGCAGCTGTAGTGTCCGAGTTCGTTTTAAAACGATATTGCGTTGCGTGTAGTTGGAATTTAAAAAATAAAACAAACGATTTTTTATAACTTTCTAAATATTTTTGAGAAGTTTGGCAAAACTGATACTGGACGATAATTACTTGATTCCCTATAATCACCACTTTTAAAAATGACATTTTTAATGATTTTGGAAAAATATTAGCTTAAAAATGATTTATTTATAAGTTTCACTAATAATGGAACTAATTGTCTTAAGAATTTTTTAATTATCTTTGCAGATATCCCATTATAATCGTTGCAACAGATAACTTTAATGAATTTATTTAACATTTCACAATAATTTGTTAAAGTCAAATCAAAATTAGTATAAATATTATGTTGGAATTGGTTAAGATATGCTTTATTGAAGGAATTCGAGTTAATGTTAAGATTATCTGTTAATAAAAAAGTTATTCATTATTTCTCAAATATCAGCTTCTTCAATTATTGTCATATTTTTATACTCAATGATTTTTACGGTATCTGCCTTGATCTCACCTTTATTATGCAAATTATTTTTTTTATTTTTTTTATAAATATCCCACAAATTTTTTCCATCTCCCGATGTTTTTTAGAATAAATTTGAATAAAAATTTTTCTTTTATTTCAAATAAAAGAAAGAAAAAGAAAAAACAATACAATATGGGCAAAACTTGTAAAATAAGCTAAATTATTTATAAGAAATAATTCAAAACGTAAAACTATTCGTGTGTTACAAAATCAAACTTAAATGTTGAATGAATTGTCTTACCAATCGGATATTAACCATCTGAAAACAAATAATTTTAGCACAAATAGTAATTGTCCAAAAAATAATAATTCATTAAAACTTCTAAATGCAGTTTCTATTCGTATTAAATCGATAACTTAACACATATATTAGATAATCTAAAATATACTATTCACATAATTATTGCTATTAAAACCTGAATCTTAGAAACTCACCACGATCATACCAACAATACCAACATAACTAAATTCGGTAAGATTCTGCCATATAGAAAACAAATGGTGGAAGTGGTATCAGTTTGTTTATGCACAGCAGTCAAAAATCTTTAATAAATTAAATATATTTTGATGATAGCCTAATAAGCGCAAAATGATAAGAAAGATAAACATAGCTTCACTGCAATATACGGGCCAATCGAAAATTCACCAATCCAAATAAAATTTTTGAAAAGGTGAATAATGGATATACCATTAAAAATAAAAACATAATAAACGATTAGGATACCAAAAAATGATCACTAGGTGTAGAAATATAATAGAAAATGATACCATCGTGAAAAAAATTAAATGAAGTATAAGATAAATATTCTGAAGCTTGAATAGGTATTAAATATATATCGAAAAAAAACTTGTTATAAGAAACATGTTCAAAATAGAGAATCAGGTTTTAATAAGAAATAAATATAAATATTGATTAAATAAACCAACAAACTTAAAGAGAAATATTGTATGAAAATCTAATTTAGCAATTACAGATTATGAAAAATCAGAAATTCTGGCTAATTAACTATTTTACAGAAAAACAGAGAACTTTTAAGCATTCACATACTACTAGTATTGATTTTAGAGTTGTATTCAAAATCAGGGTTCTAATAATTTTATTAGGGGAGGTTTAGACGGTAGCCCCCATTCATTCAAAATTAATTTTTTTCATATAAAAATATCGAAATTCATATTAATTCATAGAGAAATGTCAAAATTTAATACTCCATCTATGGAAAATAGTCACGATTTTTGTCAATTAAAAATTTTTTTTTCGGGATTTTGAAACTTAAGATTTTGGGATGCAAGATCATAGGGCTAACCCAAAATATTGTAATAGGTTTGGTGATCTACTCTTAAGACATTTTTTAAGCATTAATTAAATATAATATGAATAGCAAGAATTTACAAAATCCAGATTACTTAGTCGGAAAAAAAAACCACCACAGGACCGACCCACTACACAAAAAGCACAATGCCAAAATTTATAGATTTTTTACATAATAATTTATATCAAAGCAAAATAACTTCTAATAATTTAACAACATGTTTTATCAATAACAATAATAAGCAATAAAATCGTAAAAATATATCCATTTACATTATTATGTAATGTAGGTACATGATTTTTTTTCATGTCATCAACAAAATAATATGCATAGATATAAACACACACATAAAATATTTAGAGATATAAAAAAAAAAACAAAAAAAAATTGTTCATATAAATTCATATGGCGTGCTATAATATGTATGAAATTTGTGTCTTGGAAAAAAAATTAAATAAAAGTTAAAGTTAGTCGGATCAAAAAATGTTCTATGGCAAAGATGTTGCTCTTTACTTGTGTAACAACTTTTTCTTAATAATTTTGCACTTGCGGTTGTCCGAATTGCTCCAAAAGCTTATCAATCCGAGATATTTACGTCAAAACCTTAAATATGAAATTGCAAAATTCCGCTCAGTCGTTTAAGCTGTACACGTGCCCACAGACATACCCACACACAGCCGGACATTACGCTAAAAACATTTTTACAGCCTTCTCCACACCGGAATAGTGTATATTTACCAAAATCTCGAGAACAAATTTTTAGTATGAAAACAATACCTAACTTATACATAATTGTATGCGGTAAAAATGTAATATAATAATAAATTATAAATTAATATTATTATAGAATATGTTGTGTTAAAATGTGCTAATCTGAACTTTTAACTTATAATGTAATTTAGATGAGGTATATGGTAATATTTTTGAAATTTAAAGGAAAATAAATTAACAATCTATTAAAAAAAAAAAAGTGAGCGTTTGAGTGATAAGTTTTTGATGTGAAAATAAAACTAAAATAAAGATAACAAATATCTATGTACTAAGAGATATATGAGTGAAATATAAAAGAAAACTGTTATTATTTGGAATACAATAGGTATATAAGAGCATTGGAAATAAACTAAAACGTTGGTTATGATTTTAATTAATAATCAAAAGAAAACGAATCTATTGAATGTTCATATTCAATATCCGCATCATATCAATTATTTTCCACCCATCCGTTCTACTAATAAACCGCTTATGCTGAAAAATTCTTTAATTTACTTTATAATTACTTTATATTTGGTTAATTATTTTATATTTGGTTATATATTTATATATATGATTATATGTACGATATATTTTTCATTTTTGAATAAATTAAAATTTAAAATTTTAATTTAAAAAGTTTATTAGTCGGCAAAATGTTGGATAATACAAATCTTAAATGAAAGAATCGTAAATGAACGCAGTTTTACAAGTAAGTACTTATAATTTTACAGAATTTTTTTTTTAAAGATGTCTATTTCTGTAGCTATAACCTGATCTTAAAAAAAAAGTTTTTAGAACTTTAAAACAGTACAAATGCCTAATGGGGAGAATATTTAAATAAATGTATAATGGAAAACTACTAAATAGCCTTCCTTTATTACAGATAATTCGAATTATATGTTTCTGTATATTCAATATAGGTTGAATTTTATTATTAGTACAACCACCCCAACAACTGAGACCGTATTGAATTTTAGATTGAAAAATACTATAATATATAGTTTTCATTATTTGTAAAGGACATAATTTATTTAATTCATATAATTTTCTCAGAGTTGACCTACAACAGCATTGTAAATATTCAGAGTGAGTACTCCAATTCAGCTGAGAGTCTAAATTGACACCTAGATATTTAAAATTATCCACCTCTTCGACGATAAAGCAATTAGTACTACATTTTTCCAGATAACAAAATAGATTATGACTCAGATCACGGAAACAAGTTTTATTAAATATTTTAAAAGCTTTGCATTCTGGAGAGTGATATACTAAGTTGACAGTAGGTTGACTTGGCCTCCTAAAGTTAAAAAACATGGCATTAGTTTTATTGCTAATAATAAGAAAATGTTGATCAAACCACCTTCTAAGAAGATCCATATCATAATTTAAATCACAAATTAGATTTAAATAACTATCAGCTCCATAAGCGAAACCAATATCATCAGCAAAAGCTATAGGTTGTCCTTTGGAAGTGAAAAGAGCGAATTAATATACACAAGGAAAAATATGGGTCCCAACACTGATCCTTGGGTTACACCAGTTATAATATAATCTGGGGTACTTGTTAGTTACTTACACTACTTCCAACTTTTACATATTGGGCTCTATTGTTAAGATAAGAAGATAACCAATTCAACAAAAAACCTCTGATCCCGGCATATTCTAATTTGTTTAGCAAAATTTTATGGTTTACCATATCAAAATCTTTTGTTATATCGATAAATAAACGCGCAGTATTTTTTTTGTTATCTAAATTTTTATATAATTTAGTGCAAAAATACAAAAGTGCATTCTCTGTGGATTTTCCTTTCATAAAACAAAAATAAAGTATTTTTTTCATTCAGAAAGTTTACTATTCTGTCTTTTATAATTTTTTCAAATATTTTCCCTATAGAAGCGAGAAGCGAGTTTGGCCTGTAGTTATTCTTATCAAGTGGATCATTTTTCTTAAACAGAGGAACAACACATGCATTTTTCAATTGTGTAGGAAACGAACTATAACGAATACTTTTATTGAACAAATAGGATAAAATATCAACAATATTAAACGAAATAGATTTTAACATAAAATTTGAAATTCCGTCCAGACCACAAAAGTGAGAATTCTTTAGTGGGCGTATATTTTTTAAAACTTCGATAGAATTTATTAGGTTTAGGTTTAGACAGGAACAACAACGCGATATCGAAGGCTAGTTTTAGCCGGTCTAATGATATCGGTATGTTTTTATTTTTAATTTTTAATACAAAATATTTTCGGAATTTACTAATGACTTCATATGGTCGTTCGTATGGTGGCAGAGCTCGGATTTTAGGCGATCTACTCGTAAGAATACTTTTAGCATCGCGTGTTTCCGATTATATAATATTGGGCATATGTGTTTGAAGTCATTTTATGAACTATTAAAATCTTATGAATCGTTTGGTGTATTTACAAAAAATGCCCCTAGAACGCGCAAGATTTACTCGTACAACATTTCTGCTGGAGAATATTTTAAATCCTCTTTAACTGTGACTCTAACTCTACATTATTAGAGCTAATTCCTCACTACAATGTCTAGTATTACAACATGCAAAAAGACAAGATTTCAACTGTCAAAGAAACGTTTACACTAAACCGTTGGATTGTGGGTGGTACCTCGTTGCTCGAATCTAATTCCCAAAACTTTATTCAAATTAGCGAACAATGGGACCCTTGATGCGTTCTTAATTGTTATGGTAGTGGGAAATCCAAAACGAAAAATGTCTTGCGATATGAGGATATTCGCAACCGTTTCTGCTGATATATCATTGATTGGGATACCTCAGGCCATCTGAAAAAACGATCAGCTGTCATTAAAATATACGAAAATTCACTAGATTGAGCAAATCGACCTACAAAATCTATGTGGACATGTTGAAACCGTCCTGATGGGATTTCAATTTTTGTACTCTTGTGGTCTTCATAACTTTCTCTTTTTGACATTGTATACAATTTTTAGTCACTAAGTTTTACACAGTTTGGTGACTGTTACATTTATCTTTCCTGAAAAATATGATTTATATAATTATATTTATTTTATTAAAATGTGATTCAAAGCAAAAATGGAAGAGTTTGAAAAAGAAGACAAAGAAATATACTGCATCTTGGATAGACGATAAATGTGTAGAATTAATTAAATAAGAAAAATTATTGGTTTAAAAAACATACAGAAAATAGAAGTAATGAATATTTTAAATACAAATATTCTTACTGGTTGATAAATTAACTTTGTTAAAAAGAAAAAAAAAAAGGAATATGAAAATATACAATTCGAAAAAGCTGTGGATGACTCTAAAAAAAATTGGTTATATATAAAAAATATATTAAATGGTTCCAATATGAAAAAAAAATGAATTCTTTTCTGACCAAATGTTGAGTCAAAATCTAAAACAAGAAAAAATCGATAAATGAATTTTACTGTAAAGTCGGGCAAAATATGGCAAAAAAATTTGATTCAATATATTTTTCCGAAATAAAAACAGCTACAAAATTCAAATCTAAAGTTAGCAATAAACAGAAAACAATGAAATTAATAGATAATCTATCAAATACGAATTCTGTAGGACCTGATGAGCTCCCAACCAGAGTAATTAAGTTATGTAAAGAAAAGTTAGCAGATAATATTAAAGACTTATGAATGCATCACTGATCCAAGGTGAAATGCCTACAGTATTAAAATCAAACAGAGTTATTCCCATATTTAAAAGTGGAAATAAATTAACAACATCAGACCGATCACGATTTCCTCTCCAATTAGTAAAATAATAGAAACTTTTTATAAATGAACAGCTAACAGACTACTTGAGCTTTGTTAATTTGAATTCCAAGAGCCAATATAGCTCCAAAAAAATTCAAACACTCAGGCAACTATCTTTGATATGATCTCGGAAATCCAGTCCGGATTGGATAAAAACAAAAAAGTGTTAGTGATATTCTTCGATCTAAAAAAGGCGTTCTATTCTATCGACAGAAAAATACTACTTTGAAAGCTTTACGAATATGGAGTTACTGGCAGTGAATTCATGTGGTTTCAAAGTTACTTGTGTGATAGGACACAATATTCAGAATGTGAAAATTTTAAAAGTAAAGCTGTCGAAATCATAAACTACGGGGTTGTCCAAGGTAGTTGCTTAGGACCAACACTTTTCTCATACTACATTAACAGCTTATTTGATAGTGAACTATATGGCAAAACATTTCTATACGCTGATGATCTAGCTTTAGTTTTTTGGGAAAATACAATGGTCGACCTAAATAAACATACAAATACAAATATCTTGGTGTTATAATTGACTGTAACTTAAGCTGGGGTTCACCGAACAAATCAAAAAAGGCAAAAAAATCGCTGGAATTTTTAGACTAATCAGTCAAAGAATTCCAGATAGTTTTAAAAGATCTGTACATTTCTCTATGTTTCATAGCACCATTGCATACGGCATACAAGTATGGGAAAACACTTATACACAGCAAACACAAACTATTACCAACCAATCTACTGGTAAAATGTAAGCACACTTGATAATTAACAAAAACATTAATACAGTAATAATACCACAACCCATTAATTGCTTGAATATTAAGATCACTTCTACTAAAGTCAGATTCAACAATTATGATGCCATCTACAATTTAGCTTATAATTATTTTAACGATTTGTCTAGAGAAATAAAAAATATAATTGAATTTAGTTTTAAAATTCTTTTGAATTTAAAAATAAATTAATGAATTCTTTTTGTCACTAATTTAGTTTCATATTAATCCGTAATTTACAATTTAATCTTAATCATAAACAAATTTTCCAAAATCTTTCTTTGCATTTTTTTTTGTTTTCGTTTTTTAATTACTTAATTGTAAACTTGTTTTGTTTTTTCTTTTTATAATTTTTTTTTAATTTTTGCAACTGATATTAAGCATTATGTTATTTTGATTTGTTTATGCATATGATGTACTTATCACAGTCATTGTATATATATATGTGTATATACTCTTCACGGGCGTTAAAGCTCAATTGAGAAAATAAATGAATTAAATAAAAATAAAAAAAAAACGAAAATAATATAAGAACAAATAACATTATAGAATAACTGTTTAATAGCTCACTTTATTTCATTCAACATATTTTCTACAATTCATCAATGATAGCAACCAAGCTTTGTCTTTTAATCAAAATTGAGAAAAAGTTCTAATTAGTCTAAGTTCACTGGATAATTTATTATAAGCTTTAGCTGCGTAATATATTGTGAAAATGACAAGTATGCATTTTAGAAAATCTAGATAATAGATTAACTAAATTTTTATTGTTAACTTTAAGATTGTATGAGTTAGTATATCTCATATTTAAATACCCAGATTCTTATAAAATTGACTTAGTTATATTTACATAATATTTTTACTAAACATTTTGATTGTTTAAATTGTTTGCATTTTTTTCTACAAATTTTATCAAACTATTGTTTCAATTTTTAACGCATTTATTCATAAAATATCATCAACAACAATTCAAAAATCTAATATTAGTATAACTATATACATAAATAATATAAATTCTTGATTTGGGACATTAAATTTTAATATTAAAATTCGTATATATAGGGTGTCTGCAACTCAAAGGTCACGAAGAACGGAGGTGATAGAGAAGTTCATAACAAGGGAAGGGTGGCATATTTCTAACGGTTTCTGAGATAACGGTCTTCAAAGTGATTTCACTAACTTTTTAAGGAAGTAACAAAATCTTTGCCCCTGTATAACATAAAAGATTCATTTAAGTATCGGCAACAAATTGAAGTTATGGGCTTACACACTAATATTCTAACTTTTATTTATTTTTCTTAGTACAAGGTATTAAATAATAATATTGATATTTTTCACTGTTTTTATAAAATAACTGTAATTTTTGCATAAAAAACCGTTATTAATGTCCCAATTTTGTTTCATTTTCAAACTCCAGCTTCAATTGAATATATTAACAATTAACACATTTTTATCTTATCTTTTACCGTTTTCGAGATAATTATCTAAATATAATCATGTGCTAAATTAAAATTTTGTTAAAAAAATTATTTTTAATATTACTTATAGATACTTCGATACTACTTTTTATTTATTTCAAAAATTCTCAAGAGAGCATTTGATGTATATATAAAATCAGTCTTATGTATAATCAAAAGCAAACAAAAATTAAAATTAGTAATAAAAAAATAAAAATTCAACAAAAATTTGGTATAAAATCAAAATTACTTAAGAATTAGTTACATTATAACATAACAAAAAGAGAAAAAAAATAATAAATATTCTAATACGAGATCAAAATTAATTAGTATTTATGTAAATAAGAACAGGTTTTTACATTCTTTTTTAAAATTTTTTACATTTAAACAGATAATGAAATGTTCTGGTTTCATAATTATGTATTTGATTGTTCGTTATAATCTTTTTATTAGTTTGAATGTTATTTTGTGTTACATTATGTGTACATGAATTATTAGAGACAAGTCCCTGATGTCTGTGATTTTCAAAATTTCTAATTTTTTATGTATTTCATTTGTTGGTGACCTTTTATTTAACATAAACAAATTTTTAATTGCTTTATTTTGTATAATTTGTAGCATTTCGATGTTTTTGTTGTACGTATTACCCCACACTGATATTCCATAAGTTATTGCGCTGTAGAAAATACGATAAAATGTAGATTTTTTTACTTTCAATGGTAAACGCTTTCCTATTTTTTTAAATAAACCTGCTGCTCTTCTTGCTTTTTTAGCTAATTCTAACGTATGTGGAGTCCAGTTTAAGTTTTCATCCACAATAATGTCAAGATATTTATATTGTGTCACTCTTTCAATTTCCGCATCGTTATATTACCTTTATGATTTCAGTTTTAGGTTTAATTAGCATGAATTTGTTTTTTTAACATTGACTGTTAATTTGCGAGTGTACATCTAATCATGTATTGTTAACATGTTGTAATAAGTTTAATTTTCTAACGTAATAGTTTGGTATTTTAAAGCACGTAAGCTCAGAAGTTGCTCAGATGGGCTATTCTTATTTTAAAATCACAATTTAGTATGTATGACACATATATGGTCTGTTTACCTTTCTTTAATTTAACAATATAAAAAAAATGTCTTTTTTTAAAAAAAATGCAACGCACGGGAAAATCTCACATGTGCATTTTTTGTACAATTTAAGATTAAATATAAGTTCCATATATTATAATAATATTTATAAACATATTATATACGGTAGGTATACTCATTATTGTTATTGTTTTTTATTACTGTAAGTATTATGTCATATTGTATGCAAAAAGTGCTGTGTCAACTTTTATGAAGGTATGTATTTATTTTAGAATATTTAAAAGTAAAGTAAAATGTATTTAAAGGTAAGTGTTGTATTTCTGATAAAATATCGTTAAGTATTGTAATAGAAACAAATTAGTGAAGTAGTGTGTGCACTACAATGTCGTTCGCTATAGCCTTTTCTAATTCTTTTGTATTGGGCTGTGCGTACACCATCACCAGGTCATCGGCATACAAAAATGGTTTACCTTTTGTTTTTGTCAACGAAAAATCGCTTATAAAGCATGAGAATAAAATTAGTCCAAGTGTACTTTGTATCACGCCATAATCGATATTTGCAATATTACTTCTTACGCTATCGCATTCTGTATATTGTTTTCGATTTTCGAGGTAATTTTTGAACCAATTTAGTTATTTGCCTATTATACCACATTCAAATAGTTTTCTCAATAAGATTCTTCGATCTACAGAATCAAATGCCTTCGTTTGATGGAAAAATACTAAACCAACTTTTTGTTTTGCACTTATATTATTCTGTACTTCTGTGATAACATCGCAAAAGATTGTAATGGTATTAGAAAATTTTGTGAAACTATATTGCTCTTTACATAACAAATTTTGTTTCTCAAGATAATTTGTCAGTTGTTTATTTACTACAGTTTCAATTATTTTGCTAAAAACTGACGAAATTGATATTGGTCTAAAATTATTTAAATCTACTTTATCACCACTGTTTTTGTATATTGGTACCACTTTATTAATTTTTAACTTTTTTTACCTTGCTTTCAACGAATGATAAATTAACCAAATTCATAATTGGTTTTATTAATTCATTTTGACATATTTTTAATAAATTTGTTGAAATATTGTCGATACCTGTAGCGTTAGTTTTAGAAAGCGCTTTTATTACGTTTAATGTTTCACTTTCATTTATAGACTTTAGCTTAAATTTATTTAGTGTTCTTACTCTTGGTATAGATAAATATTTGTCGAAATTCTTTGCCATTTCGCTTCCGACATTGCAATATAAATCATTAAATTAATTTATTTTATTATTTTTGTTGGTGTTTTCCGTTAAAACATTAACATTACTTCGTTTTTGGTAAAAACTATCAGTAGCCATTTCTTTTATGAATTCCCAAGTTTTGTGTTGATTGTTATTCATTTTACTAAATCTATTATTGTCATAATTTTGTTGTTTTTTTTTTTCATAGCAGTAAATTTATTTAACCAGTAACGATATTTTTCACTGAAAAAATCATTTTCACGGTTTAACGTATATTTAATATACCAATAGTTTTTTCTTTTCATCATCTCTGCACATTCTTTATTCTTGTGTCAAAATTGATGTTAGTTATTTGACGCTTAATGTTGTTGACATTTGTGTAATTAAATTTTTCAACTTCTGGAGTTTTGTTTATATTTTTAAATTCAGGACCAATTACTTCAATAAAGAAGGCTGTGTCGTAAGACAGGTCAGTATTTAACATTTTTATCTTTATATTTTATCTTTAAGTGAGTTGCAGAGAATGAAACCATTTGATTCAACTATATTAACATATTTATCAACTGTACTATCCGGTTTAGGTGTATTAAAATTAAAATAACAAATAATTATTGTATTTTGTAAAGAATTAACTAAGTGTTTATCAGAAATTGTAAAAAATTTATCTAAAGTTATTATATCAGAATAAGGTGTCTATACATGGCAGAAAGTTGATTTTTGTTATTGTTTTAATTATACATATCGTTGTAACTTGTAAGTTGTAAAATTGTTATTGTAATAATGTTTAATATATTATTATGGTATTGGTTTGGTATGGTTATTAGTTAATTATAATATTATACATGTTTGTACTTTTTTTGTTTACATTTATTTTAGTCTATATTGAAGTTATAAAATACTATTGTTTTTTTACTGACTTTCAATATGTCGAGATAAGTTCATCACTTTGTTTTTATAGATAAATTGTTAGTACTTCATTGTTTAATAATCAAAATCAATTCAAAAACATACTTATACGACATACTTATACTTTTACATACTTATAAAAAACAATTTTCAATACGTTTGTAAAACGCAGGTTTTTGAAATTGACCTAAATGTAGTACATTGGGAATATTCACCTATTGCAATTTTTTATAATGCACACATTTTATATGTGCATTACTAATTATTTATTCTATTCTTTTTATTTTAGACCTTTGCGTTTACATGAAATTTTAGAAGAATTAGAAATTCTGGAGGATGATTCAAATGATGAAATAATTATAAATATACAACCACCAATTAATGCTACCGACGATTTGACCGATGAGGACGATGCTGAAGAAAATGTAGGATATAAATAATCTTCCTGGCTCTCAACTTTTGGCTGAGGCCGAAATAAGGAAAAAAAATTACAGTGATGATAGTGAAGATGAAATTCCCTTAAGTCAATCTATTCCACAATCAAAAAAGAAAATATGTATGATTGGATAGAAGTCGACGATTTAGTAAAGGACTTTAAGGAATGGCCATTTATGAGTACTGCTTCAAATAATTTAACACTTTTTCAAATTTTTGGATTTATTGTTCGGAGACGATATCATAAATGAAATAGCTACACAAACCTCTACCTATGCACCAAGAAAGAAAGGAAATCCAGAAGTAATAACTCCTTCCGAAATAAGATGTTTTATTGGAATTATGTAAAAAAAAATAATTAGGAATGATTTTAGAGTTTGTTACAAAATCAGGGTTCCAGTAATTTGTTTGGCGGCAACCCCCACTACTCTAAATACCTTGCTGTTAAAATATGTATGTAAAAAAAATAAATAGGAATGATTTTATAGTTGGTTACAAAATCAGGGTTCCAGTAATTTGTTTAGCGGAGATTTGGGGGGCCGGTCCCACTACTGCAAGTGCTTTGCTGTTGAAATATGTATGTAAAATAAATAATAAGGAATGATTTTATAGTTGGTTACAAAATCAGGGTTCCAGTAATTTGTTTAGCGCGAATTAGCACTACTCTAAACGCTTTGCCGTTGAAATATGTATGTAAAAAAAATAACGTCATCCGCTATTCTTTACAATAATTACATTAACCAAATGGCAACTAAACTAAAATCTCATCCAAAAAAATTTTGGAAATTCATAAATTCTAAACGTAATTGTGATGATTACTCTATATTTATGAATTTCAATTCTCTTTAAAGTAAGGATCCTTTAGTTATTTCGAAATATTTTTGTGAGTTTTTCAGCACTTCATATAGTGATTCTTCCTTTTCGCCAAATGAAAATTATTTCACCTTTATGTACAGTTGTCAAAAAACGTTTCTTAATGATATAAATATAAATGAAGAAATAGTTTTCAAATATCTAAATAAACTCGGCGATAATAATTTTCCCGGCCCTGATGGTATACCGGAAATAATTCTGAGCAAGTGTTCCAATATTCTCACTACGCCTTTAACATTACTCTTCAAAAACTCATTAAACTCCGGATTATTTGCTCGTTTTTATAAGATGTATTATATGAGACCAATTCACAAAAAGAATGCTAATAATGAAATTACTAACTATCGTCCGATAGCTAAATTATCTTCTATTCCAAAATTATTTGAACTAATTATAACGCATTCAATTTATAATCACTGTTCTAATCTTTTAATAGATACATGGTTTTGTAAAACAAAAATCTACTGTGACAAACCTAGTTGAAACGACGTCCCTCCTCCTCAATAACATGGAAGAAGGTTTTCAAACAAATGTTGTTTATACTGATTTTAATAAAACATTTGATCTATTGTCACATAGTATTATATTACTAAAACTAAAAAAATATGGCTTCCCAGAGTTTTTCCTAAAGTGGATATATTCTTATTTGTGCGGTCGCTGCTATAATGTTATATTTAAAAATGTGATTTCAGAACCATTCGTAGCAAATTCCGGTAGCCACCTTGGTCCTTTACTTTTTATTTTATCTGTAAATTATGATACTTCTATCATTTCTTATAGAAATATATTGTGAGCTTCAAGTTTACGCTGATGATATGAGAATCTTTAAAAAGATTACATCTAATAAGGACGCCGTCCTTATGCAGAATGACCTTGAAAACTTTAACAACTCTTGGGTATTAGTTATTTCTCTGCCACTTTTATCTTTTATGGGATGTGATGCTGTACTCTTTTTGTTGGTGAGCTGATTCACTATTTGGTGAAGTTTTCTCGTACCATTTTGTCCTGTAGCTGTTTCTGCATCTGAGGCGAGTTTCTCAAGGAATTTCCTCTTGTCTTTTCTGGAGGCACGTTTTACTTTCTTTGCTAGCGCTTTGTATTGCTCCTTGGTGACTCTAGTTTTTTTTTCGCCTCTTGCCTCTATGATATGAGGTCCCATGTGTTTTCAGTTATCCATGGTGTTTGTTCTCTTTTTCTTGTACCGTGTTTATTTCTCGCAATCTCATAGACCGCTGTACTAACTTGATTCCAATCTTGCTCGTTGCTTAGGCATGTTTCTCGAATTGTGGTTATCATATTGCTTTTGGTGTAAGGGTGTTGAAGGCTCCGGAGATTTATCTGTTGTTTCCTATCATGACTCTGTTTGACGCAATTCAATTTCAATTTAATGTCGCTTATGATAAATTCGTGGTCGCTATCTATGTTGGCTCCTCTTTTATTTCGCACATCTAGCGTCGAACTTCTCCATCTTCTACTTATAAATATGTGATCTATTTGGTGATGTATTTTCCCATTTGTTGAGGTTCACGTGTATTTGTGAATTTGCTTATGGGGGAAGATAGTGCCGCCAATGGTCAGTTGAAACGTTTGACATGTCTCGATAAGTCCTTCTCCGTTTTCGTTCCTTATTTTGCATCCATGTTTTCCCATTATGTTTTCTAACCCAGAATTTTGATTTCCCACTTTCGCATTTAAATCGCCCATTAGAATCAAGATGTCGCCTTTCCGGATAATGTTGATAGTATAGGTGAGGTGTTCGTAGAACTTACGCTATATCATCGGCATCTTCTTGATGCATAACATTGTACTAGGGAGATATTTCTAATTTTACATCGGAAACGGGTTGTAATAATCCTATCTGATACGACTTTCCAGCTATGCAGGGAGTTACGCATTCTTCTAGCTATTATTATTCCCACACCGTTTGTTCCGCCTACTTCTTTACCGCTATACAACAGCGTGTTTCCATTTGCCGTGATAATTTCGCCATTCCCATTCCATCTACTTTCACTCAAACCCATGATTTGTACTCTATATTCTGCCATTTGGTTTTCTATTTGGGCAAGCCTTTTTTTTGGTCATAGTTGGAGCGCCGAAGGTTGTTGCGGTGTTATCTTGTCTATTGTATCCGATTAACTTAACTTCAGTTTTTTTAATCCGCTTATTCTTTCTAAGTAGGAGATTGGCCTACTGTAGAAGTTGCCTATTTTGTTTTTTTTTTACATAACGCCTAATAGGGAGACGATGTCATTTGTTCTTATCTCTAACATTGAAGATTCTACATGTAATTCCGCTTTAGTGGTGAAGACGACGTCTACTTTTGCGCCAGATGGCAGCTTATTCCGTCTGATGTTGCTGCGAAATTTTTTCGCCTGATGTCTTTTTGCGAAAAGTTTTTTTTTCCTAAACCTTTGATGTTAGATAGTGTTCAAATTGATTTCTTTTTTGACACCTGACATATTGATAATAATAATTCTTGTTTATATTTATTATTATATTAAGGTATTTCTGGAACATGGTTATATATTGAATATAGGTAAATTATTTTATATTATTTATTACTAATTGTTATTTTTATAATTTTAGATATTGTTATTGGGATATATAGTTATATAAAGTAAGTGATTATATTTAATTATTTGTTAAGGGATATATTTTATCCCCCCATCGGGAATAGAACCCGAGACCACCACACTGGTAAGCACACAATGCTGCGCGTTTACCAGCTAGGCTGAGGAGGAGATATTATATATATTATGTATATTATATATTGTTCATATTATGTATAGGTATATAAATTTCATCTAAGTCCATTTTTTTAAAATAAACAAATCTCATTGTCACATAATATCACTTCATATGAATCCTACTTTTAGGTAATTTATTTGTGGATTGATCTACATTCAATATGATATGCATTATAGATTTTAAAAAATAAAGTGCAAGAGGAATTTTTAAGCTTTGTAAAACAAGTTAAAATATTAAAATTTAAAATCGCTTTTATAAAGTTAAAAATTTTCAAATAAATAATAACAGTTATTTAACACTGTGTCATTCTTTGAATATGTTAATTTTATACAGCTATTTTAAAATTTTCAAGGTCACAATTTTATTTCATTTTTCGTAAATAATAAAATATCACTAACTAATACAAGAAAATTTTGTATATTTATTTATACCTCTATAAATTATCTTTAAAAACTAATAGGAAATTAAACAATTTGCAACCAAATAAAATTCTTTAAAGTCGGAAAAAGGAAAATTCTTTAAAGTCGGTTAAATTAGTCGGAAAAAGGTACTAAAGGTAGATCATCGGTCCGTAATACATTGCGACACAAAAATTTTTCAATGAACTTGCTAAAAAGCACAAATGTGAATTGACTTTGTATTACAAATGTAAATTTGAATTGACTTTGTATCGTTATCCTAATAAAAAATTTGAATTAATTGAAATGAAATTATAAGATCATTATTAATTTAAGATTCAATAAATGATCAAACGTACAGATTATTTTGTTTAAAATATTTGTTTCTTTTTTAATGCTTGAAAATTTAATAATGAAAATTCAACAATAACGTATATTTATTTGTACTATTTTATTTCTAATTCTAAACTCTAATGTTTATCACACTCACACATAATATATTATTAATTCAATACCTTTATTGTGTTAGGAGCATAGATATAATATTAATAGATAGGCAACATAACGAAAAAATTTCAGCCACTTTTTGAGTAACAGCTGTTTTTGCATTATTTAGTTTCCCCCGAAAATAGTCCCGCAAAAACAAACTTTCGCGCTTTTTAAATTTTTTTATTTACAGAAATCAAAGTAAAATAAAAATTTGTTTGATTATTTAATATTGATTATTGAATGATGTTTTAATATTGAATTCTGATTATTGACAATGAACTCTTATAATTATAAATCATAAATTGTTCTTTGTGTAATGGCATTCTAAAATGAAATATATGTATATATATATATTTTCTAGTTAAAAAAAATTATAAATTAATGTATTTTCAAAACAATTTAACAAATAAATAACTTACATATAACCCTTATCAGATATTTTACCTTACAAATATAATACCTTTAGGTTTTATTTAACTGTGATAATAGTACCTTTTTAATATTTTGTAGTTTTTGTTTCATAAAATAAGGGAATCAACAATTTTTTGGAAGTTCCCTTAAATAAAGAAGTAATAATGTTACAATTTATTGCTGAACAGTATTTTTATAAGTTGATAATATGGAATTGAATCTCATTTTGTCAAATCAAAATAATATGCCACATAGCACTGAATACATAAAACTTGAAGTTTTCTCTAACAAATTAGTTTAATATATAACTGGTTCATATATCTGAATCAAAAAAAAAATGCTTAATTTCAAAATTAATAAAGCGTACATTTCAATACTTACAACACAACAATATCGAATAATTTTTGTAAAATTCTCTAATCCAGTTTTGTTATCTTCTGGTTTAAATATAGATAGATATATATTTCCATATATTCGGTGGGAATTCTAACCTGTACTTTTCTTTTTATATTTTTTATTATCAATATCTATATTTTTTAATCCAATAATTAATTTTGAATTTTATCTTTTAATTTTAATCTAATAATTAATAATTAATAATTAATTTTATTATCAATATCTATAATTAATTTAAGCTTCTTGTTCTGCTACTACTTTATATTACTTAACTAAAATCTAAATAAATACAAGTACTGTGGTCTGTGAATGTACATATTTGGTTTTAGAAGAAACTGTTCAATATGTTTTTACGCATAAATTGTACAAAATCTAAACAGCTGTTTTAGCTTTAGAGTAAAACATATTTTAATTTTTGGCTGAAAATGCTTGAATATGAAATACATTAGAGTGAAAGAGAAGCTGCCAATCTATATTTTATTATATCTATGGTTAGCAGCGAACCTATGAATTATGAATGTATTTATATGTGTAATACATATATCAAATACAAATAAAGTATTTTTGTTTGTTTTTTTTTCCCAATTGTGGGAAAAATATATTTTGTATTTTAGTACAAAAATCGCAAAAAATTTCTGTATAGTTAATATAGTCTGTGAGAATATCTATCATTCTCTTGTAATGTTGATGACGTAAAATTCAAACTGTAAAATTTTTGTTAGCAGATTCAATCTTATATTTATTTTGTATTTGTTTACAGTTTTTATTATTTTTTACTTCTAACATTTTTGTATGAAAAAAAAATCATCTACATTACATAATATATAATAATATGTAAATGATGTATGAATGCACGTACATATATATATTTTTACAATTTCATTGATTATTATTGTTATTGAATAAAACAAATTATGTTAAATTAGTAGAAGTTAGAAGTGCTTTGACATTTTTTAAGTTATTATGTAAAAACTTTATGAATTTTGGCATTGTACTTGTTTACTTAGGTTTACATTGTAAAACTTTACGTAGGTCGGTCCTGTTTACCATTTACCCCCAAAGCTGTTTTCGCCAGTTGCCACTTCCATTATTTGATTTTAATTTCAACTTAAGCTATCAATTTAATAACAATGTTTTCTATTTTATACATGTAGTAGGGTAAATCAAATTGAAAATAAAAGTGAAATAAAAAAAAAAGAAAATGTCACAAAATGTTTGTTATTAGGATTAACACGTAGTTGCGAAAAAAAAACAGATAAAAAATTCTATGGGAAAATCTATACATATATAGAATTTATATAGAATATATATAGAATCTATAATCCCAAATTTTTGTTCAGAGATTACGCGAAAATTAAAAGCCATATTTTGATAAATAATACCTTATTTTAAAGACAACGGTACTCCGGGATAGGGAAAATTATAACGACATTAATAGACCCAATAGTTTTGGAGATACAACGACTCTTATGTTTTAGGGTTTCCATCACTCCTTATTGAAACAGACGAAAAAAAAATTCTAATTTTATTAATCAATTAACTTGCTAACATGCAAAAACAGACATTATTATACGATACTACTGCATTAAAATATAATTTAGATCTAGGTTTTTGAAAAATTATAAACGTGATTACCTAACGTCGACGATCGATAACCATTGCGCTTATAAAAAAATATATTATACAATTAAATTTAATAAAAAAAACATTGGTAGAACGGCAACCGCATTGAACAAATTAAACAAAAATTTTTAATTAAAACTTTTTCATATCATAAAATTCCAAATTAACAATGTAAATCAAACACAAGAAATAAAATATCCCTTTCAAAAATTAGTTTTAAATCCTCATCATTTTCCCTTTTCAATTTTTTTTATATTCGAACATTTATTTTGCTTTTTATTTTAACATTTATTTTGCTCAAAATAAAGCCTAAATTTATACAATAACTCAAGAGAATAATACTGTAACATCTTTTTCTTTATTTTTAAGAGGGGCCACGGTGGTGTAGTGGTTAAGCACGTAGCTTATTAACCGAGGAAGTGAGGGTTCAAATCCTGTACAGGTAGCAAGTTTTATTAATTGAAAACAAATCCGCCTTGCTTCCAAATATAGCGTAAATATAAAATTTATAATATAAACAAAAAAAATAATATTAGTGTATAATTTAATAATAGCATTCGACTTATAATAGCTTTAGTATCTGATGGTTTTGTAATATTGAAATATCCTATGTGATTTGTAATATTAATATAAATAAATAAATAAATAAATATTTTTAAGCAACAAATTTTCTTTAAATAACATTCATACATATGTATATATATGTACATATCATTTTACTGCTTTTAAAAAGTAAAACAATTATTTAAAACTAATTCTAATGTGGGCTAATGGGCATACATTATTAAACTTAGTTTTCCAACATTTTTGAAACATAGCAAATTCATAACATGTTGAATAGTTTTTCTTTTTTTTTCTTTATTAACAATAAATACAAAATATAAATTCGATATAAAAATTAGAAATTAATGTTGACCATAGCCGAGACTGTCTGGTCTTATAGAATTTTACAATTAAAAAATAGAAAAGAATTATTATAAACTACACTCTTATATTTAATTTTACAAAAAAAAATTAATTGATATATTTTAACATTTTTAAATTTTTTTTGCTTTTTTTTAAATTTATTTCTTTTTAAAAAATGTTTTTTAAATTTTTTTTAAATTTTTCAACATTACCTCATAAATTTTTTTTATTTTATTTTTATTTGTTTTTATATTTGTCTTTACTTTTTGTTCTTTGTGTGTGTGTGTAATAACTGTGTGTTCATGCTTATTTTAAGCATGCTTATTGTTAAAAATTCTGCAATTTTTTTTTTTAAAATCCCAATATTCTGAATTTCTTTTTTTTCACTTTGTAGATTATTAAAGATCTGGAGGCAATTGTTAAGACAGTTGTTCTTTTGTTTCTCTATTCTGAATAGTGAAAAATAGAAATTGGATTTGTTTCTGGTATTGTAATTGTGAAAGTCTATATTTCGATTTAGAATGAAATTATGTTTTATTTTGTTGTTTACTATTTTGAATGCTATTATGTACAATTCACGTTTGCATAAGTTATCAATGCTTATATAATGATTTGTATATAACAGGTGCGTAGAGAACTTAACGGATACCCATGTATAATTTTTATGGATTTTTTGTGTAGAATATCTAATTTTTTAATATAAGTCAGTGACGCTCTGCACCAAATAGGATTTAAATAACATAAATGTGAAGAAATGTAGGATGAGTATAATAAGTATAAAATGTCTTTACTAAAAAATGTTTTAAGTCTCCTGAAAATAAAAATATATGGAAATTTTATTAATAACGTGATCAATGTGTGAATGCCATTTGAGTTTATTATCAATTACTACGCCAAGTAGTTGAACTGTATGGCAAGTGCTAACGTTTCGTGTTTATAAATAATGTTGAAGTTGTCCCAACTTTTATATTCAAATAACATTATTTTTGTCTTTTCAATGAGGAGTTTGTTCTTTTTAAGCCATTCCTCTATAATAGCTAAATCAGATAAAACTGCGTTTTTCAACTCGTGTTCGCTGTTCAATGCATATTTGATTACCGCATCGTCTGCGTAGTTGGATGCTTCCACTAAGAGTTAGTCGATGTCATCAATATAAATTTTAAACAAGTCTGGCCCCATAATAGAACCCTGGGAGACGTCCTTATTAACATAGATTAAATTGCTGCGATTATTGTTAACGCGCACACTTTAGTTTCTTAGCAAAAGATAAGTTTCAAAGAACTGTCTCTTTTTTTCATTCAAATTTAGTTTTAAGAGCTTATAAAGAAGAATTTCATGATCGACGCAGTCAAAAGCTTTTTGAAAGTCGATGAAGATACATGCTGTGTGTTTACTGTTATCCATACTTCTAGTTATAAAATGCGTTAAGGCGAGGCATGCAGCGGTTGTGTTAGAATTTACTTCAAATCCGTACTGCTCTTCGTTTAGGATATCATTATTTCTTAGGAAGGATGTTATTCTGTTTTCGATAATTTTTTCAAAAATTTTTGAAAAAGTACCTAAGACTGAGATCGATCGATAATTTGTTGCATCGGTTACGCTACCAATTTTATAGCTTGGAGTTATGATCGCAGTCTTAAGTGAAGTGGGAAAAGTTGATGAAAGAAACGATACATTGATATAGTGTTAAGATTGGACAAAGTTGGGTTGCGAATATCTTTACCAATTTTGCTGAAATACCATCGTATCCAGTCGCGGATGCAGATTTAAGAGAGTTGATTGTATTATTTACCTCTGTTAAATTAGTGTGGCTTAATTGAAAAGCAGTAAATATATTTCTACTAAATTTTATCATATATTCTTCATCAATTGGAGTTCTGTCTATATCAAGATTATCCGTGACATTGACGAAGAAAGTATTTAGGATTTCACTTATTTGTTCTGGATTTTCAATTTCGTTATTATTGTGCACAATGGCCTTTATATATTGACTAGTTTTACATTCGCTTTTATTGTAGATTATTTTTTTGTAAAGAGTCCATAGTTTTTACCGCCACTAGGGTTATTAGAAATAATTTGGTTAGAATAATTTTTTTTTGCCTGCATAACTAGATCGTCTACATTTTTTTTTGTATGTTTCATATAAATCTTTAGTTTTCGTATCGGAAAGGTGTTTTTTCTTGTATTTAAAAAAAGAGTCACGAATTTTTATAGTTTTTAAAATGTTAAGAGTCATCCATTAATGTTTTTTTTTGTTGTTTTTTACCGGAATTACTTTTGTATGTTCTTTTATTAACAAAGACAAGGCGTGAACAAATTCGTCAAAGTTGGTGTTCTGTAAGTTTATGTTTGACCAAAACCTATGGATTGATATATTGTTGTAATCCAAATTTGTTTTTAATGAAGTATATTGTTCTCTACATGGACTTAGATTAGTACTAACAAGAACCATCTGATGATCCGTTAGCGGAGTATCAATAATATGCAAATAGTATTGATATTCAACTAGGTCGATAAAGTTGTCAATTATCGTTTTCGAATTTTTGTCAATTCTGGTTGCAAAAAGTTCGTCGATTTTATTGTAAATTAAGAATCCGTTAGAGAGTAAAACATGATAGTAATTTTTGACATCACTATTGTTTTTGTCAAGCACATTTAAATTGAAATCCCCTAATATTAAAGACCGTTTATTGGTAGATGTAATACAATCAAGTTTAGTTATAAAATCTACTATGTTGGTTTGCTGTGACCTATAAAAATATATGACGCTAACATTTGCTTTTAATAGTTTAATTATCAAAATGTTCGACTTATACTCTTCTTCAAAGACAGGAGTGCTGCTAATATTTTCAGCAACGTATATTGCAGTACCTCCGTATGTTATATTACGAATTGGTTCGCGTCTATTCGAAAAATATCCCGAGTACCATGGTAAGTTAAAATATTGATTTTCACTATTATCTAGCCAAATTTCAGTTAAAACTAGTACGTGTATTTCGCATTCAAATGAATTAACAAGTAATTCAAGATTATTTAATTTAGAAAAACGTAAACAGAAAAATGACGTTTGAAGCAAAAAAAGGCGACGGTTTAAAAGAAGTTCAAATGATGTTGCAAATGTGTGTGGAAAGTTTACTAACATGTTGTAAACATGGATTTGAAAAAAGTTTAATAATGTATAGTGGACAGCATAATAATTTAATTGTACAAGTTCGCAACAGTTAACATCCTTCAATTTACTAAAGTCATTCACCTGCTAAACAATCACAATTTTTATTTTATTTTATTTTAATTACCAAAGCAAGGTATGTACATGTTTAAAAAAAAAGACAAAAAATAACAGACATTATAACATTGATATTGAAAATATGATTGCAATTCTTAATGACTAATTAATATGTATAATATTAAAAATATATTTCAGACTTAAAAAATAGAAGTTATACAACACAATTTATTATGAGAAACAAATTCAATTCATTTTCAGAAGAATGCGAGTAGAATAAACTAAATAAATGTTAAAATTAAAGTTTGTAATAAGAATCATTAATTAGCTGTCAAATAATAAAGTTGTAAAAAAATTTTAATTAGTCTTTTTATTTCAGCTAAAATTATTAAAAATATTGTGGTATTATTTTTTTATTTTTTGTGAATCGGAGTACAAATAATTAACTGGCTCCCGAGCAGGGATACCTAAGGTATAAGATTAGACAGTGAATAGGAAAATGTTTGCCCTTAAAATTAAAATAAGTGAAAAAACTGTTGCAGAATTGTAAACCAAAACAAGATATTAAAAACAGTGATTTAACAAAAAATAGAATACTAAGAGGAGTGAAAAAAAAAGGAAAGAAAAACAAATAAAAAACAGTGATTTTTTTATGGTGGTTCGTCGAATTTTAGAAAAACAATACTAGAAGAAACTAATTAACATTTAAAATCAAATACAAAACCAAAACCAGAAAAAACTATTTGAAATTTCGTCAACTGTTTCAGAAGCAAAATCTCTGTTTCCAAATTTTCGAGTAAAAATTTTTGGGGAAAAAATAACTTCACCAGAGCAACTGTGATCTGTATACGGAGCACCAAGTGGGTGTAAACTGAAATTATCGTAACGATAAACCAGGAAAAGAGGCCCCTCAGTAGTCCCTAACTATTGAACAACAAAATTTCACTGCAAATTCTAAGAAAGCTTAAAGTCCACAAGACTCCATGTGGACGGTTTCCACTATCAAATCACGACAAGTATTTGTTAGCAGCCGCCTGATTGTTGCGATAAAAGACTGCGGGTGGTCTCTACTATGGTGCTCCCGTTCACATTTTTCATGTAAGTCGATTATTATTTTTTCTTACCTGGAAAGAAAGAAAAAAATATTTAAAATAAAAGCTATTTAAAAACAAAAGAAAAATATTCAAAATAATAATTATTTAAGAATAAAAGGAAAAATATTTAAATTAAAAATCATTTAAAATTAAGGATAAAAAGTATCCTTGTATTAAGAGAAAACAAAGTAAAAATAAAAAGTATTCTTGTATGAGGAGAAAATAAAATATAAAATATCCACAATATTTAAAGAAAATTCTAAACCTATTAAATCATAAAAATTAATTAAAATTATAATTACAGGATCCTAACAAAAATAAATTTTTTTTGTGTAATTAATTAGTTAGCTAGCTATCAAAACCTCTCTAATCTTTTATTAATCTTAATAACCTTTTCCAATAAATATTACTAAACAATTTTAACATACCACTAACAAATAAAAAAATTTTTTTTTATAAAATTAATTAAAAAAATTATAAAAATAAAAATTCAAATAAAAGCAAAATATTTTTTTTAAAGAATTAATTAATTAAATAATATCTAATTTAAATGGATTAAACCTAAGAGAAATTGTTTTTTCATATTTCATGTTTAAAATATTACTTTTGATATAAGTTATTGAATTGATTAAATAAAATTTTTTGAAATTTAATTATTTTAACTTTACTTAGTAAATATTTTTAGTAAATTTTAATATAAAAATATAGCATAAATAGAGATTTAAGTAAACTTAAATTAAATAAATTAACGTAGAATTAGAACTATAATAAATAATTTGTACTACTTAAATGTAATACTTAAATGAAAATAAATGAAAATAAATTTTTAATAAATATTAAAGGAAAAATTTATTAAGCAAAATTTTAGAAAGTCATTAATTGATAACTGATTATAAAAATAGTATGAAATAAATAATTCTTAACTAAATTTTTCAAATATTTTAAGATTATAGGAGTAATTATAAATAAATATCTAAACAAATTAATTAAAAATTAAAATTATAAATTTTGAATAAATTTGACTAGGAATTACTAAATTAATCATAATAAATAAATATTCTAAATATTCATAATACAATTTTTTTTTTTGAATCTAAATAAAGTAAGTGTTCAATTTGTCTGAAACTTCTAAGATTTTATTACGAATTAATTAAAAAGAAGAAATTTAATTATTAAGTAATTGCATATAGTTAGTGTAAAATTTTGTAATTAAAAATTTTCTGTAAACATTTTTTTTAGCCAATCGTAATCATTAATTTACATTTCAGTTGTTGAATTTTTAAATATAGACTATTGATTAAATTGTAAATCTCTAAATTTTAATACATAAAATTTTTTATAAATTGAATAAGTGTCAAGTCTCAAAAAATATCACTACGAAAATTTGAATATTAAAATATTAATTAAAAGAAAATTTTTAGAATAATAAAAAAAAAGGCTAATATTAAACCTTAATTACTTGTAAAATAAATAAATAATAAATTTATACAATTTTTCTAGCAACTATTTTATAGCATTTTCAGATCTTACCGGAAATAACATAAACAAAAAGCAAAAATCAAAATCGTCTTTAAAATACTAAATTAAGAATTCAAATCAAATTGAATTTTAGATTAAAATAAATCCGAATTAAATTAAATTCAAATTTTCAATATAGAAAATAAAAAAGAAAATATATAAAATTATTTTACAGGTAGTTTTGTTTGTTATAATTATTACCAACAAAAAAATATTGTCAAAATATTTTTGATTTAAATCCATAAAAAAAAGAAAATAAAACTTTCAAAAAATCTCGAATTTTGTACAAAATAGAATAAGCAAGAAACGGAAATTTAGAATAAAATTTCTTCCTAATATTGATCATGCTACGAAATCGCTTTCAAAAGTGTAGTTAAAACTTATCTAGCCATATCTATTATGATTAAAACTTTTACAGTAACGACGCGAATATATAAAAAAAAAAATTAATTATAAATAAACACAAAATATAATTAAAGTTAATTAATTAATCTCTTTAATATTTGCTTAATTTTACTTTCAATTCACAATTTTAAAATTCTACTTTCAATTTATTCTGTGGCTGCATCTATTCCAACCCTTATTTCTAAACTCTATTGATCAAGAATTTTTCCCATTAATTAGCAAATCGATCTGGTACCTAAAATATTATATAAAACACACCTCATAATTTATTGAAAATTTATAAGATGGAGCAGCAACCACCAACTACACCTTTTATAATGACTTCTACTCCAGAAGACCTAGATCCGCAACTAAGATATATCAGAAACCATGTCGAAATTAACGAAGTACCCGAAAATCATGAAGCCCTTCCCGAAACCATAAGAGAAATGGTGCAATATGAAAAAAGAAGGGCATTCAAAGACGGTTTGAGTGACACACCACCACAAGATGAAGACGATGACTGGGATGAAGACGTCGACCTAGAAGAAGAAGGTGCATTAGAAGATGTGGATAAAACACCACGTATGGTAGAGAGACTTAGAACATTTTCAGGCAAAGACGGAGGGTATGGGTCATCAAAAAGAAAGGTTGAAAAAATATTAAATATTTATAGCCACCTAAGGGGCACCTCTAGGTATTTTGGAATCCTTAACGCCATAAGAGATAAAATTGTGGGAAATGCCGATAAAGATCTAGAAGCATATGATACTCCGCTAAATTGGAACAAAATAGTCGAGTACCTAAATCTCCACTATGCTGACAAAAGCAATATGAAAACTTAAGAACACCAGCTTACAACATTAAGCCAAGGAAACAGGAGCATACAAGATCTTTATAAGGAGGTTTATCAAGGAGGAGGAGGTTTGACTTTAACATTAATATTGGGAAAAATCGCGTGTATGAACTTGTCTCAAGAAACATATTCTACTTTGGCAAAAATATATAGAGGAAATGCACTGGACACCTTTTCGCAAGGGCTTAACTGCAATCTACCCGAACTTGTAGAGATAAAGGACCGACAAGACCTGCCTCAAGCTTTACACATAAGCTTAAGACTTGAAGACATTTAGAAGCGAAACAAGCATACACACAATAACAACCGTAGCCATTCCAACCAAATAGTGCTGGACCAACGCACTCACGCAAGGACAATTTCCATCAACATAATTCTAGGAGTACTTTTCACCAAACGAATCAACCGAGATACAATGCCAACAAACAAGGTCACTTTGGAAGTAATTTCCGTCAACTATACCAACATAGAAACAATTCTTACCAACAAGATCACTATAATAAACGACCTTATCCAAATCAACAATATAATTCATGGAGATCACAAAAGCAACATGCATTTCAACATCAACAATCTCAAAAGAATACACCGGAGGCAAATCCACATAGTGCGCAAACCAAATTAGAGCCTGCAAACAGATCCCAACAATTCCGAACTTTAAGCAATACCAGTTATCCTCAAACGAGAAATTTTAATAATAAGACCCTATCCAAACCAAAACCGATATAATAATAACAAAACCCAAAGGATAAACTACAATAACCCTTTTTTGGATTAAAAGCCTCCTCACTTCCCTACATCGAACACCAAATGGGAAATGAGGAAACCTTAAAAATCCTCATAGATACGGGCTCCAATAAAAATTACATGCATTTCCGATCAGTAAAAAATCCTTCAAAGCCAGTTCTATTGGAGGCAATATTAGTGTTACACATCATGCTTTCATAAATATCTTCCATCCCGAAATGCAGAAAATTAAATTTTATATTGTACCAAATTAATTACTATTCGACGGTATCATAGGGAACGATACCATGAAAGAACTAAACGCCATAATTCATACGAAGCAAAATTACTTAGAACTAGAACATTATTTAAAAATCCCAATAAAACAGCATGGAAGTGGATTGCAGGAACGCCTGACCATGATAGCTTCATAATACTCAAGAAAAAAATGAACAACATTTTAGATAATAATAATAAACAAGTTGTAATAAACAGGGTTTTTAACAACAAAATATAACAGAACAACAGAATAACAGAAATCACTAACCAAATTTTGAAAACTATTAGCTTAGGGTATCATTTTAATAATAAAATTGCTGAAAGAATTCAGTATAAAGTAAAGCTACTTAAAGAAGAAATAGTAATAATTAAATAGGCTATTCACTGGGCAAAGGCCGGAATAATAAACTCCATACTATTAGAAAAATCAGAAATAGAAACTCTTACAAAAGTTTTAGATAAAGAAAACTTTCCCCTTCGCAAATGCGGAGAAAGCTTTAAAACTAAATAACGTAACGTAAAAGTAATTTCAGATGAAACATATTCCTCCAACAAAACTTGACATGTATGAAAAATGAATTATAAGACCAATGTGAAGCAAAATGTTATCAAAACCGATTTTAAACAAATTATTGTAAATAAAAAAGAAACCTTTGGTATTAAAAATAGATGTAATGAATTTAATTGTATCAATTTGTAAAGAAAACGACATTGTAAATTTAGAAAATTCTACCTGCATCCCAAATCTCCGCATAAATATTGTATCTTGAGATTAATTTACTTCTTGGGAAATTCATTATTTATAGAAGATATAATAAAGGTCAATGTAGTGATCCGTGCGAGCCCCTCGTTGTATTCGCTCTTCACTAGTTGTATCGTTAATTTTGACGCAGTGTGTTCTATTTGATTAATAGTCTTCTACTACTTACATAAACCCCTGATTCCTAAACCATTAAAAATTCCAAATAGTTTTGTGACTTACCACATCAAAAGCTTTGGTTAAATTTACAAATATTGCTCCTACATGCATGCTTTCATCTATTGCATCGCATATTTGCTCTACGTTGCCGAAATAGCACCACGTTCTGCACCATTGTTTTCTAAAAAGCTATAAATCTATACTGGTTCCAAACAAAACCGTATTTTTTATAAACTCTCTGATTATACAATTAATAGCTTTTTCATCTATTTCCGATATTGAATTTAGAATTGAAATTGGCCTATAATTGCCACAAATAGATTTTGAGCCATTTTTATGAATCGGAATTGTAAATGCCTTCATGTAGGAAATTTTCTTTCTTTAAAGGATTTATTAATGATATGCGTGATGAAATTTTTACAACATCCGCTAGTATCTGTAGATCTTTAGCTGTTATATTACCTAATGCAGCAGCTGTATTGCAATTTAAGTTTTAAATAATTTTGAAGGGGTCATTTTCATCAATCGGTCTTAAGTAAATCGTTTTTTATTTGATACAATTTTCACATAGAAAGTATTTGACTTTGTGTATCATTCGCTATATGCGTGCTTATTTCTTCAAAGAATTGATTCATAGAATTAGCAATTTAGCTTTCGTGCAATAGCTAGTTTGCAATAGCTAGTTTGTGCAATATCCCCGTTTTTTGAATGATTCAATCTTACTCTATTCATTATTTTTGATAGTATTGTTAATGACTTTCCATAATTTTCTAGAATCGTTTCCAGCCTTTTCAATATTGTTATTAATGAAATTTTGTTTGTTTTATTATTCTACTTTATTATTTCTACTTTTCACATATCTACCTTCTTTGCTGTATTAAAAGGATATTTTTTATGGCAATCATATAAACAGCGCCTTGTTTTTATCTTTGTAATATGGTAGGTGTTATTTAATTATTGTTTCTTGTTCTTATTGAAATTTTTTTATGCTTGTTTTTTCTATTTCGTTGATTATTTTAGTCAATGTATCTCTTACGTTATTGTTTTCAACCTGGTTTTGCACTAAGTTATAATGATTTTGGTAATCAGTTTTATTTATAATTTGTTTTTTCATTGCTTTTTTTTAATCTCATTAGCTCTTATTGTGGTTATAGATGACTAATGATCACAAAGACTGTTTACCTTACTTTTATAATTTATTTTATACTTGTCACTTAAATTTGACAAAATATGATCTATTAAAGTCTTTACAGTCTTTAAGTCTGTATCTCTTGTGCTGTTCGTTTTGCTGATAATTTGGGTTAGTCCCAAAATCCACAAAAAGCACAATCCATATGATTTTTGCCACAAAAAAAATCCACAATTATTTTAAATACATAGTTGTTGAAATATGTACGTATATAAAAATAATAAGAAAGGACTTTAGAGTTGGTTACAAAATCAGAGTCCAATAATTTGTTTAGCAGGGGATGACGCAGCAGCCCCCACTTCTTTATAATTTTTGATGTTGGAATATGTATGCAATAAAAATAATTAGGAAGAATTTTAAAATATGTTACAAAATCAGAGTTTTTGCTTTTTCCAGGATTTTTTTCTGGATTTTTTGTCGATTTTGGCTTTTAGATTGTTAAGAAGATTGATATTAGTATCAGCCAAAAATAGATAGTTTTGTTGTATCTCCATTTTTAACACATTCTCAAAAAATTTTGAAAAAATGTGCTTATTAGTTTCATTCTGTCCGTCCGTTTGGCTGTTTACAAAACTTCTACACCGTTTGAAATAAAGCAATGAAATTTTAACAACGGATAAGCATCGCCAAAAACTAATTTACCGTACTTACCATAATTTGATAAAAAAACCACATTTATATAGATATTTGAAAAAAAAAAAATTTATTTTACAATTAATTCAGCAATAAATGGTATATATTTTTTCAATTTGTAAATTTTTCTAAAATTTATAAGTAAAATAATATAAGGGATAAGTGTTTTACATTTTTTTGCAAATGATCGAAATAGATTTATAATAAATTTATAATTATAATTTAAAAACATTACATACATTATGAATGACATACATAGTGGTTTGTGTAAGAATTAGAAAAACTTATGCGATTTCGTACATGTCAATCTAGTAATAATAGAAAAATATTTTTATTATTCTTTAAATTCAATTCTAAAATTTTTTTTTCTTATTTTTTGTCAATAATAGTTTAAACAAATTATTTTTCTCTTTTTCTTGCATTTAATAATATTTTTCTCATCACACGTTACACTAACCAAAAAAATTTGAGAACAAAAACACGCTTATTTCTAATTTTTTCTTTTTTGCTACTTTTATTTAATTACTTAAAATTAACATTAATTAATTATTTTTTTTTTTTATTTTCTAATACTAACTTTTTTTTACACATTATTTCTTTATATTTTACATATATTTTTGATTTTAAAATTTTACTTATTTATAATTTTTATAAATTGATTATTACATTTTCCATTCTTATCCAAAAAAAAAAACAGGAACACAGCTTTTAGTTAATGATCACTTAAGAGAGACTGATATATCCATAGATAGCACTATGAAAGTTTGCGATAATAGAAAAATAATTCTGATCTATCTATCTCTTTCTATTGCATTGATAATCATTTTATTGTTAAATCACAAATCTTTTTTTCTGATAGCACTATGACATTTTACGATATTAGAAAAAAAATTCTAACATCTAACTCTTTCTATTACATTAATAATCTAATTATTGTTAAATTACAAATAATTTTTTTTCTTTTATATTTTGACCAACATTAATTAATGGAAGAGACAGGGATAGATAATTATCAAAATATTTTTGATTTAAATAATGACATTAAAATGCAATATTATACAGACAAGGGCAGATTATTAAACGATTCTTACAGTAAAAATTTTAATATTATATACCTAAACATACAATAGTCTTAGAAATAAATTATATGATCTAGAAGCGATAGTAAATTCGTATAGTATAAAAATAGATGTGATTGTATTGTCAGAAATTTGGTTGCATGAGAGTGAAAACATATTCTGTAATTTACCAGGTTATGTTCCGTATTTTAGTAACAGGGAAAGCAAATATGGGGGTGTTGCAATATATATTAATAATAATATTAGTAGTAATTGTATATATAATGAAGAATTTCAAAATTCTAATATTCTAGCTGTTAAATTAATCAAACATAATATAAATATATTTGCAAGTTATAGATCCCACAGAAAGAATTTTGATATATTCGTAGAAAAAATAGAAGATTTACTAAAACATAAGAGATCAATCTTTGTAGGTGATATAAATTTTAATTTATTAAAAAAAAATACAAATACCAAAGACTACATTAATATGTAGTAAAATATGGTAATACAACTAGGAGAATTATAGATCATTTAATTTCTGATCTCAACTTGAAATACAATGTTCATGTTTTAGACACAATTTTGTCTGATCACCAAATGCTTTTTGTCAGTATTGACTTCAAACCCATTAAAGGAAAAATTAACAGTCATAAAATTATTCTAGATTATGACAACATTGATAAAAATGAATTTTGGAACAATATGCATAACATAAATTCTTTTGATGATATAGTTTGCAAACTTACCGAATTGATTGAAGCAAATACAAAAACAATTCAATCAAAATTTAATAACAATAAAAGCATTTGGATGACAGCTGAAATTCGAGAAAATATGAAAATCCGCGACTCTTTCTGAAAATTCAAAAAAAAATATCCGAATGATACTCATGTCAAAAACTTATATTTACATTATAAGTCAAAAGTTTTTAAGCTAATCTTGAATGCAAAAAAGAACTATTGCTCAAATTTAATTTCACAAGATCCTAGTAATGGTAAAAAACTGTGGAGTCTGTATAAGCAAATAATGTTCAACAACGATCAAACTTATAATAACCAAATCATTAAAACCATTAAGTATAATAATAATATATATTCTAATAAAGAGGAAATTGCTAACACTATGAATGACTTTTTAATCAATGTTACTAAAGATTTAAACATTTCAGATGAACCTGTTGACTTCGAATATTTCGATTTCTTCCAATATAATGTAAACTCATCAACTTTATTCTTGACCTTACTACATATGAGGAAGTTAGTGAAGCTCTCAAAAATCTTAAAGCCTCACCCGCTACTGGATTTTATAAGATATCGGGTAAATTTGTAACAAAATTCGCAAACCGATTGATTCCAATATTAGTTAAATTTATTAATTAATCTTCTAGTTCAAAAATATTTCCAGACATTTTAAAAACTACAATAGTAACACCTATTTTCAAAAGCAGCGATGCTACAAATCGATCTAATTACAGACAAATTTCAATTCTTAGTACGTTTTCCAAAATTTTTGAAATAATCATTAGAAATCGTTTAAACACTTTTATGACAGTTAATTGTTTACTAAGTGTAAATCAGTTTGGTTTTGAAAAAAACTCGAATACAGCAGCAGCCTGTCTTAACCTAACCAATTTAATTTGTAAAAATATTGATTATAAAAAAATATGTAGGTTGCATCTTTCTTGATTTAAAAAAATCTTTCGACTGTGTTGACTATGAGATTCTTATTCACAAATTTTCTCAACTAGGTTTCGCTGCAGAATACATTAACTTTTTTAAATCGTACAATTGTTAAATCGAAAGGAGAAAGTTCGAATAAATAATTGTTTTAGTAATCTAAAATCTGTAATTAAAGGAGTGGCACAAAGTTCAATTTTAAGTCCCGACCTCTTAAGGCTTTATATAAATGATATTTGTAAACTAAGTTTGATAGAGTCTTTGCAATTGTATGCTGATGACGCTGTATTAAAATATGGTTTAGGAAATGAAAATGAATTAAAAAGAGCTATAGACTCTGACCTTCAAAATATCAACATTTGACTAAGAAAGCACAAACTTTCTTTAAATATAAGTAAAACTAAAATATTATTATTCCACAACAAAAAGTTTCAAAGCACCAATTTCACATTTAGTAATTCGACAATCGAAGTTGTCAATAACTTTAACTATCTATGTCTAATATATTGGATAAAAGTCTAAAATGGGATGAGCATATTGACTACATATCTAGAAAAATTTCACCTTACGTTTTTATCCTAAAAAGGTTACGAAATTTTCTATTAGATAAAACTTTATTTGTCATATACTCTTCTTATATTTTATCTAATTTAACATATCTTCTCACTGCTTTTAAAACAATTAATAAGAAAATAAAACACCATTTCATTCTTAACCGTATGATCGATATTCACAATCACAATACGAGAAATAAAACTAACTTCTATTTATCAATTTTTAAAACTGAACAACAAAAGAAAAATTGTCTTTATAATTGTTTAAAAGCCTTTAATGAATTGCCTTTAGCAATAAAATCTATCAGTGAAATATGTGTGTATAAAAAAGAAATAGTGCAATATATTATATCAAATAATCAGTTGTAGTTTCATTACTTTTTTACGTATTTAGTTAAGTTAATTTATAATTTTATTCTATTTTTTTTTTAATTTTAATTTTATACTACGTTTTCTACGTTTTGTTCTCATCTATTCTCAACTTTTGGAAAAATTATTAATTGTAAATTATGTAAAGAAAAAAATAAAAGTAAATAAAGAAATGATAGTCAAAAATTTTCTGATTATTAATTAATTAATCGACATGAAGATATTGTAGAAATATGAAATGAAATTGTGATATAAATTATAAATGATGTCAAACAATATTTATAACTAAATAATAAGACCTGACAGCTAATATGCTACGGTCGTAAACTATTATACATTATTTATATACAAATTAAATATTTTGTTTTTTAAATTACTTACTTAGAATTAAAGTAAAACTAAAATTGTATATAAACTTTAAAATTGTTTTTTAAAATAAAGAACAAAAAAAAATTGCATTTAAAAAAAAATATAACAAGGTAGAATGTAAACCAACGGTTTTTAAAAGCGCACATTTCCAAAAGACTATACAAACGTTTAGAATTGTGACTTACACAAAAATTTGAAAATTTCATATAAGAAAAAATGTGAAAATAGGACTTTTCTGGAATTTTGAGGTGCTGTAAGTCCGGAACTTTATATAACTTATAAAATCCGTTAACCCACGTAAAAGTATATTATTGAACCTTTGATTTTAAGGTCTTGCCGAAGAAAGAAAATGTTTAAGAGATGCCTAAGTTACAGGTGTCTAAAAATAGCAAATTTTCAATTTTTGAGGCGTAATAACTCTTAGTTGTACCAAAAAATTTTCTGACGAAACTTATATTAATTCTAAAAGTTCTTTCTTGCTTCAAAATTTCAAGCCGCTATCTAAAAGCATGCCGGAGTTATGAAGGTAGAAAAATCATGCAAAATTTGGTTTTCAAATAACGGTAAATTTAAATACTAGGTTTAAAAATTATATACAATTTTGATATTGATTTAGAAAGGTAAAAATGTATTCCTGTCGAATAGCGGTTTCAGATTGAAACGAGGAAGAATACAGTTGCCTTTGTCAACTCTTAGATACCCGTACGAACCGTTAGTATGTTCACAGCCTGTCACTCTGCTCACAATATTAGTTTTTTAATATTTTAGTATTTTAAAATAATTTGGGTGAATTTTATAATTTCTAGAACTATGGGTTGTACATATATTCAAACTATATGTTTATATGTACATTCTTCAAAAGCAGATTCTAACCTTTCAAATAACGATTATCAATCCAAAACTTTTTCAAATATTCTATAGTACCATTTAATGTATATTAAAATACAAAATAGTAAATATAATTTTAAATATTATATTATATTATATTTAAATATTCCATTGACAGAATAATTTCTTATAAGTACAATAAAATACATATATGTATGTATGTAAATACTGCGCTATATAATATACATCTATACTCTTATCATTCATTCACTAGTGACATATACGATATGTAAATAAACATGATATTATATAAGTATGTATATATATTAGGTGTTCAAGTTACAGATGTTTAAAAATAGGAAATTTTCAGTTTTTGACTCCTTACAGCTCCTAAACGGCGGGTGATACAAAAAAAATTTCTGAAATGACTCATACTAATTTTCAAAATCTAACTTCTGTCAAAATTTCAAGTTTCCAACTTAAACCGTTTAGAAGATAGAAGGGTTGAAGGATTTTGCAAAATTTGAGTTTCACATAACGGTAAATTAAGACACCGTATGCCACAAATATATATTTATTGTATATATACTTTTAAAGCTAATAAAAGTAGTAATCGTTTGTCGTTTTCAAAATGAAGATATACCTTATATAACTTGTGCTATAACAATTTAAATATAGTGCTTTTTTGAACTTTTGGGGAGCTGTAGCTCCGTAACGGGTGGGGCTACAAAAAAAAGTTATTAAAAATAAAATTAATATTTTTGTGAGATCTATCAGTAGTTAAAATTTCATAGCTCTATTGCAAAAAAAATGTGGGAATCTAAAAGTTAGGTGTTCGAGAGCTACCCTAAGGTTTGGTCCAAACTCAACCAAAAAACATAGGGAACCTACAAATTACTCCCAGAATATTTTGTGTAAATTTCAAGATTCTAGCTTTCTTAGTTTTTGAGTTAGCGTGCTGACGGACGGACATGGCTCAAAAGTCTTAGAATTTTTTTCTGATCCGCTTATTTCGAGGTGTTACAAACGGAGGAGTAATTTTATTATACCCGATCCTATCGTACGGGTATAAAAATGTTAAGCAGAACATGAAATAACATGACTTAATTAATTTCAAAGTGCCTATTTACTTCATTATATAGTAGAAAAATAAACAATACAAAAGTCAAAAATTCAAAAATCAAAAAATTCAAAAAAAAAAAAAAAATAAATAAATTCAAAAATTAAATAAAACTACAATGTAAATACAAAGAAAAACTTAAACCTAAAAAAATTATTATATAAATAATTATTCAAAATAAAAGCCTTTATCTTTTTTTTAAAATTCACAATATTTTTAATAGATTTCAACTCATTTGGTAATTCATTATAACACTTTAAACAGTTATATAAACAATTACTTTTCTGTTTATTTGTCCTAAACAATTGTAAATAAAAATTGCACTTATTTCTTGTGTTGTGATTGTGTATATCAATCATTTTACTTAGTAAAAAATTATGTTTTATTTTGTTATTAATAATCTTATATGCCATTAAATATAGTTCCAAATATTAGATAAACTGACATATTGGTCTGAATATAAAGTGTTTGTTGGAAATCTTATAGGATAAAAGTGTATTGCCTTTATTGCCCGCTTATGTAAGATATCCAATTTATTTACAGCAGATTGAGAAGCGCAGCTCCAAATGGGATTAAGATATATGATGTTTGACAAAATGTAAGATGAACAATTTCCTAAGTCTCCGCAATATAAAAATGTACGGACTAATTTTTTTACAGACAAGGTTGATATGACATTGCCAATTGTATTTGCTATCTAAAATCAGACCTAGATAGTTAAAAATTTTCGTTACCTCCAAAACATGATTCCTATAGGAAACGATAAAATCATTGAAAAATTTATTCTCAAATAGCAAGATTTTTGTTTTTTTTTGTATTTAGTAAAAGTTTATGTTTGCTAAGCCATTTTTTAACAATATCAAGAACATGTATGATTGAACTCTTTAAACATTCTTCGCTAACTTCCGCATATTTAATTACTGCGTCATCAGCGTAGAGTTGAATTGTTCCTTTTAACGATAATCGAGAAATGTCATCCACATAGAGTTTAAAAAGAATTGGACCTAAAATAGAGCCCTGCGGAACTCCCTTTTTTACAGTGGCATTATTACTGAGTTTATTATTAGCTGTTTCAGATCTAAATTTTACAATATATAATAATTTATTTTTCGGATCTTTTAGTGTTTTTTTGGCTCTATTTCTGAAACATTAATTATATCATTTGAATTGATATTTGCATTAATTTTACTTGCCATTTTCAAGACAGCATCTGTAGGATTTTGAAGTTTACAAGACAAACCAGCAATTACTATATTATTTTTGTTCCATTTTTGATTAGTTTCATCCATATTAGCTTCTAAAATGTTAATTCTGTGCTCAAGAAGATTGTATTTGTTTTCCATTTTTTCTATTTGTTGTTTCAAGCGGTTATTTTCTTTAATCATTTCACAATTTTGTTTTAAAAAATCGTTCGTTTGCAGGTGCAGATCTTTTTGTGATTTGTGAATTTAGTAGATAACTGATCCTAATGTTTTTAGGAATATAGCCATTTTATGTAAGGTAACATCAGCAAAATCAAAAGAATTAAGTTTATCTACAATTGCATCGCTTTGATTCTCGTGTGGTGTATTCACTATTTTTGCATTTTCATTTCCATTTCCATCGCCTTTTTCCACTATTCCGGGATCCTCTTCGTCATCCACTACTACCATTGAATCCTCATGAGTACTGGGGCAACTTTGGCATTTCCATGTTATGTTTCCTGCTTTAATTGCTGCAAATAATTCATCATTTATACCTACACATTTTGTATGGAAGAAACGTTATTACGCATGAATTTGGCATGGTGTTATTTTTAGGTTTTTCACTTGAAAATAAAAATATATTTTTTTAATTATTTTTTTTCTTTTTTTTTTTTCGTTTTTTTGCGCTTGATTCTTGTTTACCGCGAAAATGTCTTTATAGATTCACTTTTAAGTTGAATTTTTCTCTATTGTTTTTTTTTTTTTGTTTATTATTGTTTTTTCGTTTTTTGTTTATTTTTTATTTTAATTTATAATTTAGGTATAAATTATTTATTAAATATTGCAATTTGAGTTAAAAAAATAAAAAATTGGAATAATTTATATAGGAGCAAAAAATATTCATAGGAGCATAAATATGGTTAAAATTTAATCTCTATCTCTATCTTTAACGGTGTAGAAGTTATGTAAACAGACGGACGAACGGACAGAGTGAAATTAATAGGCACATTTTTTCAAATTTGTTTTGGAAATGTGCTAAAAAGGTACAATTTGTGAAACGAAAACAGGTGTTTCAATCATAAAAAAATTAAAAAAATTGAATAAATATTTAATAAATATGTTTCACCACTTGCCTACAAAAAAAATCAATTGATTTTTTATTAAATAAAAAGGTACGAGTTATAGTTAAACTGACAGCTAAATAGTAGAGTATTAAATCGATTTAAAAAGTAGCAAATTATTATTTCAAGAGTGCTAAAGTCATAAATGAAAAGTTGTTTGTTATTTTAGTTTATAGTTATAAAAAAGCGCGTGATCTAAAACGAACAAATATAATCAAATTTGCATGGGTGAAAAATGGTAAAATATTTATGAGAAAACAGACACAAGTGAAATTATAAGAATTTTAGCATCAAAAGATTTAAATGTTAAATAATCAATTCGAAGATTATATCTTATCATTAGAAACTCATGACGAAAATATTTGTTATTGTGTGTCTGAAGTAAAATTCTGAAATAATAAATCACTTAAAGTTCTTTATCATAAAGATTGTAGTTTAAAAAATGAAATAGATGGAATTTCACTAATTTTACACAAATTAAAACCAACATGAAATGTTGATCTACAATGATCATGAAACAAATATAATAAATTTAAGAAATTATAAAAATATTTTTTTATGTAGAAATACTAGAAAACTAAGAAAATTTGTGAAAAGTTGTGATGAAAAATACGTTTTTCTAGTTCGAATATCTTCAAAGTTATAATGTGTCTAAATTTTTCTATTTCATTTACTTTAAACTTTTGTAACACGCGTTAAATTTGATAATGTACCCCAACAATACATAATGTTTTTTTTTTTTTCAAATAAATCGAAAAATAAGTCCTTAATCGAATAGCAAGTTAATTTAATACACCCTTATTATACCCGTACGATAGGATCGGGTATAATAAAATTACTCCTCCGTTTGTAACATCTCGAAATAAGCGAGCTAGATATACCTTCAAAGGTATGGATCGGATCAGAAAAAAATTCTAAGACTTTTGAGCCATGTCCGTCCGTCCGTCCGTCCGTCAGCACGCTAACTCAAAAACTAAGAAAGCTAGAATCTTGAAATTTACACAAAATATTTTGGGAGTAATTTGTAGGTTCCCTATTTTTTTTGGTTGAGTTTGGACCAAGCCTTAGGGTAGCTCTCGAACACCTAACTTTTAGATCTCCACATTTTTTTTGCAATAGAGCTATGAAATTTTAACTACTGATAGATCTCACAAAAATATTAATTTTATTTTTAATAACTTTTTTTTGTAGCCCTACCCGTTACGGAGCTACAGCTCCCCAAAGGTTCAAAAAAGCTCTATATTTAAATTGTTATAGCACAAGTTTTAAACGCCAAACGATTACTACTTTCATTAGCTTTAAAAGTGTATATACAATAAATATATATTTTTGGCATACGGTGTCTTAATTTACCGTTATGCGAAACTCAAATTTTGCAAAATTCTTTAACCCTTCCATCTTCTAAACGGTTAAAGTTGGAAACTTGAAATTTTGACAGAAGTTAGATCTTTGAAAATTAGTATGAGTCATTTCAGAAATTTTTTTTGTATCACCCCCCGTTTAGGAGCTGTAAGGGGTCAAAAACTGAAAATTTCCTTTTTTTAAACACCTGTAACTTGAACACCTGTTAAAAATTTTTTGAAGTAATACACAAAAATTAAAGCTCCAACATTATATTTTTATTTCTGTTAACAACTTTTTTTAATAATATAGGGTTACTTTATAATTGACGAAAGTGTTACTTGATTTTTTCAAATTTTCTAACAAATTTCATTAACGAATTTTTTCCATTTTGTTTTACTCGATAATTTGAAATTGTTGAGGATATAATGCGTAGTACAAAAAAATGTAATTAAATAAACAACATAACGGTTGCTTGAAGAATTTTTATTTATATGATATTGATATATATACATAGTTATATAATATCATGTTTATTTACATATCGTATATGTCACTAGTGAATGAATGATAAGAGTATAGATGTATATTATATAGCGCCGTATTTACATACACATATGTATTTTATTGTACTTATAAGAAATTATTCTGTCAATGGAATATTTAAATATAATATAATATAATATTTAAAATTATATTTACTGTTTTGTACTTAGTAAATTTAATATACATTTACCGCTTAGTATTAAATGGTACTATAGAATATTTGAAAAAGTTTTGGATTGATAATCGTTATGTGGAAGGTTAGAATCTGCTTTTGAAGAATGGTCATATAAACATATAGTTTGAATATATGTACAATCCATAGTTCTAGAAATTATAAAATTCACCCAAATTATTTTAAAATACTAAAATATTAAAAAAATAATATTGTAAGCAGAGTGGCTGTGAACATACTAACGGTTCGTACGGGTATCTAAGAGTTGACAAAGTCAACTGTATTCTTCCTCGTTTTTTAGAATAAATTTAAAAAATGTAAAATGCAATAAAAGCTGTTAAAATTTATTTCTCTGTTGTCTTTGATTTTATCGTTTTCTAAGTTAACACGTTTCTTTACATAATGTATCTGTATAACTCAAAAAATTTCACTTGAATAAAAACTCATAAAATTATGCACAAACATTTTTTTTATAAGGTTTATTAGTTTTATAAATTTATATCCATATACATTTCTTGGTAAATTATTGAACCGATTATGACTTTCTATGATAGAATCCAGTAATTTATAGAAAAAAGCTAAAATTTACACCTATTCAAAATAACATAGTTCAACATGTTTTAACATACTTAAAGGTAAGTTGTGTTCGTTATGTTAACATGGGTAGATGTTAAAAAAACATAAGAGTGTATAGTATTATTATTATTTAAAAAAATTTCCCCTGAAATTATATTTTTGTAAACTTTATTATAAGTCATTGAGCCTCGACCTAATGGGAAAGAGCGTATAAAATACGCTGTAAACACCGAGATCTTAATAATGTAACTATAGCTAGTATAACAGGTATCATATAAATATATACGCTGTATTGTATTTCGGTGTGCAGAATCATTAATATTCATAAAGTTCTAACAGTGATAGCACTTAATTGAAAATGTTATATTGGTATTTGATTTTATTTAACAAAAATTTAGAGAACGTTAAAACTTTCAGAACAGTTTCTAGAAATAATAATTCACTTGACGCCGCGCACCTATAATATTAATTAAAAATCTTATTATTTTATTAGTTTTAACAGATAGAAATGTATTTAAGACTAATGAAAGAAATGGTTAATTTAACTGTTAGGGTAAAAATTCTGATTTTTTGCTATGTACTCAAAAACCAATTGGGGTGAACCAATTTTTCTAAAAATTTGCTAAATCGCTTTAAATTTTTCATCGCTAATGAAAACGTTAAACATTAGTTAGTTTTTGTTTTGCATATTATACACAGATACATACTTACTATGACCACAAATTTATTCAGTCTCTTTTATCTAGCTTATATGTTTAGTTACATATGTAGTTAATATAGGCTGTGTAGTTATAGTTTTATTATATTCATACAAAAATATTACAATATAATTTTACTTTTTTTTTAATTGAATTTAATATATTTATGGACATGCTTGGGATACATTATTAAAGTTTGTTTAAAACCATGTTTTCAACATGTTGGTAAACTACTCCACACTCATTTGCAGCATAAATCAAACTTCTTTTTCAACCGTCCAGATTTTTTTCTTTAAACGTCTGTTTATACATTTATCTATATAATTGTGTATAATTTTATTTAAAAGAGTAACTTAATTTAAGAATATAATTTTATTTAATTTGGAAATTTAAAAATAATCTGTAACAAACGCATTCATTTTAAAATGTTGTGTTGGATGTGTTCTATTATAGAAATTATAGAAGAAAAAAAAATATACATAGCTATAATGAATGTATATCTACAGTATAGATATAATTTCTAATTAGAAATATTTTTAATTTTTCGAACTTCACACGGCGACGATAAAGGGAAAGAAAAAAGTCATAAAACAAAATTCATTCATTTTTTCGAATTGAATTTTTTTTTAAATTGATTTTATGTTGTATTGACATAAATAGACTTTAAAATAAACACGGCCAAACAAATATTTTATTATAACTGTTTATGAATATTGTAAATTATAATGGGTAATCTATTTTATTTTCATTTATTATACCCGTATGAACTATGTTCAAGGGTATAATAAATTTGTCATGACGTTTGTGACATCTTAAAGGAGTCGAGCTAGATATAGTGTCAAAGGTATGGATCGGCTCAGAATCGAATTCTGAGTCGATTAAGCCATGTACGCCCGTCCGTCCGTCCGACCGCACGATAACTCAAAAAATAAAGAAGCTAGGGGGCTGAAATTTTTTTACGTCACTTTTGCAAAATTGTTAATTTTGCTATTTAAATCCAACATTTTCGGTCGGCGGGTTCGAGTAGCTGCCATACAACTTCTATCTTTATATAGAAATAACTCAGTATCTATTCAAGCTAGGTTTCTGAAATTTTGCAAATGATGATCAAGTTTTATGGCAACAACTTTTGTAAAATTTGGTTGTGCTGGTGCGGCGGGTTCGGGTAGCTGCCATACAACTTCTCCGTTTAAATGAGAATAAGTCAGTGTTTATTGAAGCTAGGAATCTGAAATTTAGTAAAGAGGTGTCGAGTTACATGCCAACAACTTTTGTAAAATTTGGTTGGTCTAGAGCAGCCGGTTCAGGCTTCTTGCACCTCTTGGAACCTAATGAAACTAGGCGTCTGAAATCTTGCAAATGATGATCAAGTTTTATGGCAACAACTTCTGCAAAATTTGGTTGTGGTGGTGCGACGGGTTCGGATAGCTGCCATACAACTTCTCTTTTTAAATGAAAATAACTCAGTGTCTATTGAAGCTAGCTATCTGAAATTTAGTGAAAAGTGTCGAGTTGCATGTCAAAAACTTTTGTAAAATTTGATTGGTCACAAGCAGCCGGTTCAGACTTTTTACATTTCTTGGAACTTAATGAAGCTAGGCGCAATAGATTCGGGTAGCTATCATACAACTTCACAATTTACATAAATATATCTCTGTAGTTCGGTACTAAAACATCTGAATGTTTTTAAAAGATGATCAAGTTTTATAGAAACAGGATATATTACGTTCATACGGGTATCCCAGAGTTGACACAGTCTGCTCTACTGCACTCTTCCTCGTTTCTTGTTAAAAAGAATTTTTTTTCCAAATTTTATTGTAATCAAAGTATAGTTATAGGAAGAAGTTTAACTCTTTTCTACAAACCTAATGCATTTTGTCTATTAAGAGTAGGTCCAATATATTTTTCTATTTTTCATATCCAATGTGTCTGTGCATAGTGCAAACATATAAAAAGAATAACAACACTATATTAATATTTATAATGTAATTTTATTACGAGAACCCAAAGGACTTTATTGGTGTGCGAGTATAATTTACTAGGCATAGGGATAACTAAAATGGGAATTGTGTGTATATATTGCGGTAGTGGGTATACCCAAATGAATATTTTATTCTTTTTGGTTTCAATTTCAAATCGTTTGTTTTTATTATTTGTCTTTTTCGAGCATGATAAATCCTTATTAGTTACTATCCAGTTTTTACATTAAGTTAGCTAAATTTAGTTACAAAATATTTTGATAGTGTTTTTTCATTTCTTTTTATCAGTACATATTTAGTGTGTCTGACTCTGATACTGTAGTGTGCAGGTACTATTCCGAATGGAAACATAATTTTTTTTTTGTATATAAATTACAAATAATAACTTTTTTTTTTATTTACTGTCTTATTTGGCAAAGTACAAATTATATATTATTCCGAATTGCAAAAACAAATATGTATGGACCCTATGTAGGTATATAAAAATAAAATCTACCATAATTAACTCCGTCATTCTATGACAGATCAACAGCTAGTTTTTAATAATTGCGTAAAAATAAGATGAGTACATTATGATCAGAAAGATCAGATATTAGATGAGATATTTTTATTTTATTTTTCTAGATAACGGGTCAAAAAACAAAACATGGTCTAAGCAGGAATTGGATACAGGTCTGGTGACTGATTGATCAATGATCACGGAAGAAAACCCATTTGCCTCAACAATATTATTGTATTGATGTGCATTTGGATCTATATCGATTAATATATTGAAATTGAAATCACCTATTCCTGGAGAATTTTCATTTTTTGATTGTACTAACGAAATGCTCATTAAATTAAAAAAAAAAATGATCAAAAGATGTTTTATTATTTTCGGATAGTCTATAAATTGTGATAAATTCGAGTGTATTGTTAATATTGATAATATTTATTTTTACTAAGCTATTGTAAATATCGCTATATATTGTAATTGTTTCACCTCTTCTGATATATTGTAATTGTTTCACCTCTTCTGTTCACCTCTTCTCTACATGCAAATATTTTCGAGTAATTTTTTAGATTAATGATATCGATTTTGTTTTTAATAATCCATGTTTCAGTGAATAATATAATATGAATAGTTGAATTCAAATTATCTAAAAGAAAGGTCGTCCATCTTACTATTTAAACTTATGTTTACGTAAATTATTTTTAAGGGTGATTGTCTAAATTTTATGTTTTACATAGAATTTATATTGGAAATATGGATTTGTAATGGTGAGGTGATAATATTTTGAGCTGCTGTATTAACCATTATTGAAATCATTAATATTTTCTAAAGACGCGGCACTCACAACTTTGCTATCATTCGTCACCCTTAGAAAGATCTTCCCGTTCTTAACCCATACGAATTTTATAATTGTTTGCTTATTTAAATCTCTAGCTTTCTTATAGATATAACTAAAGTATTTTGTAAGACATACATTTATGAATATTGTCTGTCTAGTATAAGTGCAATGAAATATCTCAGAGCAATTTAGTTGTGTAGTCCTTTTGACTTTCATTATTTTGTTTTTCGTTTGATAATTTTAAAATTTGACGAGAATTTTATGCTCACCTGAATTTTTCGAGTTAGATGTAATTGAATCCAATTCTTTTATATCATCTTTAGATAATTCGACACCTAGATTATTTAGAAGTTTTATGACTGTATCGATTAGATTCAGATTTTTCACTTGCAACTTAGATTTTTCACTTGCAACATTTGTGCCACCTGTTATTTCTATATTTATTTCCAGTTTATTTTGTTTAATATTTTCTGTTTGAATTTTATTCTCTTCGACTTGGTTTTTTATTGTTATGTTATCATATTGAAGTTGACTATTATCTTCCACTAACACATTGACGTTCTCTCTCAGTTCTGATATTATCTGCTTAGTGTTATTTTTATATTATTGAGATTTCTCTACCACTAACTTGTTGATGTTGTCTCTCAACTCGGATATGATTTTCTCTGTGTTGCATTCCTTAGAAATTAATTCATTCTGCCTTTCTAGTATTTCATCCATTTTTGTTGTAATATCGAAACTAGTCTTGTTTTCTTTTAATGCTTTGCTGGTATTTATTAGCCACAAATTATTTGAAGTATTCTGCAATATTAATTTGTGCCTTGTATAGGTTACTAAATAATTTACGCAAAGCCAGGCTTTATCATTTTCTAAGTTGTAATTATTAAAATCTTCATTTGACAACCCAGAACAGATCTTATGAAAGTATTTTTTGCAATTTCCAGGACACTTTTTTTTGATTATTTGATTTAGAGTTATTTTTTTACAATGAATATGACCGCAATATATTTTTACCATTTTTAAGTTTCTTCCCTCAAAAATTATCCATAAGAATGAGTGCATAATCAATTATGATTTATGATAGCTAAGGACAGCTTCTATACGCTTCAAAAAGAAATTCCTACACTTTCAAAAAAACCGAATTAATTTTTGATAATATTTTGTATACATTTTTTTCTGCCGTTCTTTTCCCAGCAAAATTCTTTTGAAAATGATAATAAACCTCATTCAGTTGCTCTACTCACATATAAAACCATACAATTTAAAACCTTCAAACCAGAATCAAGGCCACGCATAAATCAAAAAATTGTGCTTTTTTGCGAACCAAAATTTAACAGTCAACATGTTCACTAACTATTCAACACGTTATAAATTTCTTATAACTTAACATATTGCAAACTAAGTTTATTTATGTATGACCATTGCCAAGCATTATAATTAGTTTTAAAAATTCGTTTTACTTTTTAAAAGCTGAAAATCATATTATACGTATCTACATGTATGTAGTATGTTAGTTAGAAAAATTTTTTTTTGGAAAACCTTATTCAAATAGAAATGTCAACAGGGTTTATTTTGAGAAATCACTAAAAAGTAATATATGTATATATTTGTGAAAATGAACTTATTGAATAACCCTTGACCTGAGGATTCTTAATTGAATTTATTTTATTGTAATTTGTAGTTTGATTTTTATTTTAATTAATTATAAATTGTAATTTTGTTTTGTTTAATTAATTAGTAATTTTTATTATTGTTATTTGATTTCTTGATTAATTTTAGCTTTAAGTAGATTAAGTATTTTATATTGTAACTTGCTTCATTTAAGCTCGAAATAATAGAAAAAAAAAAAAAAAAAAAGCAAGACAATTTTACAATATCAAAAAAATTTAAGAAGAAAAATTATGAGGCTTTACATAAAACAAATTTTTAAAAGAAACATTTTATTTTTTGTGTTTGATTTACATTCTTAAATTGGAATTTTATGATATTAAAAAGTTTGAATAATATTTGTTTAATTTTGTTATTAAAAAAATTACGTTACATTACATTTATACCTACTAAATCTGTTTTATATTTTCTCCATAAATTTAAAAATAAATTTTGAAAGTAGCTGGGTACAAATGCACAACACCTTTCAAAGTACATACATAAACGCTGCTTAAAAGCAGTTCAACCCGTATACCATTTTTTTTATTGAATTTGATTATACATTTTTTTTTATAAGCGAAAGGTTTAAAAAGCCAACCGGTGACGTTAAGTAATCAAGTTTAAAATTTACACATACAAATTATATTTTAAGGTAGTGTTACAACACTACAGTGTAATAATTTTTCCATTAATATTTAAATTTTAAATCATACAACGTTGTTATCAATATCTACATATGTATGTACGCATTACTTAGTTTCTTAAAAAATCGGAATCACTTCAAAATCTTGTACAATAATTTTAGGAAGTTAATTTATTAATAAAATTAGGATTTTTCATATTTTTAAAAAAATTCCGAGCTAACTAAATTTCTTTTTTTATATCTGATTTCATTTGATTAATTTATAAATTAAAAAAAAATTTTTATTTAAATAAGAGGTGATGGAAATTCATTTCAAATTTTATTCAATAAAAAAATTTTTTCAAACAAACATTGTAAATTATGTTTGTTTAAAAAATTTTTTTTTTTTTTTTTTTTTTATATTAATTCATAAATTTTAATTTTGATAAGAAAATCTTGTATTTTTTTTAATATTTGTAACTGTAGGATGAGATAGGAGATCTGCCGGGTTCATGTTATTGAAAATGGAAGAGCGGGTTTGAGTAAGGAGTGTGCATTCGGATAGGATATGTGGAATGGTTAGCGGGAATCTATTACAAAATTGACAAATACGTTGATCCTCGTTCTTGAGTAGGTATGAGTGTGTTAAGCTGCTATGTCCTAATCTCATTCTTATAAAGCACCGATTCATTTTGACTGATGTGGTAACTGGAAGTTTAATAGCTATTCTTTCTTTATTGATAGATTTATATTGGTGTGTGTATGTTGCCAATTCAGTATCTATCATCTTTAAAATCGTTTTAGATGCCTTATAGTTAACTGCTTCATTAGAAAATGGCATGAATGTATGAAGTGGAAATTTGGAAGCAGATCTGGCAGTAGTATCGGCGAATTCATTGCCAGATATTCCTATATGACTCGGGACCCACATAATTTTAATTTTATTTTTCATTTGGAAAATTAGCTGTCTTGCATAGTTTAACGGGCTGGACTCATTTTTTGTATTCTGTATAGCTTGGAATACTGATAGGCTATCGGTGCAAATGAGATATTTTCCCTTGTTTTCTTTTGCAAATTCTATAGCAGAAAGAATGCCCTGTGTTTCAGCTTCGAAGACATTTCCGCATTCAGGAAGCAGTCCTTGGGCTAGGATACTCCCATCTTCTCCAACCACGCCAAACGAAACATTATTATCAGTTTTTGATCCGTCAGTAAATATTATTTTCCAGTTGGTTTGTTTTAAAATGGTGGTTCTCTGTAAAGGTGCAGATATTGGCTTTTTGAAGTATATTCTTTTTGAAATTGGGAAAATTCATCGATGAATAAATGTGATCCCTGTTGTCAAGGTGGAGAATTATTATGTTTTATAGGCATTGGTTTAATATTTGGCTCGAGTTTTGAGTATATGTCAAGGATCTTGCTTAGAGTTGATTCCATTGATAATTTCGTTGTTCTGCATTTTAGTAAGTTAATCTCTTTGAATAAAAGGTGTTTTGAGCTACAAAATATTTTGCTGGTAAGTCGGCTTGTTAAATATAGTTTTCGTTCCTCTATTGAAATGAATCCTCCTTCAGCTAATAAATTTCTTATTGGAGTTGTTCTAAATGCCCTTAAGCTTGCTCTGATTGCAGCATGAAATGGGGCTTTTAATATATTTAGATGGCTTTTTGCACATTTTCCGTATATTTGTAAACCATAGTCAATTTTCGATAATAAGGTTAGTTTGGTCATGTTTAGGAGGGAGTTAGTATGCATGAAACTGTTAGAGGAAGCGAGATATTTAATAATATTTAGTCTGGCAGCTAGATTTGATTTTAAATATTTACAATGTTTACTATGTTTAAATCAAAATATAAGCCTAAAATTTTTAATTCTTTAACATTACAAACATTTTGGTTTTTAAAGTTAATTTGTACATTATTACAATTAATTTTTCTGCAAATATGTAAATGTTTTGTTTTTTCAACTGAAATGTTAGTACCTGAGTATTGTGACCAATTATCTATTGCAGTTAGGATTTCGCAAAATTGTTGTGAAATTTCATTCTGGTTATGTTTTTTACTAATTATATATAAATCATCAGCGTAGATGTAATGGGTATAGATTTTTGTAGTTTAAAATAATTTTGTTAATTTCTTCGAAAGCTATTAAGAACAAGGTAACAGAGAGAGGGGAACCTTGTGGGATCCCATTAAAGAGAGAATAAGTAGGGGATATTATGTTATTAACTCTACACCGAATTTGTCTATTCGTTAAGAAAGATTTTATAAAGTTAAACATTTTGTGACCAATTTTTAATTCTTGCAATTTTTTTAATACGACGTGAATGCCTATTTTGTCAAAAGCTTTTTCGAAGTCAATAGAAAGAATTTAAATGTGATTTTTTGACGATAGACGAATTTGGTCTGAAACCAACTTGATTTGGAGATAGTGAATTGGAGGTGGTGAGGAACCACATGAGTCTTTTGGACACCATTTTTTCCAGAATTTTGCTCAGACATGGTATTAATGAAATAGGTCTGTAGCTAGAAATTTCGTCGATTGGTTTGTTAGGTTTGCGTATTGGAATGATGGCAGGTATTTTAAATACTTGTGGAATAATGCCAGTTTGATAAATTTTATTGTAGAGTTGTACAATTCTTGTTTTGCATTGTTTGGTACAATTTTTGATCATTCGGTATGAAATTTTATCTAAACCTGGAGTTCACCCTGTTAGAGTTTTTAAGCATGTTATTCACGTTCATTGAATTGTGATTCAAGAAATTTAGCTTTTATATTCGGAGGATTTTGAATTTGTAGTGTGGCAGCACTACGTTTGTTTTCTCTAAAGAGAAGAGGGAAGTTGTCTGTTTTAGAGCTGTTTGAAAAATGTTGTGCAAATTTTGTAGAAATTGTTTGGGGGTCGTTGATGCTATCATTGTTCATTGTAATTGTTTTAATATGAAATGGGGTATATGTTGAAGTTAAAACTTTAATGTTCTGCCAAATTTTTGTTATGTTATTATTAGGGTTAATAGTTTCTGTAAATTTATTAAATGTAATCTTTTTTGCTTTCTTTTTTTCTTTGTTAAAAATGGCATTCTTTTTTTTATATGATATAAGGTTGATTAAAGTTTGTGTTTTACAGTAATTTTTCCAAGCATTTTGTTTTTCTTCTCTTAATTTTTTTAATTCTACAGTCCACCACGGTACATTTCGACCTATTTTTTTATAAAAACATTGTGGGATGGATTCATTTGCTGCTGAGCGAATAATTTTTTGAATTGATGCTGTTTCTCTATTTATGTTATCTGTATGGAGTATTTTGTCATTGAGCTTGTCAACTAAAGTTTGAAATTTCGGCCAATTTGCGCGTTTGCAATTGAAACGTGTGGGTTTTGCATTTAAATATGTATTATAATGAGGGAATGTGACTTTACTAAAAATGGGGTAATGATCACTGTTGTGAAGATCTTTAATGATTTTCCACGACAAAAGTGGTAATAAAATAGGAGAACATATAGTTAGATCAATATTGGAAAAAGTACCGTGGGTTGAAAAGTGTGTTGGGCCATCATTGTTTAAAATTGATAAATTTGTGCTCAGAACAAAGTCTTCAATAATTTTCCCTTTGGAATTGTAAGTGGGTGAACCGCATAGTGGACTCCATGCATTGAAGTCTCCAGCTAGTATTATGGGAGTATTAATATTTGAAATTAGATTTGTGAAATCAAAATTGGAAATTGATTGCTCCGGAGGTATGTAGATAGAAATTAAAGTAATTGGAGACTTTATGTTTACTTCGATGGCTATGACTGAGAGCCGAGTATTTATGTCTATGACTTTAAAAGGAATTGATCTATGGATAAGAATGCCTGTCCCTTGTTTGGCTCTGAGGTTGCAGTCAAAATTGTGAAAAAAGCCAATGTATTGTTTTGGAAAAAGGGGTTTTACTGTGTTGTTGGTAATATGGGTTTCTTGTAAACATAAAATGTGTGGATTATGTAATTTTATAATTAATTCCATTTCTTGGTAGTTATTGATGTAGCCTTTAATATTCCATTGAATAATATTTATTGTCATTTTATTTTTAAAAATAAATATAAAAAATGAAAAATATAAAATTACTAAAAGTAAATATTTATAAACACACAAAGTTTGTTATTATTAAAATAGCAAATAGTGTGAATTGTTATATTTTTTTTTTTTTTTATTGAAGAAAAGCAAAACGGCTCGATCTGATATCGAACAAAAAATTCTTATTAAATAAATTAGTACAATGCATAAGTACATAATAATACATACTGCGAGAGAACTGAATCGTTTAGGTTTGAAACGGAAACTAATTTGTTTGTTTAGAAATAAGATTGATTTTTTGGTATAATAGACATGATTATTCTTGTTGAGAATAATATGCATTAAACAACTAAAAATGTTGGAAACGAAGAAGTAAAAGAGCAAAGCTAAAAAGGTGGGACCAATTATCAAACAAAAAATTTTATTAAATAACTTAATATAATGTATGAGCACATAATAATACATAATTATTAGTGTATGTAAAAATTAAGAAAATTGTTGTTAACTATTCTAAATTTACTATTAAGACTAAAGTGGTAAAAGGTCCAATTGTATACATATTAAATTGTTTTGAAAAGTTAAAATTTAATTGTCAGAACTGTCTGAGAGTTCTACCGATAAAACAGGTGAATTTGTATTTTTTGAGTTTGATTTGTTCAAAACTAAGTTGGATTGAGTCGGTTTGATTGAGTGAAAAAATTTGAGTGAAAAGTTGTTGTCTTGCAGGTTTGCAGATGAGTTATTGTTGAAAGTAGGGTTAACTTTTTCTATATTGGTGAAATTAGTGTATTGAGAGTGATTGTTATTGATTTCTGTTTGATTATTTGTAGGAGTGAGAAAAGAAGAATTAAAACTTTGCATTTGATTATCATTATATGTTGTTTGATTTAATGTAAAAGAAGGAGACGCATTATTTTGAGATAATATAGAAGTGCTTTGAATTTTATTGCAAGTTGAAGGAGAAAGAGAAGAAGAATTATTAGTTGGAAAATTTAAGGTTAGTTTTTATTTGCATTATCAATTAAATTTTTATTTTGTTTGTCAATTAGTGAATTTTTATTTTGTTTATTAGAAGGAGAAAGAGGTGATTCATCAAGTTTTTTTGAAATATTTGAGTTTTGCTTGGATGCTGCAATATTCGTTTGTTGTGATGTACTATTTATAATAATAGAGAAGGTTTGTGAATTATTTGTTGTTTTTAAATTATTCTGATTATAAGTTTTTCGCGCTTCACCAAAGCTGCATTTATTTTGTGTTTTTATTTTTAAGATTTCTTTTTGTTGCAAGAATTTGGGGCATTTGTTGAAGGAAGATGGATGATCTCCAAGGCAATTAGAACAGAGTGTTCGAGTGCATGGCAGTGGTGAGTGTGGTGGAAGATTGCAATTAACACAGCTTGATGGATTGTTACATTTATTTGCAGTATGTCCGAGGAGCTGACAATTTTTGCATCTCATTTGGATTTGGGAAATATTCCTGAACTTTAACTTGATACCAAGCGATGTCAATTTTTTTTGGAACCGTGTAGGAGTCAAAAGTGAGCAGAATAAGGCCAGTATAAACTTTTTTGTTATCAATTAATTTAGAAAATTTGTAGACATTAGTAACACCCTAATTTTTGAGATCATTTAATATTTCTTCTTCAGTTGTTGGAATTAAATTCCTATCAAATATTGTGCCTTTTGTGGAGTTCAGTGTAGCATGAAGTTTAGCTGTTATGGTACAAAAACCACCAAAATTTTTTGTATTGAGGAATTTGTCTGCCACTTTTTGGGATTTGGTGAGTACAAGAAGATTGCCATCACGAAGAAGGCTTACGGAATCAATTTCGGTACTAATACAGTCTAGTGCCTTTTTTTTGGCAAATACACTGAATGAAGAGAGTGGTTTGTCTTTTTGGGTGGATTCGATAACGACGAATTTGGGACATTTTTGTTGATTTAAATTTACCTGAGGTAGGATTGGGAAGACATCGCTTGTAATATCTTTACCTCTTCCTCGTTTTGGTTTTGGGCCAGGTTGGCCTGTGTCATCATCCTGCAAATCTGCAAACTGATTCCTCGAAGGGATCGGCCGTTCTTTCGGCATGGTGCACTATTATTGGATCAGAATGTGTTGTTTTTGCACAAAAAAAAAATTTTTTTTTTTATATATATTTAAATTTTAACTTTTATGTATAACTAAGATGAATTTTTGTTTTTATTTTTTAGGTTAAATTTGATATGAAAGTGTGAGAAAAAAGAAGTTGTATAAGAACGAAAAGGATGACTATAGTGGAAAAAGATAATAGAAGAAATTATTGATTAGCACTAAAAAAGAAACGTCTACTCGTTACGAAGGTTAGTCGATGACTGTGAAGCATTTTAAAACAACTTAAATACTCTATATTCTATCTAATCTTGATACATACATTTTCGGTGACTTTAATTATAATATTAATGAACAAAATAAACCGAATGACGATTTGTTCTGTGATTACTCAGTTACAAGATCACTATCTAATACCTGCCTAGCTCACATTATTGCCAATAACGCAAAAATAAATATAAATATAATTCACCCGTGTATTAATATTTCTACTCATCACCTTTTACTGTCAAAAATAAATATACAAATGTAGATTTAATAAAAAAAACAAGGCAGAATGTAAACCAATTAGTTTTAAAGGCGCATATTTTCCAAAAGACAATGCAAACTGTTTACAATTGTGACTTGCACAAAAATTTTGCAATTTTCTTAGAATTTCATATAATAAGAAAAAGAGGTCTCGGTGGTCTAGTGGGTAAAAGCGTATAAAATACGATGTAAACACAGAGGGAGTGGGTTTGAATCCCACACACGTCGTAAGAGTTATTCCCCCTTACGACATTTACAGCCACGCCTGAACAGGAAAGGCTGTATAATTTGCTGTCCACATTTATGTGACAGAGAAATGCATTGAAAAAACCATTTGGAAAATAAAGAGAAACTTTCATCAATTTTAAGGGAACTAAAACCATTAACACATGTAAAATTATAAAGTTGCAACTTCTGTAAATTATAAGGTTTAGAGAAAAATCTGATAAAATTGTGTGTCTGTAACTCCGTAGTTCAATACAACTAGGAGAAACCGTTAACAGATGTAAACATATATTACTGCAGCTTTAATTTTAATGTCTTATCGAGGAAAAATTTGCACAGATACCTAAGTTACAGGTGTCCAAAAATAGTAAATATTCAATTAATAGCTCTTTAACAGGGGGTGGTAGAAAAAAAAATTCCAAAGGAAACTTATACTAATTCTAAAAACTTTTCTTATCTCAAAATTTCAAGTACCTATCTAAAACCGTGCTGGAGGTATGAAAAAAGAAAAATCATGCAAAATTTGGTTTTAAATACTAAATATAATATATAATTTATATTTTAAATAAATACTAAATTTAAAAAAATGTATAACTTTGATATTATGATTTATAAAGGTAAAAAAAAGGTACTGTCGAATGGAGTTTTTAAATTGAAAAAATCCGAAGCAGAACTTGAGATATAAACATTTAGAAATAGGGCTTTTTCAAAGTTTGAGGAACTGTGGCACCGTAATGGATGGGGCTACATAAAAAAGTTGTTCAACTTTTTTCATGAGATATAATATTATTAGGTTAAAATTTCAGTGCTCTATCTTTAACGATATAGAAGTTTTGTAAACAAATAAGCGGACAGACAAAGTGAAACTAATAGGCACATTTTTTCAAAATTTTTTTGTAAATTTGCTAAAAAACAAAACTAACATATCATGATGGTTTGATGCAGAGCACGCTTAGGAGCGATGCAAAAGTGGCACATGTATAGGGCGCCATGATTAAGGGGCGGTAAATTTCTCAAAAAAAAATTACCCAAAATTAGTTTTTTGTGTTTCTTTATATTATATATAAATTATATAAATATTTTGTGACAAATTTATTTAACCTAAGTGTACATATTTATAAAATGTAAAATTTATATTAATAATTTTGGAGTAATTTTGATATAAATTTGAAAACAAAATCAAAGGTCAGATAACCAATGTCATCAGTTTACATAACATGTACACTGTATTAGACTCTATATTGTCATGTACAATACACTCTATGTCATAATTATACATCCATGTTCTGTATACTTTTATACTTTCTGTACTTTTTACTTTCTGTATTTATTTATTATTTATTTTTTTTTACAAGCACACAAACTTATCTAAAGCAATATATACCTATAGAATATTATTATCTTTAACTCTAAATAATTATTTTAATTTTTTTATATGCAGTATATCTTACATTACAGGCCAGGACATAGACAATAAGGCTCAAACAGAAACTTTCAAATTGGATCTTATTTGTTTTTGTATACAAGTCTCATGGAAGTTTTTAAAAAAATTATGTGCAATTATAGTCGCTCTTATTTTACATATGTATATCTGCATCAGAAAATTCCTATTTACCTTCTAGTTATAAAGTTAAACTTGAATACAACCACATTATCTACCTTTTCTGAAAATTTCATTAAAAAATATTAAAATTTTCATTCAAAATTTTTAATTTAAAAAAATTGAAATCCATGCGGGCAATGTCCTAATTATTTTAGATAAAGACCTAAATATTTTATGGGCAATCGCCTAAATATTTTAAATTTCAATATTCAATCCGTCTTATTAAATTTTAGAATAAAATTATTTTTAACAAAAAATACGCCTTCCCATCATGAAGGGAGCGCAAAAATTTAAATGTGCAAAGGGCGCCACAACTCTTGAACCGGCGCTGGTTTGATGCTGAAGGTATAAATATAAATAATACAAAAAATGATTGGCATAGAAAACATGTCAAATTATAGTAATAAATATAACTATTCGAAATAAATAGAAGTTATAACTACTACACAGAACCTCAATAGATATACTATAATAACACAGAAACAAAGCTGACAAAATGACAAAACTGAATTTCCTAATGGAAATTCAAAAAAACTTGACAGATTATTAAAACTATTATTAATGGCAGTAATAAACAGCAAAATAATTTTTTTGGAAAAACAAATCTTAATAAGTTTATAAAACTTACAAGTTGAATGCAAATATTGGTAAGAACTTAGCTCTCAATTTTGATACATACTCTAAATTGATACATCCAAAAATAATAAGTGCTACCAGGTTCTGCCAGGTAGACGTTAATCAATTTAATTTACGTAGCACTAATTCAGTCGGTTATGATGATATCCGAACAAAAACTATAAAAGTGCTCCAAGAAGAACTTGAAGAAAGCAAATATAATTAAAATAAGCAAAGTTGTACCAGTCTACAAAAATTATGGAGACCCAAAATTAACTAGCTGCAGATCGACATTAATAGCATTAATTATTGAAAAGTTATTGAAACATGTGTAAACCCAGTCCTAGATTTACGAATAGGCACACTAGACATTTAGGCCTAGGGCGACATATTGAAAAGGCGGCAAAAAATTTACATGTACTAGATAAAGAAAATTCAAATTTTCAAAAATAAATAAATTTTTTTATTTTCTAGAAATAAATACATATGTAAAAACTAATAACATAGAGAAAAAAAATTTATGTTATATTCATCGGTTTGTATTCATATACGTCAATATTCTCACTTTACTGCAATAGGAGTAGATCTACTCCTCTTTTCAATAAATTTTAATTTTTTTACTGCGTTACTCCTTTTTTAACCAAAACTCTTAAATCCGCCACTGTGTAAACCATCAACTTACTAACTCTTTATACACATATGAGTTTTTAGATAAACAGCAATATGTTTTTATTAAACGTCAAACGTTTACTGCTCTGTTTAACGTAATTTCCTACATACCAGAAAGTCTAACTAAAAAACAGAAAATATCTTTATTATTCTTTGATTTAGCTAAAGAATTCGATGCTGTTGACAGAAAATTATTATTGCGAATTATGTTTGAAATCGGTATCATTGGAAAAGAATTTGAGTGGTTTAAAAACTACTTCAGCAATAGAAAACAATAAGTATACTGAATGTGATGAATTCAAAAGCGATTTAAGGATATTGTATTGGTGTTATTTAGGCAAGTTCACAGGTTCCCTTGATACATTAACAGTCTTTCAAAACTTTGTTTAAAGGGTAAACCTTTTCTCTATGCTGAAGATTTAGTGATTCTATTCGTAGAAAATACACATGAAGATCTTGAAAAAAATATGAATAATGATAATAAAGTGCTAAATTAGTGGATGTCCGATCATAAACATACGGTCAAAATAAGTAAGACGAAATACATCATTATAAAAAAAAACTACCAAATGTGTCACTGAATGTTATCGTAAAGAAACTATACTATATAGAGAACTCACGTAGAACAAAAATATTAAGCATTTTTCTACGATTTTGAAACATCCCATTGGGATGTTTCGTGCGATTGTGTTGATATTTATACCCGTATGAACTATGTTCAAGGGTATAATAAATTTGCCATTACGTTTGTGACATCTTAAAGGAGTCGAGCTAGATATAGTGTCAAAGGTATGGATCGGCTCAGAATTGAATTCTGAGTCGATTAAGCCATGTACGTCCGTCCGTCCGTCCGTCCGCACGATAACTCAAAAAATAAAGGAGCTAGGAGGCAAAATAGTTAGTTTTGCTATTTAAAACCAACATTTTCGGTCGGCGGGTTCGAGTAGCTGCCATACAACTTCTATGTTTATATAGAAATAACTCAGTATCTATTTAAGCTGGGTTTCTGATATTTTGCAAATGATTTTATGGCAACAACTTCTGTAAAATTTGGTTGTGGTGGTGCGGCGGGTTCGGGTAGCTGCCATACAACTTCTCCGTTTAAATGAGAATAACTCAGTGTTTATTGAAGCTAGGAATCTGAAATTTAGTAAAGAGGTGTCGAGTTACATGCAAACTTGGTGTCAAGTTTTATGGCAACAACTTTTGCAAAATTTGGTTGTGCTGGTGCTACGGCTTCGGGTAGCTGCCATACAACTTCTCTTTTTAAATGAAAATAACTCAGTGTCCGTCCGCACCATAACTCAGAAAATAAAGGAGCTAGGAGGCTGAAATTTTATTATTTATTTATTTAACTCCAGCATTTTCGACCGTCGGGTTCAAGTAGCTGCATTACAACTTCTTTCTTTAAATGGAAATAACCCAGGGTCTATTCAATCTAAGTATCTGAAATTTTGCGAATGATGATCAAGTTTTATGGCAACAACTTCTGCAAAATTTGGTTGTGGTGGTGCTACGGATTCGGGTAGCTGCCATACAACTTCTCTTTTTAAATGAAAATAACTCAGTGTCCGTCCGCACGATAACTCAGAAAATAAAGGAGCTAGGAGGCTGACATTTTTTTTATTTCACTTTTGCAAAATTGTTAGTTTTACTATTTAACTCCAGCATTTTCGGCCGCCGGGTTCGAGTAGCTGCCATACAACTTCTTTCTTTAAATGGAAATAACCCAGTGTCTATTCAATCTAGGTATCCGAAATTTTGCGAATGATGATCAAGTTTTATAGCAACAATTTCTGCAAAATTTGGTTGTGGTGGTGCGACGGGTTCGGGTAGCTGCCATACAACTTCTCTTTTTAAATGAAAATAACTCAGTGTCCGTCCGCACGATAACTCAAAAAATAAAGGAGCTAGGAGGCTGAAATTTTTTTACGTCACTTTTACGAAATTGTTAGTTTTGCTATTTAACTCCAGTATTTTCGGCCGCCGAGTTCGAGTAGCTGCCATACAACTTCTTTCTTTAAATGGAAATAACCCAGTGTCTATTTAATCTAGGTATCTGAAATTTTGCGAATGATGATCAAGTTCTATGGCAACAACTTCTGCAAAATTTGGTTGTGGTGGTGCTACGGGTTCGGATAGCTGTCATACAACTTATCCGTTTAAATGAGAATAACTCAGTGTCTATTGAAGCTAGGAGCCTGAAATTTAGTAAAGAGGTGTCGAGTTACAGGCCAACAACTTTTGTAAAATTTGGTTGGTCTAGAGCAGCCGGTTCAGCCTTGTTGCACCTCTTGGAACTTAATGAACCTAGGCGTGTGAAATCTTGCAAATGATGATCAAGTTTTATGGCAACAACTTTTGCAAAATTTGGTTGTGGTGGTGCGACGGGTTCGGGTAGCTGCCATACAACTTATCCGTTTAAATGAGAATAACTAAGTGTCTATTGAAGCTAGGAGCCTGAAATTTAGTAAAGAGGTGTCGAGTTACAGGCCAACAACTTTTGTAAAATTTGGTTGGTCTAGAGCAGCCGGTTCAGGCTTCTTGCACCTCTTGGAACTTAATGAAGCTAGGCGTCTGAAATCTTGCAAATGATGATCAAGTTTTATGGCAACAACTTTTGCAAAATTTGGTTGTGGTGGTGCTACGGGTTCGGATAGCTGTCATACAACTTATCCGTTTAAATGAGAATAACTCAGTGTCTATTGAAGCTAGGAGCCTGAAATTTAGTAAAGAGGTGTCGAGTTACAGGCCAACAACTTTTGTAAAATTTGGTTGGTCTAGAGCAGCCGGTTCAGGCTTCTTGCACCTCTTGGAAATTAATGAAGCTAGGCGTCTGAAATCTTGCAAATGATGATCAAGTTTAATGGCAACAACTTTTGCAAAATTTGGTTGTGGTGGTGCGACGGGTTCGGGTAGCTGCCATACAACTTATCTGTTTAAATGAGAATAACTCAGTGTCTATTGAAGCTAGGAGCCTGAAATTTAGTAAAGAGGTGTCGAGTTACAGGCCAACAACTTTTGTAAAATTTGGTTGGTCTAGAGCAGCCGGTTCAGGCTTCTTGCACCTCTTGGAACTTAATGAAGCTAGGCGTCTGAAATTTTGTAAATGATGATCAAGTTTTATGGCAACGACTTTTGCAAAATTTGGTTGTGCTGGTGCAACAGGTTCGGGTAGCTGCTATACAACTTCTCTTTTTAAATGAAAATAACTCAGTGTCCGTCCGCACGATAACTCAAAAAATAAAGGAGCTAGGAGGCTGACATTTTTTTACGTCACCTTTTCAAAATTGTTAGTTTTGCTATTTAACTCCAGCATTTTCGGCCGACGGGTTCGAGTAGCTGCCATACAACTTCTTTCTTTAAATGGAAATAACCCAGTGTCTATTCAATCTAGGTATTCGAAATTTTGCGATTGATGATCAAGTTTTATGGCAACAATTTCTGCAAAATTTGGTTGTGGTGGTGCTACGGGTTCGGATAGCTGCCATACAACTTCTCTTTTTAAATGAAAATAACTCAGTGTCCGTCCGCACGATAACTCAAAAAATAAAGGAGCTAGGAGGCTGACATTTTTTTTACGTCACTTTTGCAAAATTGTTAGTTTTGCTATTTAACTCCAGCATTTTCGGCCGCCGGGTTCGTTTTTTCTTTAAATGGAAATAACCCAATGTCTAATCAATCTAGGTATCTGAAATTTTGTAAATGATGATCCAGTTTTATGGCAACAACTTCTGTAAAATTTGGTTGTGATGATATGACAGGTTCGGATAGTTGCCATACAACTTCTCTTCTTAAATGAAAATAACTCATTGTCTATTGAAGCTAGCTATCTGAAATTTAGTGAAAAAGTGTCGAGTTGCATGCCAAAAACTTTTGTCAAATGTGATTGGTCTAAAGCAGCCGGTTCAGGCTTCTTGCATTTCTTGAAACTTAATGAAGCTAGGCGCAATAGATTCGGGTAGCTGTCATACAACTCCACAATTTACATAAATATATCTCTGTAGTTCGGTACTAAAACATCTGAATGTTTTTCAAGGATGATCAAGTTTTATAGAAACAGGATATATTACGTTCATACGGGTATCCCAGAGTTGACACAGTCTACTCTACTGCACTCATCCAAATTTGCTTATAGTATTATACATTAGCTGGGATATTTTGTGTGACTGTATTGTATACTATAGTAATAAAGTTAAGTAACAATACAACAGAGAAAAGAAGTAGAAATAGAAATGCATAGGCAAATAGTGCAAATAGGCACATATACATAGATAAAAAATAAACATTATGCATGCTTTTAAATAAAAAAAAATGAATGTTCGTTTATATGTAAATATGTATTTTGTAAGTATATATTTTTATAAATTTTTTTATTTGAGCGGACTTCTTTTTTTCTCTTTGTTGTTATTTTTGTTTGGTATTAAAAATTTTAAGGGAGCATATTTATTAAAGTGCTTAAAAGTGCAAAACTAAATTTATAAATGTATACTTATTATTTTTTTTTAAATTTTCAATGGTTCTATTTGAAATTTGTAGAAACTATAAATTGTCTTGGATAATTGAATTTAGTTATTTAGTATATTTTTTTGTTTAATGTTTTTGTTATATGTTTTGTAATATTAATATTATGTTAATTAATTGAATTAATGTAATTTTATTTTATACCTATTTATTATTTTGTATTATTTTAGCTTTTAATTTTAAAAAACTTAAAACATTAAACACTTAACTTTATTCTTTGCTGTTCTAACTCTTTTTATTTTTTTCTGAATATATATTCTTTTCTAGAATCTATTAAAATACTAAAAATCAATTGATTTGATGAAAATCGAATCAAAAAACTTAAATTTAACACTATTGCTTACTACATTTTAAGTAAATACATATTAAATTGTGTTCTCAAGTGCGACATTTTTATACTACATTCATCTCTTTCAAATAAAACGCTTTCAAATCAAAAATATTAGAAGCATATATCACATTTATATATTTTCATTTTATGTACCTATGTATATGGACCTATGTGTATTACATTATACGTATGCATATTACAGTATGTATTGGTGGGTGTAGTAAATTTAGATAAACTGAAATTGAAAAAGTGGTCAAAAAATTTTGTTCTAGATGAGTACTCTATATAGTATAGTTTCTTTATGAAGTTATATATAAAGACTCAATTATTGAAGAAGTTGAAGTATGTAAATATCTTAGTGTTTTCATTGATTTTGATTTAATCTATTAAAGCTCGGTACCAGTTCCCGTTGTGTAAACTGGATAATTTTTTGAAAGTAAACTAAATTTGGATTGTAAAAAAAAAATCGTACGGATGGGTCAAGCAAGGCCGAAATTTCAGCCTCTCCGACATGCAAAATAATGAGCAAAAAAAAAGTAGAATATTCTTAATAGAATTTTAGAATAATAAGTCATCTTTATTTATCTTATTGATGTAGCTGTGCTTAATACTAGAAAACTACACATTTTCTCAGGAAATAATGCTGACGAATATTGACCTTAGTTTAATTATCGTAGAGCGATAGTTCGTATAGTTTTACAAGAAGCTGAAGTTATTGAAATGTGAAAAAACGATATCCTGCATCATCGATCGAGCGAGAAACTACTCATCATGTTCCAACGATTCTAAAATCACTTTGATGTGTTATAACAGAACTGTGCATTCATGTAAATTATGTAGAAAACAGAATGTATAAGCCTTAAATATTTTGCTGACTAAGTTTATTCCTTTCGTTATCAAAAAAAATATTTTTTCAAAAGTAATAAAAATTTTATAATTTAAATAAAATATTCTATTTTTTTCTTTGCTCATTATTCTGCGTCAATATTTTGCATATTTACATTTTGCTGTTATTCTAAAAACGTAAATGATAATAAATATTTTGCTACCTTATTCGCATTTCCATTGTACTATATTTTATAGTACATTGTACTATATATACTATATATTAAAAAAAACCGTAATGGGTATTCATTTAAAGCAGTACTGGGAATAACCCATATTATTTTATAATTATACTTACACATCAGTTTTATCTACTTTTTAATTATATCACCACCGATCACCAATTTGAAAAAAGAAAAATTGACATTTAATTCAATTCAAAAAAAGAAATTGCCATAGTGCAAGTATTGTTCTGTTCCATTCGCTTTTAAATCAGGGCTGACACAAATTTGGTTATAAACGCGGAGGAATGCAGTAGAGTAGACTGTCTCTGGGATACCCGTATGAACATAATATATCGTGTTTCCATAAAACTTATTCATATTTTACAAAATTTCAGATGTTTTTACTTAATTAAGTACCGCGATAAAATTTTGTAAATTTTGGGTTGTTTGACTGACGATTTGATTATATGACAGATACTCAAACCTGTTTTCCCGATCCAACAACATTTTACAGAAGTTATTGCCATAGAGATAAAAATTCCTCTGAATTGCTAAAGAAAAATTACTTCCGCCAGCTGAGTTGATAAAGAGATTAAGACCTACCATTGAGGAAAATAATCTTATTCCGGATAATCATTTTGGATTTAGCAATCAACATTCTACAATTGATCAGTTCATCAAATTACCAATGTCATCGAGCAATCACTAGAAGAAAAGAAAATCTGCTCAGCTGTATTCATCGATGTCGCACAGGTTTTCGATAAGGTTTGGCACGAAGGCCTAAACCACAAATTAAAAGCGTTACTTTCACTTCAGTACTCAGAAATTCTGGAAACATATATATGGCAATAGGCAAGAAGATCTATTCAGATCTGAAGAAAATCCAAACGGGAAGGAAGTGTCACTAGGACTAATTCTTTATCTTCTGTACACTAGTGACTTACCTAAGTTTGATCAAAATGTTGTTATTCCCAAATTTGCTGATAACACGGCCATTCTGGTATCTAAAGATAATAACATTGAATTAACAGAAAAATTGTAAACAACTATTGCCAAAGTAGAAGCCTGGACTCTGAAATGCCGTATCAAACTCAACCAAACAAAATCTGTGCACATCGACTTTACAAAGAAGAAAATGGAGAAGAACCCAGTATGCATTAAAAATCCAATTCTTCCATATGAAAATGCAACTACATATCTTGGCATGACACTATACACGAAACTCAGGTGGAAATCGCATGTCAAGAAAGAACTGGAAGAATTAAATCTTAAGTACAGGAAAATGTACTGGTTATTAGGGCGACAGTCAGCCCTGCCAAATTACAGCAAGCTTCTGCTTTATCAGGAAATCTTTAAGCCAGTGTGGACTTATGGTATTCAACTCTGACGTTATACCACCCAAACCAACAAACAAGATAAAATGCAACGATTCCAAAGTAAAGTACTTCGTTGTGTAGTCAATTCTCCTTGGTATATCCGCAATGACAATCTGCACAAGGATTTGGATGTAGAAACAGTCGACAGTGTCAATCAAGCAGTATGTCAAAGTCATCAACAACAACTACATCAACACACCAACATCGAGGCTCTCTAACTCCTGGATAATGAAGGTTTAACCAGACGACAAAAAAGTGTGAAACCGTATAACATATAACAATTAGCGCACATTAAAACAGTGACAAAATAATAATATATTGTACTAAAAATATAAAAGTGAAATATAAAAGTGAAAATTGAATAGCGCATTAATTTATGTACTAGATTGCTATAATATTAGCACCAAAAGGTGTTTATAAATAAAAAAAATCTTAAACGGATCCTATATTAGCTATGTGTAGCACATGTATTTAATATAGTCTATATATAGTTTAGTTATATATATAAATTCATACAGAAATATTAAAATATATTATTTACAGCGACATTTATTTTAGGCCAAAAATATCGGGAGCTAAGTTTTCGCATTAGCGATTATTAGCTTAAATTAGTTTAAATTTTTTAAAAATTTCGAACACTAAACTTTTAGGTTCCCAAAGTCTACTTTTGCAGGGGGAGATTTCGAAATATATTGGTTTCACCGAAAAAAGTAATCGATAAAAGAGAATTTTGTTTTTAAGTAAGTTCTATTACAAAGAATGTATTAGATGTTGTGAATAATTTTCGGTTTAAGGAAATTCTCGGGTTTTTGTTATTGTTAATTTTATGATTATATGAACTAACAATTAAACGAATCGGAAACTCTACCTAGAAAAGCTAATTATACATTATAATGTGCAAACAATTTTATTTTAATATTTATTGATTTTATAATTTTTATAATATAAAAATTCATATTATGCGATTTAATTAAAAGTAATTTAATGAAAAGCAAACTGGAAAACAACACGCCAATTTTATAAAAAGCAAGCTAGTCACGTGAGCAATGTGTTAACTGCAAAACATTTGACTGCAGCTATACGTTTATCACGTGACTCATTGATAGCCAATTGTAACTGGTTCTAGTCCTTTTAAAATTTATTGCATATTGCTAACAACCACTTTGATTTAAGCCCTTCATTCTTGGGAAATCTTTAAATCAAAAGAATAAACTATTAAATTTTTGTTGGGAATTATAAATTTATATATTAAAAAAAAATTTTAATTAAATATTTAAAAAGTCAAAATATGAACAAAGTTTACATTTTTATAATAGTACAAGTCACTGATACAAACATTTTTTAAATTGTAAATAAATAAATAAATAAATTATTTAGGTTTTACACATTGTATTATTAATTTTATAATTTTTTTTATTATGATTTACACTTACCTATGAAACGATAATCCTATTTTTCGATGTTTTCCAGCACTTAGATTTTAAACTTGTAAACAAAACTAAACAAAAGAACAAAATAATTATGTTGTCATGGAAATTTAATTTTTTTTTTTGACAACAACAGGCACATTTTGGCAATTAAAATTAATTGATTTGACTTCACTAATTTTTATATACGTATACAGAATTTTCTATTCATTATACTCTATATTCTAAGTGCTGTCTCCGGTCTACCATACATTATTAAACCTTGTTCAAAACGGTGTTTACGACATATTGGTAAACTTTTCACACACATGTGCAACAATATTTGAACTTCTTTTAAACCGTCCAGATGTTTTTCTTCAAACGTCACGTTTGTTTACGTTTTTCTGTAAGCTATTTGGCGTCAAATAGAAAAATAAATATTTAAAATTATCGATTACAATTACTTATGAGTATTATAATCAATTATGAAATATGAGAACAGCTCCATATGGTTATTATCGACACACCCGCATTATCCCATAGGCACAATAGGCACAGTGCCTAGGGCCTACGAACTGTAAATGGCCTACGAAAATGTATACATATTATTATTTACGAAAAATTTATATAATAAATATTCAACCAAAGCATGAAAAGAAAAACTTCACTTAATCCAAAATAATTCAGAATTTATTTTCAAAAAACCAAAAAAAAATCATTAATTTAGTAAACAATTTATTTAATTATTACCTAAACTAACCTTCCTACATTTTTTATTGGCGAATTCGACAATAACATCATCGAAACTAATTTCTCGCATTAAATCACTTTCAATTGATAAAAGCGTAAGAGATGATAATCGTTCCTGTCCCATAGTTGATCGGAGGCAATTTTTTATTCTTTTAAGCTTTGAAAAGCTCCGCTCCCCTTCCGCATTCGTTCCAAATATCGATAAATAAATTCTTAACACAATATTTACATTAGGAAAACTGGTGACTAGTTTATCATTTATTTGTGCAATTATCATTTCCTTCACTGATTTTTTATTCCCATACATTCGTGAAAATAATAAAAACTCGTCAACAAATGCATCTTCAACATCTGAAGAATATATTTGCACTAACTGATTTGCTTTCGAAACTATTTCATTATTTGTTAAACTTCTGTCCACCAAAAAATTAAAGCTTTCATATAACATTTGATATGCTCCAAGTCACTTACGCATTTCAATTATAAGTCTATCTACTATTATATAAAAAGATTCTATACGAAATTTGTCACTTGCACTTAGCCTCAAGCTAGGATCTGTGTTGTCTAAAACTTCATCAAAAAATCTATTTCGTGTTCGTTTACGTTGTGTATATTCTTTATATTCGGAGGATGTAAGCTTTTTTGCCATGGTTTCAAATTTATCAAACTCTAAACGAATATCATGAAAGTAAGCTATGAGAGTATCCAATAATTTTACAATAGTGCATAATTCTATGCCAGTCTCCTGCAGAGCTTTATTGACAATATTAATATTTTGTAATAAATCATTCCAAATAACACACATCAATGCTGTTTCAAAATTGTTCAGCTTTTTTATTAAAGATTTCGCTTGCTGTGAAGGAGCAAGCAGCAGTAGTAGAAAAACGTTATAAAGCGAAATAAAGGCACCAATATAATATTCACAAAATAACATTCATAAAATAAACCAATATGGAATGAAACTAAACTTTGTTATTTAAATAAAGTGTCGTTAAAGAAAAACACTTTGGAATTAAATTAACGCATTTTAAAAATAAACCACAGCTGGCTTCATTAGGGATACTGGTAAAAAACTATTCGATAGGGTTAAAGGTAAAAGTGCCTAGGGCCTACGAAGAGGTTAATTCGGGCATGATTATCGACAACAGCCTTTGTTCACTATAACTATTCAACAAGTTGTCAATTTTCTATATTTTAAAAATGTTGGAAAACTAAGTTTAATAATGTATTGCCAGCATTAGAATTAGCTTTAAAGAATCGCTTTACTTTTTCAAAGCGGTAAGATCATATGATTTGTGTATAATTTGTGTGGAACGAAAATAATCCAATAAACAATACATTTTACAATCACTAGTAATTTCAAATATGGTAACAAAACAAAAAAATAAAAGAAATATTAGAAAGTAATAGATAGTTGCATGATTAAAAACCTACTTATTGCATAAAGTATTCTTTGCAGACATTAACAAAACGATTATAATGATGAACATTGCGAATATAACTCGGCAACGTATTCCAAATACCAGAAATTTTAACAAAAAAAAGATAAATGTCTTTTGTGACACCTGTATCTCGGAATAATCAAGTTGTTGTTCCTCGCTGATCTGCCAAAAACTAATTTGTCACTTAAGTAACTGCGCAATCATTTAAGCATGATTTTTAGAAAGCAAACGTAACTAGTTTTAGAAAATTTTCCAAAGTAAAAACTAAAATCAATTTGGAAAAGTTTCTAACACGCTCCCACCGTCTATTAGTGACAAAACGTGTACAATCATTAAAAAGAATTTGCAAGCTATTAAGCTCATTGATGGTCATTAAAAAGTACGCGACGTCACAGTAAAGAAAATGTCGTATTATGAGAGCTTGTACAAGTTTCCTCTTGATCCATTCATTCAGAATGTATGAAAACTTCCACAGTTTTCTAAGGTTAGAGTAAACTTTTTGTGATATATGATTGAATTTTTTAACCTTCTCTACATAATTAATGGTTGAGTAGTCCATTTTAATTTTCGGTAGGTTAGAAGTATCAATGTTTCACGAGTACATAATTTGTACTCGTGATTTAGACGAATTCAACTTAACACCATTAATATTGGACCAGTAAAGAATAGCGTCAAGATTATCATTAATTTTTGCTATGGATGTACGAATATTAGCAACGGAGCCATTAATATATAGTTGAATATCATCAGCATACAACCTACATTTAGTTTCAGATAGACAGAGTGGTAGATCATTTATGTACAAACTAAATAGCAGAGCTTCCAAGGGAGACTTGCGGAACCCCACATTTAATATTCAAATTGCTTTCTTTCAGTGCGATAGTTATAGATAAGAGAAACAGATGATGCATCAAAATTAAATTGCGTTCTAAGTTTGTAGCATAAGAATTTCTGGCTAACACAGTCAAACGCCTTTGAAAAGTCAAGAAACAGCAAAGTTATTGCACGTTTATTATTTATCTCAGTATAAAACTCATCAGTAATATCAAGTAGCGCAGTGGAAGTACTGTGTCGCTTTCTAAACCCAGACTGAAATTTTTTTATTATTATTAACATAAGATTATTTAAATTCACATATTTAACTATTTGATTGTGTAAAATAAACTCAAAAGCTTTGGATAAGCTCTACTATATACTAATAGGTCTGAAATCATAAAGAGTGGGATTAGGTTTTTTAGGTACAGGAATTATTTTAGCATATTTCCAAAGGAAAGAAGAAGACCCTGTAGTTAAAATAGAATTGAAAATATGCGTTATATAAATACCAATAACAGGAAGAATTAACTTAATAAATTTTGGCGGGATAGAGTCTGGGCCAATAGCATCGGATTTGATACTGGTGATAGCATAAATAACTTCCTCAGCTGATACATTACTAAAAGCAAAAGAACTTGAAAGGCTATAATCCATCCAGTTAATAAAGGATTCCGAGGAATTATAATTGGTAGATGAAACTAGAAACTGCTTATTCAAATCATTAGCATTTATATTATTAAATATCTCACAATTCTTTTCTTTACCTAACCCTAACTTGGTTAAATTATTCCAAAGGTTCTTAGTATTACTAGACGATTGAAGAATATTGTTGAAATGCTCCTTTTTTGCTTGCTTAATTTTTAAATTAACATTATTTCGTAATTTTTTTAATTTGTCTCTATCAGTATTACTTTTAGTATTTTTCCACACCTCGTAGACGGCGTCCCGCTCATTCATGAGACTGAAGGATAAGGAAAGAAGGATTAAAAAATGGAATGCCATCGTCTTTCGGAGTGAGAGATTTAAGTGGAACATATTCGTCAAATAGGCGTAAAACTAAATTATTAAATTTTTTCATTAATATTCACTATATTATATAAAAAGTTCCAGTTGAGATTGGCCGCACATTCAAGTAGACTGATGATATTAATATTTTTGTAATCCCTATAAGTTATCGTTTTGTTGGGAATATTTAATTTAATTTTAAGGGATATATAGATCATATCATGATCGGAAAGACCAGAAACAGACAGCTGCCCAAAGTTTACTGCTTCACTCAAACGATCTGAGGATGTTAAAAACAGGTCTAATAAAGAATTATGGTTTTTACTAAAGCGATTTGGTATTAAGTTATTAATAACACCAAGTGAATAATTGCTAATATTTCTAAGAAAGAAGTTTTTTAATAAGTTATTGTTATTCAAGATATCTATATTAAAATCGCCTCCTATAAGTATATTTTCGAAGTTAGAGCTAAATCTATCCAAAGCTTTTTTGAAAGGTGTTATTTTGTACGCTGCGGGATGCGAAAAGTAAACAGAATCCAGGAGCACTGATTTTTTATTATTTTTTGTTTCAATTAGAATGAATTCAATTTCATCTAACGCACCTGAATGACCCAATAACTTAACTGGAATACCACATTTAACATATATTGCAACTTCACCACCCCGAATTGTGTTTGCTAAGTTATCGACTTTGGAACGGTCACATCTGTACAATTTAAAGCCTGAAATTTTGACCATACTTGAATCAATGTCATTATTAAGCCAAGTTTCACTTAGCATTATTAAATGAATATTAGCTTTAGAAATGTATGCTTTTAACATATCAGTTTTTGGACAAAGATTTCTAATATTAAAGTGAATGACGTTCAGCGATTTATCAGAAGATGGTTGTTTAATATGCATTGTAAAATAGACAATATTTTAAACATTGTTTTGAGTTATATATATTTAATATAACGTTGATTTTTTTTTTTTCTTTCGAATTAAATGAATTTAATTTGGAGTTTAAAATTCCTGTAAGCAAGCACAATAGCGGAATATATGAATTTAGTATGAAGTTGAATTTCAATATATGTAATTAGCAGTTATATAGGAAGAAAAAAAAAAAGAAGAGAATTTTATCAAGATAGAAAATGAAGAATTGAAAACGAAGAAAATAAATTATATAAAAATAAATTATAAAAAAAAAACAAATAAAAAAAAATTAAAAAAAACAAAGCTTTTTATAATAAAAATACTTGTTTTCTCAAAAATTTCATTTACTTTATTTGTATTCTTTATAAATAATTTTGAATTTAAAAATTTTATAAATTTTCTTTTAAAATTGTATAAATTTTCTTTAAAATTATACTCAGCATTAAGGTAAGCTTTTCTTAAGATGAGTGACAGAAGGAGAAGCGATATTCAAAGAAGCGACTCAGTAGCAAATTTCGAACTTAATAACAATAATTATTCAACACATTATGCACGACCAGCTGAACATGATACCCGAATTTATTTCAATGATGCTGAAAACACAATAAGCTAATTTACAGGAGCTGAAACGATAAGCGTAAGTAAATGGCTAAACGAATTCGAACAATATGCGAATGTGTTCGGATGGAGCGATCTTCAAAAATTTCTTTATTGTAAAAAGAGCTTATTAGGTAATGCCAAACTATACGTCGAATGTGAAGCGAAACCTTTGAATTATTATGAATTAAAACGAGCTCTCCTTAGTGAATTTCAAACTAGTATTACAAGTGCTGAAGTACATACTAAGTTACGCGAAAGAAAGAAAAGGGGTGACGAATCGTTTCGAGAGTATCTTTACTGTATGATTGACATTGCGTCTCAAGCAACTATCGAGGAAGGTTCCATCGTTAGCTACTTTATCGAAGGAACAAAAGATTGCCAACAAAATGGTATTGCACAGTGCTAAAACAATTTCACAGTTAAAGGAAAATTTATTAATTTACGGAAATGTCTACAATATCGAAAATACGAAAACATTCTCTGAGAAAAAAAGTTTTACGAAATTTAAACCAGAACCAAACTTTAACAGAGTCCAACGTCGTTTTTGTTTCAACTGCAGGTCAAACGAGCATGAATTCCATAACTGCCCACAGAAAGAGAAAGATCCTAAGTATTTTGGATGCAATCAATTTGGACATAAGAAAACAAATTGCCCAGCGTCATTCAACACAACTAAAAATCAACCCTCAACTTCAACTTTAATTCATATCATCGAAACAATAAAAAACAAAATAAATATTAAAGTTAAAATTAATAATATTACTTTTACTTATCTTGTACTGGCAGTGATATTTGTGTTTGAAAGGAATGTTACTTCAAGTTAATTAATCCAGATTATGAATTCCATAACTGCCCACAGAAAGAGAAAGATCCGAAGTGTTTTGGATGCAATCAATTTGGACATAAGAAAACAAATTGCCCAGCATCATTCAACACAACTAAAAATCAACCCTCAACTTCAACTTTAATTCATATCATGGAAACAATAAAAAACAAAATAAATATTAAAGTTAAAATTAATAATATTACTTTTACTTATCTTGTACTGGCAGTGATATTTGTGTTTTAAAGGAATGTTACTTCAAGTTAATTAATCCAGATTATGATTCCAATTGTTCTCATTTAACAATTTCTGGTCTAGGTGCAAATGTTCTTACCAAAGGTGCATGAAAAACAATGGTAAGAATCGATAAAGACATATACGAAAATATAGAAATTCATGCAGTTAAAGGTACTTATATGAAGCCAGACATGATAATAATTACGATTAGCAACTATTATTATTACGAATGGTGAATTAGAAATAAAGAAGACGTCACCTTCAACATTCTCAATTCCCGAGGACCGTAACACGAATGATGCAGCTTGCTGCTTGGCACAAATCAAGACCTTAGAAGACCTTTCTGATTTAACTAACTTGAAGGATGATCGTAGCACGATTATGACATTAATTAAAGAGTACACTCCGAAAATACCAAACAAATCTCCAATACAGATGAAGATTGTAACAATCGATAATGAACCAGTTTATTGACCATCACGAAGATTCCCTCCACACGAATTGCAAATAATAGAGCAGCAAATTAATCGCCTGATTACGCAAGCCTAATAATACTAGTTAAAAAAAAGGATTCTTCTTACAGATTATGTGTCGATTACAGAGGTTTAAATAAAAATATCATTAAGGATAGATATCCGTTGCCAAATATAGAAGAGCAAATTGATAAATTACAGCCGGCACGGTTTTTTACGTCACTGGATTTTGAAAATGGATTCTTTCATGTAACTGTCAAAAAACATAGTAAAAAATTAACATCCTCCGTAACACACTGCGGTGAGTATGAGTTCAACAGAGTGCCATTCGGATTATGTAATTCACCGAGAATATTAAGATTTAATATTGAAAGGAATAGTTATAGTTTATGTAAACGACATAATTATTCCATCAAACACATTTGAAGAAGGAATGGAGCGACTAAGAATTGTACTTCAAACTAGTGCAAATAATGGACTAAAAATTAAATGGCGAAAGTGTCAATTTCTAAAAGAGGACATTGAATATCTGGAGCATCGTATTCATAACTGTAGAATTTCACCATCTCAACATAAAACTAAAGCAGTACAGGACTTTCCAATACCATCAACTGTCAAACAACTACAGAGTTTTTATGGTTTGACAAATTATTTTAGAAAATATATTCCAAACTTCGCTCTTAGATCTCATCCGTTAACTGAAATATTAAAAAAGAATGTACACTTCGATTTAAAACAGGCACTTGAAAATTCACCAATTTTAAAAATATGTATGTATGGTGCGCCTACAGAATTGCATACAGATACGTCTCGTGACGGGTACGACATAGTATTGTTCCAGCTGCCAGACCACAAGGATTACATAATGCATAACGGTATTTTTTGTAAAAATTTAATAACCTCGTGTTTGTCGTTCCAAATGCCATGAAGAATCAGATAATAAGAAAAACCAACGAAGAGGGCATTTCCATTTCTCAAAAATGAAAGAAATTATTGAGAAGAAGTTTTATATACCAGACTTAGAACGAAGAATCAAAAACTGTGTACGATGCATTTTGTCTGAAAAGAAGAATGGTAAAGCAAAGGGATTTCTAAATCCAATTCTGAAAGGAGAACGTCCGCTGAACACCTTCCATGCCGGGCCGATTACAACAACAAGAAAAAACTATAAGTATTTACTTACAATTATCGGCAAATTCTCGAAATTCGTACAGTTGTTTCCAACCAAAACACTTAATAGCGAAGTAACAATTCAAAAATTTCAAATATTAGCAGAAACTTTTGGCTACCCAGAAAGAATTATTACTGATCAAGAAGGAGCTTTCACAGCAAACCTATTTCAAAATTTTTGCAAGGAACGCGATATCAAATTACATCTCGTCACCGTCGGATCACCTCGCGGTAACGGACAAGTTCCGAAAGGATACATTCAGTAATTTATTGGAGCACTTACGAAGGTGTCCTTGGAAGACAGTGAAAAATGATATAACTATGTAAAGCCAGTTCAACAAATAATTAACTCAACTTTTCAACGAGCTATTAAAACAATGAAATGAAAAATCAACGCGATATTAAAATTTTAGAAATAATATGTCAATCGAAATAATATTCTTCTTCGAATAATCGAAGAAGAATATGTCAAAGAATTTGAAGACAGACAAGAACTTCGCGTAAAAGCAATGAGAGATATCACTGAAATTGAACAGAAAAACAAAATTCAATTTGATAAAAAAAAAAAACGCGCCAAACAATATAAGATTGACGGCCTCGTTGCTATGGAAAAGGTACAATTTGCCACTGGACAGAAAATCAAACCAAAGTTCCTAGGTCCATATCGCATAGTTGCACTCAAGAATTTGACAGGTACAAAGTTCAGAAAGAAGGACAACATGAGGGACCTAACGTCACAGAAACCACAATGGATAAAATAAAACCATGGTCGAAAATTGTTATTCAGACATAGAACTATCATCGGATGAAGATGATATAACCACTTAAAAATAATAAGAACATCTTCAGGGACTGAAGATCTTTTATGTGGAACGAAAATAACCCAATAAACAATACATATTACAACAAGTCGGCATCTTTGATTTTACAAACAGTAGTAATGTCAAATATGTCAGATATAATTACCGGCAACTTCACTTGGTTACTTACCGGCAACTGCACTTCTTAAGAGAACGTGGATGGAAGATCATTATAGAAATTTTTGTATTACAAGTATTTCATACAAGCAGAAGTAAAATTATTGTATTTTATATAATTAAAGAATTCGTAATTAATATTTTTATAATTAAAGAAAGTTGTAATTAATTGAATTTATTTTAAAAGCAAAGAGGAATATAAACAATATTAAATATAAAGTTGAATTGTACATTGAATCTAAAACATTGAAATTAAATATTAAATAACGGAATTTTAAATACTAATCATTAAATAAAATAAGTTATATTCTAAAACATTAATTCATAATTCGCGTCAATTGTTATTTCATTCTCAAACATTACCACATACATACATATGTGTGAATGTTAGTTAAAAAAAACTTTTTTTTTTCTTAGAAATCAAAATGTTACAGTACTACCTTTTGAGTTATTACCTTCAAACTGAAATGACATCAGGGTTAATTTTTAAAATGATGAAGGTTTAAAACTAATTTTTAAAAGAAACATTTTATTTCTTGTGTTTGATTTACACTGTTAATTTGGGATTTTGTGATAAGAAAAAGTGTGATTTAAAAATTTATGTTACATTTATACCTACTAAATTTCCTTTATATAATATTTTATTTCCCTAAATTTAAAAATAAAATATATAAGTACCTAGATAAACATAAGTGCACAACACCTTTCAATGTACATAATATGCATGTTTAATTGCAGTAGACGTAACTACATAATATAACTATATTTTTGGTACTTATTATTACCAATATTTATTTACCTATATTAATTTCACAGACTTTAAAACTAATATATACTTATATTTATATATATATTTGACATATTGAAATAAACTTTTTCAAAGAAATCTCGATTGTAACAATATAGCTTAGAAAATTACAGAAAAATTTGCTATTAAAAATTTATTTTCTACTTTTTAGTTCAAAAAAGCTGTTTTTTTAAAAATTTTTTTATTTATTTTATTTTATTCTTTTTAGTAACGACAAATATAAGTATTGAATTGATATTGTTTTTTTTCCTTGTTTAATTTTGAATTTTTACAGTTGCCCTCACCGTCAATAATTATATTATTACCTATTATAATATAGAATATATTGAATTTTTTTATTATTAATTTATTGTGGCAAAATTTTTAAAAAATTAAGAAAACGTTGCATAGCTAAATTCAAAATTTAAATAAAAATATTGCAATTTTATAATGTTCTTTATTTCCACTTAAAAATGCGACCCTTTGAAAACTTTGATTTATATACTGCCTTGTTTTTTCTTTCTTTTATAGCATGACATTTTAATATTTTTTTTTTTCTATCTGTTATGTGTGTAAATATCAGATGTGCACATATACATAAGAAATAGCCTTTAAAAATATTTAAAAACAATCAAAGTAACATTTTCTGAATTTTTTTTTTTTCGTTTATGTTTACCGTCCATTCATATAAATATAATTGTTGGTATTAAAAAATAATGAATCTATATCTACACACATATATACTGATATATTCATTCATATACATTTTATAGTAGTATGGGTACTATATAATGATCTGAACTTCTGATTGTTATATTGTATTATATATTGTGGCAAGATTTTTTAGAAAATTAAGGAAACATTGCATAGCAAAATTAAAAATTTAAATAAAATTGTTATTGCAATTTTATAATGTTCTTTATTTCCACTTAAAAATGCGACCCTTTAAAAACTTTGATTCATACACTGCCTTGTTTTTTCTTTCTTTTCATAACATAACATTTTAATATTTTTTTTTTTATCTGTTATGTACGGAAATATCAAACGTATATTTTTTCCTTTAAAATCATAACATTTTAATAGTTCTTTTTTCTATCTGTTATGTGGGTAAATATCAGATGTGCACAATATATACATAATAAATAGACTTTAAAAATATTTAAAAACAATCAAAGTAACATTTTTTGTTCTCTTTTTTTCTATTCGTTTTTATTTTTCTTCCAGTATTACATTTTCCTCTTTTTTTGTTTTCTGTTATTTAGGTACGCTAAGTATTTTTTTTTTAAATGTTTAATTTATACATGCATTCTATTTAAAAAATATAAATTATAACCTATAGAACATTCTTAATTTTTTTTTGTTCGTTTATATTTACCGCCCATTCATATGCATACATAAATTTTTTTTTTGTTCGTTTATGTTTACCGTCCATTCATATAAATATAACTGTTGCGTACATATTAAAAAGTAATAAATCTATAACTACATACATAAATAGCCATATATCCATTCATATACATATGTATCTATATTATGAGCTGAACTTCTCAGTGTTGCATTATATCATAATGCGGCAAAATTTTTAAAAAATTAAGAAAACGTTGCATAGCTAAATTCAAAATTTAAATAAAAATGTTGCAATTTTATAATGTTCTTTATTTCCACTTAAAATGCGACCCTTTAAAAACTTTGATTCATATACTGCCTTGTTTTTTCTTTCTTTTCATAACATAACATTTTAATATTTTTTTTTTTTATCTGTTATGTACGGAAATATCAAACGTATGTTTCTTTCTTTTAAAATCATACCATTTTAATAGTTCTTTGTTTCTATCTGTTATGTGGGTAAATATCAGATGTGCGCAATATATACATAAGAAATAGACTTTAAAAATATTTAAAAACAATCAAAGTAACATTTTTTGTTCTCTTTTTATACCCGTACGATAGGATCGCGTATAATAAAATTACTCCTCCGTTTGTAACACCTCGAAATAAGCGAGCTAGATATACCTTCAAAGGTATGGATCGGATCAGAAAAAAATTCTAAGACTTTTGAGCCATGTCCGTCCGTCCGTCCGTCCGTCAGCACGCTAACTCAAAAACTAAGAAAGCTAGAATCTTGAAATTTACACAAAATATTTTGGGAGTAATTTGTAGGTTCCCTATTTTTTTTGGTTGAGTTTGGACCAAGCCTTAGGGTAGCTCTCGAACACCTAACTTTTAGGTTCCCACATTTTTTTTGCAATAGAGCTATGAAATTTTAACCGCTGATAGATCTCACAAAAATATTAATTTTATTTTTAATAACTTTTTTTTGTAGCCCCACCCGTTACGGAGCTACAGCTCCCCAAAGGTTCAAAAAAGCTCTATATTTAAATTGTTATAGCACAAGTTGTATAAGGTATATCTTCATTTTGAAAACGCCAAACGGTTACTGCTTTTATTAGCTTTAAAAGTATATATATAATAAATATATATTTGTGGCATACGGTGTCTTAATTTACCGTTATGCAAAACTCAAATTTTGCAAAATCCTTTAACCCTTCTATCTTCTAAACGGTTAAAGTTGGAAACTTGAAATTTTGACAGAAGTTAGATCTTTGAAAATAAGTATGAGTCATTTCAGAAATTTTTTTTGTATCACCCCCCGTTTAGGAGCTGTAAGGGGTTAAAAACTGAAAATTTCCTATTTTTAAACACCTGTAACTTGAACACCTGTTTAAATTTTTTTGAAGTAATACACAAAAATTAAAGCTTCAATATTATACTCTTATTTCTGTTAACAACTTTATTTAATAATATATGGTTACTTTATAATTGACGAAAGAGTTACTTGATTTTTTCAAATTTTCTAACAAATTTCTTCAACAAATTTTTTCCATTTTGTTTTACTCGATAATTTGAAATTGTTGAGGATATAATGCGTAGTACATAAAAATGTAAATAAATAAACAACATAACGGTTGCTTGAAGAATTTTTATTTATATGATATTAATATATATACATACTTATATAATATCATGTTTATTTACATATCGTATATGTCACTAGTGAATGAATGATAAGAGTATATATGTATATTATATAGCGCCGTATTTACATACATATATGTATTTTATTGTACTTATAAGAAATTATTCTGTCAATGGAAAATTTAAATATAATATAATATAATATTTAAAATTATATTTATTATTTTGTACTAAGTAAATTTACTATACATTTACCGCTTAGTATTAAGTGGTACTATAGAATATTTGAAAAAGTTTTGGATTGATAATCGTTATGTGAAAGGTTAGAATCTGCTTTTGAAGAATGTACATATAAACATATAGTTTGAATATATGTACAACCCATAGTTCTAGAAATTATAAAATTCACCCAAATTATTTTAAAATACTAAAATATTAAAAAAATAATATTGTGAGCAGAGTGACAGGCTGTTAACATACTAACGGTTCGTACGGGTATCTAAGAGTTGACAAAGGCAACTGTATTCTTCCTCGTTTTCTATTCGTTTTTATTTTTCTTCCAGTATTACATTTTACTTTTTTTTTCTGTTATTTAGGTACGCTAAGAACTTATTTTTATACCCGTACGATAGGATCGGGTATAATAAAATTACTCCTCCGTTTGTAACACCTCGAAATAAGCGAGCTAGATATACCTTCAAAGGTATGGATCGGATCAGAAAAAAATTCTAAGACTTTTGAGCCATGTCCGTCCGTCAGCACGCTAACTCAAAAACTAAGAAAGCTAGAATCTTGAAAATTACACAAAATATTTTGGGAGTAATTTGTAGGTTCCATATTTTTTTTGGTTGAGTTTGGACCAAGCCTTAGAGTAGCTCTCGAACACCTAACTTTTAGATTCCCACATTTTTTTTGCAATAGAGCTATGAAATTTTAACTACTGATAGATCTCACAAAAATATTAATTTTATTTTTAATAACTTTTTTTTGTAGCCCCACCCGTTACGGAGCTACAGCTCCCCAAAGGTTCAAAAAAGCTCTATATTTAAATTGTTATAGCACAAGTTGTATAAGGTATATCTTCATTTTGAAAACGCCAAACGATTACTACTTTTATTAGCTTTAAAAGTATATATACAATAAATATATATTTGTGGCATACGGTGTCTTAATTTACCGTTATGCGAAACTAAAATTTTGCAAAATTCTTTAACCCTTCTATCTTCTAAACGGTTTAAGTTGGAAACTTGAAATTTTGACAGAAGTTAGATCTTTGAAAATAAGTATGAGTCATTTCAGACATTTTTTTTGTATCACCCCCCGTTTAGGAGCTGTAAGGAGTCAAAAACTGAAAATTTCCTATTTTTAAACACCTGTAACTTGAACACCTGTTAGAATTTTTTTGAAGTAATACACAAAAATTAAAGCTTCAACATCATATTCTTATTTCTGTTAACAACTTTTTTTAATAATATGGGGTTACTTTATAATTGACGAAAGTGTTACTTGATTTTTTCAAATTTTCTAACAAATTTCTTCAACAAAATTTTTTGCATTTGTTTTATTCGATAATTTGAAATTGTTGAGGATATAATGCGTAGTACATAAAAATGTAAATGAATATACAACATAACGGTTGCTTGAAGAATTTTTATTATTTATATGATATTGATATACATACATACTTATATAATATCATGTTTATTTACATATCGTATATGTCACTAGTGAATGAATGATAAGAGTATATATGTATATTATATAGCGCCGTATTTACATACATATATGTATTTTATTGTACTTATAAGAAATTATTCTGTCAATGGAATAATTAAATATAATATAATATAATATTTAAAATTATATTTACTATTTTGTACTAAGTAATGTAACTAAGATTGATAATCGTTATGTGAAAGGTTAAAATCTGCTTTCGAAGAATGTACATATAAACATATAGTTTGAATATATGTACAACCCATAGTTCTAGAAATTATAAAATTCACCCAAATTATTTTAAAATACTAAAATATTTAAAAAATAATATTGTGAGCAGAGTGACAGGCTGTTAACATACTAACGGTTCGTACGGGTATCTAAGAGTTGACAAAGGCAACTGTATTCTTCCTCGTTTTCTTTTTAATATTAAATTTATGCATACAGTCTATTTCAAAAATAGAAATTATTAGCTATAGAACATTCTGAATTTTTTTTTTGTTCGTTTATGTTAACCGTCCATTCATATGCATACATAAAATTTTTTTTTGTTCGTTTATGTTTACCGTCCATTCATATAAATATAACTGTTGCCTACATATTAAAAAAATAATAAATCGATAAATCAACTAAATAATAATAGTTGGGAATTTGGGAATTTGGTGTGACTGTGTTAGCAGATTTTTAATAGTACAGCACACATAAAAATTCTAGACGATGTAGATATACATATATGTATGAATGTACATAACATATATTTTATGATATGATTACAATAGTTTCCATAAAAAACAATAGTCTTTTATAGAAAAAAAAAAACATTTATGTATTACGTATACGTATTGGTATTGGTGAGTTTAGTAAATTTAGATAAAATGTTTTATTTTGGTTCTGTAATAATTCTGTTATATCTTTGTATGAAAATTTAATTTTGAAATCAAACTAATTTCTCTAATATTTTTCGATATTATTATTTTAAAATCATGTATTGTCATCGGGATCTGATCTAATGAAGAAAATTTCAAGTCTTTAGCTCAACGGGAAGTGTGTTTAAAATGGCTTCTAAGATTCCATCCTTTACCCAACCAAGTTAATAAAAAGCTGTTAATTAATAATAAAAATGATTTTGCTTTTTCTAGACGATGTAGATATACATATATGTATGTATGTACATAAAATATATTTTATGATTTTGAAAAGAAAAATATTGTTGTTATTTACTATTTTTAAAAGACTGGATTTCTTATTTTTAATATATTCTTTTTGTTGTTTAATGTTTTTACATAATTGGAAATATATTCTTAGTTTTTATACTTCAGAAAAAGGCATTAATGGTGCAGATCATCATTCCCTAATAGATCTTAATTTAAAGGCAGCTCCCAATTTAGATATCAATGTTAGGGCCATAATATGCGATTTTAATATCTTAAGAGTTTCGAAAGAAAAGCCCTATTTTAATTATAATTAAGAAAGGAAAAACACATATCTATATAAATATTATAAATAAACACATTGCTTTTATAAATAAAAATGTATACTAAAAATCAATTAATTTGATGAAAAAAAACTTAAATTTAAAACTTGCTAACTAAATTTTAAGTAAATGCATATTAAGTTTTACACTGTGTTCTCAAGTGCACATTAATTTGTTTACACATTCATATCTTTCAAATTCATCGCTTTCAAACCAAAAATATTTTCGAAGCACATATTATTACATATTTTTAAGTATGTACCTATATGTATATGTACACATAAAATGCAATGGCTTCCATAAAAAACAATAGTCTTTTATAGAAAAAAAAAACATTTATGCATTACGGATACGTATTGGTATTGTTATTGGTGAGTTTAGTAAATTTAGATAAAATGTTTTATTTTGGTTCTGTAATAATTCTGTTAAAAATTCTGTTATATCTTTGTATGAAAATTTAATTTTGAAATTAAGCTACTTTCTCTAATGTTTTTCGATATTATTATTTTAAAATCATGTATTGTGATCGGGATCTGATCTAATGAAGAAAATTTCAAATCTCTAGCTCAACGGGAAGTGTGTTTAAAATGGCTTCTAAGATTCCATCCTTTACCCAACCAAGTTAATAAAAAGCTGTTAAAAAATAAGTATTACAGTGGCGGATCGTGGTGTAAAATTTCGGGTGTTTAAACTTTAATAGCATAACTATAATAAAAAAGAAGGTGTAGGTTTTCACTTCATCCTGAGGTGCTACACCCTACGTAGGTAGTATTGTACATATGTATATATATTACGTATTATCAACTAACAAGTGTACGTAAATACGTATTTCACATTACAAATTTAATTTGTTAATACTTCATCTATTGTATCTTATCTGTATATATTTTTTGTTTTGAAATAGGTAGACTAGTTTTGTTTTTAAAAGTGTGTTATGAAAGTTATGGCAGTTATATACTATAAGCGTACAAAAAATCTGAAATTTAATTATATTTTAAATTAAATATTTAAATATAATATTTAAAAAAAAATATACGTGAAAGAATCATTAATATACACAGAATTGTCCTCTTTTCTCCTTCATTGTCGATGTTTTTTTTTTAAGTAGCAAAACGAACACTTACTATGTTAATATTTTGTTTTTTTTAAATATTTTGATTATGGTTTTGTTTATTATTTACATTTTTATGTGCTTATTACGAGACATACTCACTTCTTGGTGTTACTTTTTATAGTCACTCGTTTGGAAATATTTTTACTATTACAGGTTTCATCCGAGTGACAAAAAAAAAAAAGACTCAACAGAATTAAAACAACTCAACATATTTAAAAGCGACACTCGCTTATTTTTTAAGTTTTTGACATGAAATAAACGTTAATCATGTATATATTTTCAAATTTCAAGTTCGATAAAAATATTTTCAAATATCGTTTTTAATAAAATGCCATTATATATTTTTTATAGAATTATCCCACTTAAAATTATTATGTTACATTATACTATTAAGTACTTTAAAAAAGTTGTTTTTCATTTTATAAGATAAACTAGTTTCATTTTTTACACATTAGGTAAAATTTTGCCAAAGCAAAGCTCAGTTAAACAAATAATTTGCGTTTATTCTGGCTTTGTTATGTTATTTGAATATATTAGAAAACTGCACAAACTTGGATTATATATTAAAATTTTAAGTTGTTGAAGCTGTATCTAAATTATATAATATATATCTACATATGTATATATAAACTTATATACCTATATATGTATATATAAACTTATATACCTATATATGTATATATATATACTTATATACCTACATATATGTATATATATATACTTATATACCTTTAAATATGTAAAAATCAAAATTAAATTAACTAATCATTATTTTAAAATTCTTAGGTATGTATTATATTCATATTTCAAATTGAGGTTTGGTTGTTTTCTTTAGAATACAACCAAATTTTAATAAAATTATTATTAAATTTATAATTCATTATTTATTTACTTACTTAGTCCGTTCCTTAGCTATGTTAACCTCAGCAGTTAACTTTAACGATTAAAACCAAAATGTAATATAAGCTGTCACACAAACAAGAGAAATGACTACTTTGTCACTTGTGAGTAATTTTTTGAGTCACTTTGTGATACTTGTAATGTCTTTTAGTACAGTCATCTCAATCGGTCGTATATTACAGTAAAAGTGAGTCTCGTAATAAACACATTAATATGTGAAATGTCACTTTCAGAAATATTTTTATCTATCTTCGAAAGGAGGAATATAACTTTCTCTTTCACGACTTTTGGAATGCGAATAATATCAACATCTGTCTTCCTCTGCTTTAATTCAAGATTATTCACTTTAGCTTCAAGAGAATTGAATTTCTCTCTTCTAGTAAGCTCTTAATTTGTTCATTATTCTATAACTCATATTATTTCTCAGTAATTAAGTTCCTCATTTCTGTATTTAAATTATAGACAGAGGTGAGAGAAATATTCAGGCTTATTGTAAGTGTCAATTATCATGAGTCATTTATCACAATTTGTGATAACTTTCAAAAATTTTTATTAATCTTATCGTGAGTATCAAATACATGAAAAATTCATATCTATTGTGAATTTAATCAAATGTCAATTGATAATTTCTTATAGCGAATGTTGAAATATATGACATTTTTCTGTTTATTTTAAACAGATAATTTGAATGTGATAAATGAAACATTCTTAAATAAAAGACATTTTTAAAAGAAAAAGTTGTAAGAATATCATTTCTTTATTATAAAAAAAAAATGTAAGTAGTAAATAAAATTGTTGAATTTTAAGTTTAATTTTTTTATTAAAATTTTATTCATTAGGAGTAAAATAATTAGCGAAAGACAACTAACACATTTAGTTGAACTAATGGAGAAAAATTTGGATATTGTCTCAATATCAATCAATTGTATCAATTGTATCAATATTACTTCACGATACGATTTTTGATAAATTTTATTAAATATCACATAATATGTGATAACTGACGATAGGCCTTATTATCAGCAATATTCTAATTTACATGAGAATTAATTGAATTGAAATGTTTATTGATATACATAGGCGATAGTGTATTCACATCAATATTAGAAGGCGTTCATATTTTAGATGTTGAAGGTGGTTGTAAAACATTAGCATTTGAAACACTTGGAGAGAAAGAGAAGGTGGTAGTGAACTACTATCTATAAGAAAAGATTGACGTCTTTTATTATATATATAAAGCTGTTCTTAACAAATGCATGAAACCATTCATTCACTGACTGACTTCGTATCAAAAAGATGAAGCACTTCTAGATGTGCTACAGCTAGCTGCAAAAGGCATTTGATAGAGTTTGGTGTGAAACCATCCCGAAAAATCTGAAATTACATCCTTTTGGTTCCAAAGAAGCACTTTTAGCTCTTTATATGCAATATGGGGATTTCAATATTTATGCTCGAATATCGCCATATGGGGTATCATTGAAAAGGTCTTGGCAAGCTCTTCAACTTTTGTTTGGGCACCAGTATTCTAGGATGTCTTTCTTGATTCCTGAGACCGTTAATAAGCCCTTAATATAAAAGTAAGCTGTATATTATCATGTGCGCTATCATTGAAAAGACCTTGGCGAGTTCTTCAACTTTAGTTTAGTAAAAGTTAGCGATATATTATCACGTGGGATATCATTAAACAGATCTTGGCAAGCTCTACAACTTTTGTTTGTGGACCATGGTTCAAGACCATCCTGTTGGAGGATGAGAGCGTTTATGAGTCCTTGCTATAAAAATCAGTAACACAATGCTTTTTCAACATGTTTTTTCATCATGGGAATTAATCAACTGTTTAACGCTTGTAATGCAAGCACACATTACTAGTTACTGCATCTAGCTAATCTATAACCATTCTCAGAAGTTATAAAAAAATCCAAGTTTTCATTAGTAATATTGGCACACTACAATGATAAACCATCCTGCAATCACCATAAGAGATATGAGCAACCAAGTGCCCAATTTTGAATTTGCAAATTCCGCAACACATTATTTTAATTTATTGATATATTCCAAGTCAACAATGCTTAAAATTTATTCTTTTATTCCAGTAGTCCAATGTATATTTCAAATGATGAAGGTCTAATAAATCCCAATTTAAACTTATATTTAAAAATTTTTTTTTTTAATTAAACAATCTCTCATAAATGTTACCCCCACATATCGTTTGTATATTAAATTGTTCTAAGGTGAACAAATCGAAATGTGTCCAACTTCATGTGCTTAAAAAAACTATTCTATGAAATAAAAAATATATCTAAGTATACATGATTGCTTTAGTATTATTTTAATAAGTTGTTAAGTTGTGGTATTGGCTCTGATTATTAATTATTAGAATGAACATCAAAAATAAAATGAGAATGCACTAAAAAAAAAGAAAAAAAAGGTATATTTCATATTCATGTTACATTTTTAAAATGTGTTTTTATATTATAACGTGTTCATTAAAAATTATAAAAATGTTTGAGTTCACTTTGCTGGCTTTTAAAAGGTTGGACCATTGCTCAATTTGCCCATTAGGTAGAGCCGCCGCTAGTATATTTTATAATTAATATCATATTGTAATATATAATAAAACAATTCTTTTGTATAAGCTAATTGATGGCGTAGAAAGAGAAATATGTAAGTCTTATAGTTTAGTACAACAGTTGCAGCCGAGTACGGTTAGTACAAATTAATGATTCCAGAAGCTAAAGCTTAGTCAAATATGAAAATCCATACTAGTAAACTACAATTTACAAATCATGCAAAACAAAATACTTAAAATAATATATGACTTATCTTTTTACTATTTAACTCTAAAACTTCACAAAAAAACTAATATGGATATCATAATACACAAAATTGAAAAAATAAACAATCAATTTAATTACAAATTACAATTTTCTGACAATAACCTAATTAAAAACCTATATCAAGAACATTAAATAGTCTAAAGTTAGGGTATTTTAGTTTTAGTTAGCTTTAAGTTGTAAATTAAAATTTGATTAAAGAAGAATTTTTGTTTCCTTTTCCTTAATAAAACTAAAAATTAAATGATAACATCAACTAAACGAATTTCTGAGCTGTGAAGATTTTGAAATCTAAAACTGCACATAAATATTAAGTAGACAATGTTAATTTGGAAAAATAAATAAAAGAAAATTAAATTTATTTAAGTAAGTAGGTACCAAGATTTTATATGATTATATAAATTTCAAGTGTATGCATATCTGTTGCGCTAATTGCGCTAATTATTACGGACCATAAAGTCAGTCAGTATGAAATTTAAATTCTTTTGACGAAACTTTAAATTTCCAGCTTTACAGATACTGAGTTATGCTGATATAAAAAAAGAATATGTATGACAGATCCCGAACCTTATATTGTAGCTGAACCAATTAAATTTTGCGGAGGTTGCCGACATAAACCTTCCCTTCATTTAACAAAACTTCATATACCTAGCAGACAAGGTGTCCCAAATGTAATACCAAATATAACCACAAAAATTAAATAAGGGCTTTGTAGATAAACATTTTTTCCTTAATTTAATATTAAGGAAATTATCTCTTATTAATAATTTAATTTAAACTAGAAATTTGTTTTTGCAAAACTAAATCGTTCACTTATTTTATTTTATAATGTATATTAATTATTTACTTAATTCATATATTTAAAATTTCTAATTTGAAAATACTTAATTTTGAATTTTACATAAAACAAATTAAAAATACAAATTGCGAAAAAATCAAAATACTTTTATTCAAACTTAACAACAATGTTTGCGTTCTTTTTACAGAGTAAACTACTCTTTTCTACTCCCATCCCAACTACAGCAGCCTTGGTTCGGATGAGGAAGGGTAGAAGGTATCCATCTGTCTGTCGATTACTCTTTTCTTGCTTTTATTGTATCTATACCGATATTAAAAAATTAATCCTCGAATTTAATTTCGCTCTAAATTGATTTTTAAAACTGTCAATACTGATAATATAAAAACCGAAAATATTTCCCTTATCTAGTTTAATGCAACAAAAATGTTCTTCGCTCACCTATACAATGAAGTATTTAAGATTGTTTCAACTAATTATAAAAATATTTTAAAGAACGGAAAGTAAATGCAAATTTGACTCTCATTAATAATTCTTCATAGATGAAAAGCTAGAATGACACTATCCATGCGCATAATAAATGCCAATATGCTTAATTAGAATTAATAGTATTTGAAATATAAAAAAAAAACAAATAAGTAGCTCAAAAGCTTTTTGATGCATCAGTAAAGCTTTTCTATTGTTGTAAGTCTCATACACTTTCTAAGTCTTTTAATTTGATTCTACTAATATAACACTTCGCTGCTGGTGTCGCATCATATTGGTGCAATCGCAAAGTTATCTGTTGCATGTCTACCTAGTTTTCAGACGATATTACGAGATATTTATATTGACCTTTCAAGCAAATTTTTATAGCATTGCGTTCTTTCTTTATGGGTATATGGAAACATTAATGTATGGGTATAATTTTCTTCATCAAAAACAACATATGGTTTTTCCTTATATTCGGAATCAGGTTTCTACAGAATTATCGGTACATAAAATAAACTATACGGAAACTGTACTATTATTGCTTTACAAACATGTCTCTATATCATACGAATTTGCGAATACAAATTTGTGAATCTCTATATTACGAATAGGAATTATTGTGGAAATAAAACATATTTTAACCTTATTTGCAAAAAATAATTTAATTTTGGTTTCATTTATGTTATATTAAAAGAAAATTCAGTTAACAATATAATTTAAATATGTATTCAAATCAGTACGGTTCACTTGGCAACTGGACATAAGATCAATCGACATTTCGTAACATAAACTCATAACAAAAAGATATAGCTAAACGGGCACCAAATAAAAATACTTACATATTTAAAAATACCATATTTAGCAAAATGGATACGTAACATTTGCTAACATAAAAAAGTTACCAAATGTCCAAATGGAAAGGGATTAAAATTTTAAGGTTCTAACTAAAAGCGTTAACCTTATTTCCAAAAAATAATTTAATTTTGGTTTCATTTATATTAAAATTCAGTTAGGCCAAAACATATGTAAACTCGAAGATTGATCCATATTCTTTTAAAAATTATACCTAAAAAGGAAAAACCCATCTTAAATATAAAAGGTGCAGTTGTAACCATTCCGCCTATTAGCAATTAACATTGTAAAATTCTCCAACCTGACAAAGGTTAAAGGAAATAATGTATATAAATATTGTGTAGAATATGCAGATGTTTCATTAGATGCTATAAAAATAAAAAGTTTGGAAATTGTACTGTAGCTTATTAATTATAAAGCTTAAATTTCAAGTATATAGTTTCAAAGCTAGCACATAAGTATTCACTAGATTCTAGGTCTGTAGTGCATATTTAAACGAAGGAGAAGTAATATAAAAAGAGTTAAGATTTAGTTTCTTTAGATTTATGCCACAATGATATGCTGACGAGATTTTGAAATTTTTAAAATTCTTATCCGCTAGTTCACTTTAATCTTGATAAAAAAAACTACCGAGATATTTTGGTCTTCTTCTATATCTCTCTACAAAGTCAATTCTTGCGCAAAAATAGTTAAAATCCACATGCATATCCAATCTTTTAATACGTGTACCGATCTGACAATGGCCCGTAATAACACCAGGCAATTGTCTTATTTCAGTTCTAGAGAGAGACAGTATACACTAGAATCTTATAAAAATAAATCCGACCACTTTATTTTGGTTTTCCTGTTTTACGTGCAATTCATTTTTTTTGACCAGCTCAAAAAAGGTTTCTTAAAGTTGAATTAGACGCTTTATATTGGTATGTGATTAAATGAAGTATCGTCAACATTTAGCTCTAACCTGTGCTGAGAGAATTTTTAATACTTCACAACACCATCTTAGATTTACTAATTCTTTCTGCTAAGGGTTTACGGTTAATACCGTTTGAATATCAAAATGTAAGAACTATTGCAAAGTTACAATGCAAAGTTAGCAACTATTTTGATTGCCAGAACTTCTACTTGAAAAACATTGCAATAGTTATACAATTGTATCAAAACAAGATAGTCAAGTTCCTCAGAAAAACTCTTTAAAATTGGTTTTATCATCCATTATATAGCCGCCTGTGAAGACGGATTATGAGCCCTATCATTTTAGACTTGGGATACGTGTCACCAAAACTTGTCATTGAACTAAGCGTTGAGTCTTAAAGCTTTTAACTTTATTTGGATACAAAAAGCTAAATAATCATGCTAAATAGCTTATTACACAAAAATAGAAATAAAAGTTTTATGTTGAAGCTTTAATTTGGTAACAAATTGTGATGATACGTACTTATTAAGAATGTAGTTAGAGCACTCCTTTCTGCTAGTAATACTTACAGTGAAGAGTCGATTCAGCTGTTTTTTAATGTTAGATAATCTATCTGTGATGCAACGATTATATGTACGAGGTATGCTTTAAAATACATGAATATTCTTGAATATGTTTCCTGAAAAGCTCTCAAGAAAGGTTAAAACGAATTAAATATATTTAAAACTATAATATGATCACAGAGTGCTAATGATGGTTCTTTAAATTTAACATTTTTTTTATTTGTAAATTGTTAACAGAACTATATTCAATTATATAACCTAAATATTCATTTTTGATGTAGGCATTGATATAACATTGCAAATAAAAATCCTATCCAATTAAATTAAGACACTACGTATAACTAAACACCTACTTGCACTATCTTTTAATTATAAGTTATTCAATATTTTCCTAATAAATTAAAAAACTTAAAGAGTTGGATTTATCTAATTGTATTTATGTGTGTTTTAGGTAAAGCAAAAAAAAATGTTGTTAAATTTATTATATATTACGGAGTTTTTATTTTAAACTTTTATTTTCCAATTTGTGGGGGAAGTAATGTATGTAGGTGGTAATATGTATTGAACATAACTTATGTTGACTTAATATTGTGATTTCTATTTTTTTAATTTAATGCATCAATAGTTTAATTATGAAAAAACAATATAGCTAAAAAACTTTGTTATAATTTATCGAAAAGAAGAAAAAAATTTATAAATTAAAAAAAAGTGGCAAAAAAGATTAATTAATAAGTTTATAACTAGTTATAACTATACTATAGTTACATAAACATTCAATTTTAGTTGTAAAATTTTTCATACGAAAAACAACACTTAATTATTTAAACTAAATAACTATTCAAATTATTATTAGTAGAAGACCTTAATGACAATGGTTATATACCTGGCCTATTTATACCTGTTTATATACAATGGTTATGTACCTGTAGAACCAGTTTAATTCCTGTAACTAACTATTTTAAATTACCATTTCTTCACGACAAAATATTACAAATTTAACAACATAATTTATAATTAAAATATGTAATCAGTACGGTTCACTTGGCAACTGGACATTTGATCAGTCGACATTTCGTAACATAAACTCATAACAAAAAGATATAGCCAAACGGACACCAAATAAAAATTCTTACATATTTAAAAATACCATATTTAGTAAAATGGACACGTAACATTTGGTAACGTAAAAAAGTTACCAAATGTCCAAATGAAAAGGGATTAAAATTTTAAGGTTCTAACTAAAACCGTGTCGGAAGAAGGAAAATGTTAAGGAAAAAATAAAGCCATTTTTTCTACAATTTCAGCATGTTACCAAAAAAAATTTGAAAAAATGTGCCTTTTAGTTTCACTCTGTCGATCCGTCCGTCCATCTGTTTACAAAACTTCCACACCGTTAAAGATAGAGCAATCATATTTTAACCATATGGGTAAATCTCACAAAAAACTTAATGTTATAGAACAATTTTTTTTATGTAGCTTCATCCATTACGGATATAAACAAACCCCTCAAACTTTGAAAAAGCCCTATTTTTAAATGTGTATATCTCAAGTTCTGCTTAATATTTTTTCAATTTAAAAGCACTTAGACAGAATTTTTTTTAGCTTTATACATATCAAAAATATTAAAATTATACATTATTTTTAAATTTAATATTTAAATTTAGCGTTATGTGAAAACCAAATTTTGCATGATTTACCTTCCTTCATAACTCCGGCTCTCTTTTACGAAGTTCCAGCTCTTATGCAAAAAGTTACATTTTCAAATGTATATTAATATCTCAGGTTCTGCATAGTATAAAAACTTTGAAAAAGCCCTATTTTTAAATGCGTATATCTCATATTTCGCTTAACACTTTGTTTTCAATTTGAAAACGCCATTCGACAGAAACTTTTCTTACCTCTATAAAGCAATATTAAAATTTTACAATATTTTGTAATTTAATATTTAAATTTACCGTTATGGAAAAACCAAATTTTGATATTTCTTTTTTCATAACTCCGGCAAGCTTTTAGATAGGAATTTGAGCTATTAAGAGCTATTAGGGATCAAAAATTTAAAATTTACTATTTTTAGACACCTGTAACTTAGACACCTGCACAAATACTTCATCGGTAAGGCATAAAAATTAAAGCTTCAATAATATATATTTTTCGGAGTGTTAAAGGTTTTGGTAATATAGCATTGTATGAAATTCTCAAATTTTGGTGCAAGTTGCAATTCTAAACAGTCTGTATTGTCTTTTGAAAATGTGCGCTTTTAAAAACCGTTGGTTTACATTCTACCTTGTTTGCTGCCCGGTTCCCATTCAAATATAATTATTAATTGAAAATATTTTAAAAGTGTAGAAAATAAATACAAAGAACTAATGTTGTAATATTAAATAATATATTATACTTATAGCTTTGTGATAAAATTTTTAATGCTTTGTTTAAATTTTTAAAACCCACATAATATGAATAAGAAAATTTTTTTTCAAAATATTTACTAAAACTAAAATTTCAAGATTATTTAGTTTTTGAAACGTATACAAAGAAGATGGTTCAAAAGATCAATAAACTGAACAACAAATTCTATAACTTTTACTATAAATAATATTTTCTTGTGTATTTTCTAACTATTTTTAGATTTAAATCATCTGGAAAAATCTGAACATTAGTATGTGAGCAGCGAAAAAAAATTACAAAAACACCTTATTGGGCAATGTGTGAGGGAATATGAAATTTATTAAAACATGCTAGTAACTTATTGCTTTTTTTTTTAAATATATCGTTTTAAATATAAATAAAATCAAGGCAGAATGTGAAACAACGGTTTTTAAAGGCGCATATTTTCCAAAATGAAATACAAACTGTTTAGAATTGATACTAGCGCCAAAATTTGAAAATTTTCTTCGAATTTCATACAATAAGAAAAATGTGAAAAATAAAAGGATATTTCCTTCAATTTTAAGCGAACTCTATATTTAAGAAAAACTATTAACATATGTAAAATTATAAAGTTGAAGTTTTAATTTTGAAAAAATGTGTGTTGGTGTTTAAAATAGCAAAATTCCATTTTTGACCCCTAATAGCTCTTAAACAGGGTGTGGTACAAAACAAAAATTCTGAGCCGAGTTAAATTAATTCTAAAAAAAACTTTCTTCTATTAAAATTTTAGAGTTCTAACTAAGAGCATGCCGAAGTTATGAAGGAAGAAAAATTTTGCAAAATAATGTCTTCACATAATGGTAAACTTAAATACTAAATTGCAAAGCATTGTATAAGTTTGATATTATTTTATAAAAGTAAGAAAAGTTCCGGTCTTCTAGAGTTTTTAGATTGTAAAACTATTACGCAGAGCCTGAGATATATACATTTAAAAGTAGGAATTTTTTGCAAATTAGAGGGACTTGCAACGGGCGGAGTTACAACTCTACATAACTAAAAAAAAATCCGTTAGCACACCCAAAAGTATGTTACTAAAGCTCTAATTTTTATGTCTTACCAATGAAAAAGTTTTACAGGGGCCTAAGTTACAGGTGTCTAAAAATAGCTAACTCTCAATTTTCGAGCCTTAATAACACTTATGTAAACAGGGGGTGGTAGAAAAAACATTTTCGGATAAAACTTATACTAATTCTAAAAGTTCTTTCTTTTTTCAATATTTGAAGTCCTTATCTAAAAGTGTGTCGGAGTTATGAAGGAAGAAAAATCATGCAAAATTTTGTTTTAAGATAACAGTAAATTTAAATACTAAACCTACAGGAAATGTATAATATTGTTTTGCGAAAGTAATCTCGAATGGCGTTTTTAAATTAAAAAAAAAAATATTAAGCAGAATTTGAAATATACACATTTAAAAATAGGGCTTTTTCAAAGTTTGAGGAACTGTAGCTTCGTAGTGGATGGGGCTACATAAAAAAGTTGTTCTACAACATTAATTTTTTTATGAGACATGCTCATGGTTAAAATTCTTTTGCTCTATCTTTAACGGTGTAGAAGTGTTGTAAACAGACGGACGTACGGATGAACAGAGTGAAACTAATAGGCACATTTTTTTAAAATTGCGTAAAAAATTGGTTTTAAAGTTAATTTGTTTTTATTCGAGTTGAAAGTGTATTGGAAATATGTATTTTCTTACAACACAAGTCGTAAGAGTTGTTCCCCATTACGACATGTACAGCCACGCCTGAACAGAAAAGGCTGTGTAATTTCCTGTCTACATTTATGTGGCAGAGAAATGCATTAAAAAAAAATATAAATAAATTAAAGTTGTCAAATTCCCCAAAGTTAAGGAAATTAAAAATAATAACTTATTTCTACAGTTTTTTTTCATTATTTTGACAAATTCATTTTAAACTAAATTTTTTTTTTTTTTATTAAAAAATGAACTTTAGGTTTTCAATATTAATTTTTTTACACAGATTCATACAGCCAATTAAAGACATAATCAAATTATAGAGTGGAAAATTAAGCTGTTGATATTGAAAAGCTGCGAAATGTCGACTAGTGAAAGTTCTTAAGCGTCCAAGTTACCAGCTATCTATTTTTCCAAGTGTCCAGTTGTTAAAGTTGTTAATTATACTTTTGCTGATTGCCAATTTTGCTAATTAAATTATAATTTTAAATTAAATTATACTTTTAGTAAATGCCTTTTTTGTGCCTTAAATGCCTTAAATATGTTTAATATGTTTTTTGCTAAAGATCTTTTTGTTAAGTGTTTTTTTTTGGAAATGTCCACTATTCAAATGTAAAGTTGTCAAGTGAAAATTGTTAAATGACGCTACCCATTCAAATATAATCATTAGTTAAAAATATTTAAAAAGTTTGAATAAAAAAACTACTGTTGTAATACTAAATAGAATATTATTAAGCTTTGTGATAAAATCTTTAATGATTTGTTTAACACTTTTAAACCCTTCATAATATGAATAACAATATTTCATTTTAAAAATATTTACTAAATTAAAATTTCAATTTCAAAAAAGATCAATAAACTCAAGAATAAATTGTATAAATTTTACTACATAATATTTTCTATGTATTTTCTAACTATTTTTAGATTTAAATCATCTGGAGAAATCTGAACCTGAGTATGTGAGCAGCAAAGAAAAAAATTAGAAAAACACATATTGGGCAATGTGTGAGGAAATATGAAATTATTTTTCTTATTAGTAAACTCAATTTAGAAATGAAAGCACAAAACATATTTACGATAGAAAAGCCATTTAACAAACAAGAAAAATTTAATTCATAACAGAGAAAATTAATTTGCTTCATTTAACGGGATTTCCATAACTATACCTTAATATTACTTTTGCGTAGCATTTTATTACGAAGATAAGTTATTAATAAATTTAAAAACATATCCTTTCAATTTTTAAGAAACTGCAATATGTAAGCCAGACTTTCATACTTAAACCCAAAAAAAAAAAAAAAAATTAAGTAAGTAAATTTAGCCATTATCTCTATTACATCAAACGAAAAATAGGTACGTATACTACATAACATTATAAACTATGTCTTCATGTAAAATAGTTTTCTTCATTTTTTGTTAAAATTGAAGAATTAATTTCACCTATATGTATTTTCCAGATAAAAATACATAGGCTTTTTTGGAGAATATTACCTTCTTAATTTCACTTATTTTTTTTAAGGGATCTTTTATGCAGAATATGTTGCCTTCCATATCCATATTCCATAATATCCAGCCGATGGTATAGTTGTTAAGACACCGGCCTTTCATACGAAAGGTCTCGGGTTGAAACCCCGGCTGGGTCATATAGATTAAAAAAAAATAATATAGATTTTTCTTATAATATATAATTAGTAGAATATAATTAAATTAAAACTAAGTATAGACATATGTCCTATAAATTATAATAAATATCATATTGTAATAGCTATATAAAATATTAATAAACCATAAATTCTGGTATAAGATAATAGATGGCGTAGAAATAAAAAGAAACGTTTTAGTCTTGTACAATATACAATAGCTACAGTCGAGTAATCGACGGCTAACTGAAATTAATGATTCACGAAACTGAAGCTTAGTCAAATATGAATAATAAATGACTTAGTGGATGCCCTATACTCCTGTGGAGTGGCAAGGAAAACAAAAAAAAAAAACAATGTTGACTTCATTTGTTAATTACACTTTATATAAAACAAAATTAATTTTTATTAAAAACAAATCTTAATTATAAATTGAAATCAACACTTAATAAAATTTATCTTCCAAGACTTAAAACTTGATTTTTTAAATTAAAAATTAAATGAACATTAATTTGGATCTAAGTAAAATCAAGGACAGTTAAAAATCTGGAATTGTTAATACATGCTTAAAACTTTTTTAAAATTTTTTCAGCAAATGAAATAAATATAATAGATAGAAAAATAATTATTACTGATAATGCAAAAACAACTTTACAATAAATTTTAATAAAGTTCAATTTATATATTTTTTTATACTTAATTATTAGTAAAAATGGTATTAAAATTACATACTTTAAGACAAACATTATGATAAAGTAATGTAATTAATGGAAAACTTAGAAATTTATAAACGAAATGAAATTTATACATTACCTTTTTGGTTATTCGAAAGAAAAATCGGTTATTCGAAAAACAAAAAAAACAGCAGACCCCCTGTATATCTAATTAGTACATTTTTGTTAATTTCAATTAACTATATAGGGCCCTTGTTATTTCTATTAACTATATAATTTCAATTACCTATATTTCTTGATTCTAAAAGAGCACAAAAAATATCATGATGTATGTGTAATGTTTGGATATCTATCGGTATCGAAAAAATAACAAAATATTTAAAACTTAAAATTCATAAAAATTTAATTTTGGTTGGAACTGCTGTACTGAAATCTGTATATGTACATATATGAGTTTCATAAATTGCATTCAAAAATAAGAATTTTCAATAGCATAGAACACTTAATAGAACAATTTTCTAATAACGTAAACGACGGTAATTTCGTCAATATATCTAATTTCGTCTTATTTGTCTTCCCATTGGCACTATTTTATCAAAAATAAGAAAATGGTACGTTTTAGGGGCCAGTTTATTTTAAAAATAATTAATTCAAATAAAAAATAAAACTACAACAATGTGTAAATACAATCTTATCGATAGAAGTTCAAAAAATCGATTTATCGAATTTCGTCAATAAAAATTCTTTATAAAAACATTATTCCAGGAAACAATTTCAAAGTAGTGATGTGCACAAAATTAACAAAAACCTTCACTAACTTTTTTTATAAAAATATTTAAAAAACTTATAGAATACACAATGTTATTTTTCCTTTTTTACTAAAAAATAAATTATTTTAAGACAATTTTTGAACTTGACGAAATTATATAACGAAAAAATTAAATATTGTAAGTTCGTCATACTGACGAAATTATAAAATCATCATATGATCATAATTTCGTCAATAGAGTTTAAAAAATGAGAGAAATTTTCTTTTATTTAATTAATTCAGTAAAATTATATTATGGTATGGTAACAGTATTATAAACAATTTTTTAATTATATCTACACATTGTTTTACAAAATTAATTTAGTGGATACAATTAATAAATTATAAAGTGAAACCAAGTTACTGCGACATTATTAATCATAGTCAAACGTTGAATACGAACATGGTTGACCAAATTCTATGGGGTAATTCAAACATTATAGAATTTGTTTTAGATGGTGAAGATGAGCTTATGGTTTCCACTCCGATCAATAAAACTTCAAGCGGCAATAAAACCCCAAAATCAACGAAAAAACATAAAACTTCAAATGAACCTGTTGCCAGATGTTCTATTAATTCTGTTAATCAATATCCGACACCTTTTAAGAAATCTTTAATCTGGGCTGAAACACCGGTGTCATCAAAAAATAAAAGTATTAAACGTAGATTAACTCCAACTGTAACTACAGTGGACGAATTTTTAAACGATCAGATTTTCTTTTGATGCCATGTCAACAAAACTATTAAAAAAAACAAAGGAAGTGTTGATAATAATTTTAAAAAAATTGAAATAAAGGATTATGTGAATAGTGGGAATAGTTTTTAATATTGAAAATGATAAAATTTACAAAGTGAAAACAACGGTTATCAGTGGATCTAACTGGTGTTGGCTTGAAAAAGAAGAAATACTAAATTACGAAAAGAAAGATGTTATCAAAAAATGTAATCATCCATTACTCTTAAACAGTAGGGCGACTTATTCTTTTCCCGATTTTTAAATTATTTCTTAATCACCTTTCTTAGTCACAAATTTCAACTATCTTCTTTTTTTACCATTGACGAAATTATCATCAGCTTTTGACGAAGTTAAAAACACAACAAATTTTCTAACGAAATTACCAACATTTAAGTGTTCTTTTTAAATTGCAATAATTAAATGAATTAATATTATTAAAAGTTTTTAAGTATTAAAATAATATTTTATTCTTTCTATATACTAACTCGGATAAGTATCAGAATTATTTTTATGTTAATAATTTTCTGAAGATGATCCATAAAAGTTAAAAGTTCCTTAACATGACGAAATTACGTCATTTACCTTATTAATAATATACAAACACTCATCCATACATAAATACATACATTAAAAATACATAAATACAATTTAATAGAGGAAAACAAAATCAAACAAAACCTCCTTACCAATATCAATTATCAATATCATTAATAAAAATATTTTCACTACATATTATGATGAAAGATGATTATCATTTTTGGCGAAATATCATTAACTTTAAAGTGTTGTTTTGTATGTGTTCCATCCCAACGGGAAAAAAGAGAAGCGCTTCCTCTGGAAGGTATCGAGAAGTACTCATTTAAAACAAAAAAAATTGTGTGATGAATGAGAAGCAATAAATCATGCATTCTAGAACGCTTCTAAAGAAGCGCTTCCGAAGCAAATGAGATCCTTTTTTTTTTTTTTTTTTAACCGAATGAAATATCTTTTTGTATACCTCTGAAATGCATATATATTTACATATTATTATCATGATTATGAATTTTTGTTGTTTTCGATGATACCGTAACGAATTTGTTTCTGCTTGTTTTATGTTTAAATAATAATTGTTAGAAAAAAATTATTAGATGATTCATTGTACTGTGATTTACGCTAGTGCAAGGTTTTAATTGATCTTTTTGGTAAGGTTTTTAATATTGCCATTTACCAGTAACATCTATTATACATAATATATATTTTATATTTCAGAAGCTGCAAAAAAATAAAAATTTTGGATTCGTCCAATTTAGAGAGAATATGAGAGCTGGATTTCATGCAGAAAAAATAAATTTAATGCAAAAAAATTTAATTGGTATAAAAATGTTTAAATTTTTTTTTAATTTTTAATGTAAATAATTTTTTTTGGAATACTTAAATTGAAAATTTTTATATTTTATAATCCTTATCGGAATAATTTTATAAAAGGGGTTCGGTAGCCTAGTGGATAGGCGTGCGGCGTATTAACCGAAGAAGTGTGGGTGCGATCTCTGCACAGGTCGTAAATGTTTTTTTCTTTACATATCCCCCTTACGACCAAATATAATGTAAATATATAGTATATAATATAAACAAAATAAATAATATTAGTATATAATTTAATAATAGTATAAAAAACCTATAATGGCCTTAGTAGCCGATGGTTCAATAATATTGCATTACATTTATGTATGTAATATTAATATAAATAAATAAATAAATAAATAATTTTATAAACGATCAAATTGATCTAAAAATGTTTAAACTTTTTAAATTAATAATATTAATGTAACTATTTTTTTTATTTGCTTTTTTTATTTATATAATATGTATGTCGATAAAATTATTTATTTTAATCAAATTAAATTAGTTTTATTTAAAAAGCTTCCTAAAAAAGATTAAAATAGAGGAACTCTTATATATTAAAAGGAAAACTTGTTTTTGTTATTTAATTTGTACACTTATAAGATTGAAATATATCCTTCTATAGTTTATTAATACATAGCATTCTACAGCCATCGAAGTCATGCATTCCACATGCCTTCTTAATCATGCATTATACATGTCTTCTAGATGCCTTCCCAGTCATGCCTTCTACATGCCTTCCCAATCATACGTCCAAGATACTTTCCCAGTCATGCATTCTGAATCATTCTAAGGGAGGCTTACGAAGTAAAAGAACGAACGCTTTCTTTCTTTTTGCGGACATCTATATGAAAAAAGAATCAATAAAAAAATGGAACAGAAAGCGCTTCTTACCTTACTGGGAATGCTTCCAGCATGTATGCTGGAATGCTTCTTTTTCCCGCTGGGATTATAGAAAAATAAAAAAAACATAGCTATAATGTATACATACATAATGTGACTTAAAAATTTAAAATGTACGCAATATATTGTTTTTCTTAAGTAGATATTATTATTATGTATAATATGTATTTATTATATGTATATCTAAGGCTTTAAGGATTGGTAAAAAAAGAAACTTTTTTATTTTGAAGTTATGTATTTGAATTTTGCATTTCAAAATAAGTTTTTGAAGTAAAACAATTTATAAATAAGTACAAAAAAAGTCTTATTGGGCAAAATTAAATTCTAAATAAGAAAAATTTATTCTCAGTTTTTGTTATAATTCTGAACGCATTACGCATTTCGTGTAAAATTAAATTATGTACTTACATAATATGTTTTAAAGTATTGTTGTCAAGTCAAGTACAAAAATTTTAAATAATATGAAAACGTAACTTTGCTGCATAGTAATTGGTAATTAGTAATTACATATTATATTGGTGATTGCATGGAATGAATATTCAATATTATAAAATCAAAAATCGAAGAAATTAAAAATACAACAAAAAATAAATAAAGTTCTCTTTTATTTGCTTCTTTTTGTACGTATTTCGATTGTAGAATAAAATGCACAAATCAAGTACGAATGTCTTAATATAGTCTATAAGACGAAGTAAAGAGAAACAATAAACAATAATTAAAAAATAAAAAAAAATTTGTTATCTCTAAAAAAAAAAAATAATAATTTGATCTTCTTTATATCTCCTCCTTATTTTCCTCCATTCTATTAGTTAAAACCAAAGACTATCTATTACAATAAGATGGACCACTATTTTTTTACACATATTAAACGCCATATCCACTATGCTTCATGTGTGACATACATGAGTGACGAAATGTCAAAATGGGAATCAAAATTATTTTAATTCTTACCATCATGTGTGACATACATTGCCATCCACTGTTCTACATGGAATGCCGTCACTCATGTATGTCAGACATGAAGCATAGTGGATACGGTGCTTTAATGCATTTTTTACAACCTAAACAAAAAAATACTATTAGTACAAGTAGGTAAAATTATGTTATTTTGTTTTAAAACCATTCTGTTATTGAAATTACTGTGAAAATGAACTTACTAGAAAATGAAGGAAATATTGTTTATGTAGTATTTTTACAATGCTTTTTTAAAGGCGCAACTTTGTTACTGTGTTTGTCTATTCTTATAATACAAAGTATAGGAATATTTGCAATTGAATCACAATGTTTTAAAGGCGCAACTTTGCTTAATTTTATTCATTTAAGTACATAATCGAAAATATTTTAAATTGTTAATGAATTTTTTTGAAATTAAATAAAAAAATAATAATCGAAAGTGTTTTAAATTGTTTATTGACATTTGAATATGAAAAAATGTATTTTAATTGAAAATTTTATGTAGATATATTAGATGGTTTAGAAAATAAATTTATTAAATATTTTAGTAAAATTAGAATAGAAAAACTTTTAGAATATGAACGTTTAAAAAATGATTTTAATTATGACTGTTGTAATAAATGTAACAAATCTTATTTTATAAAACTATGTACATATATGTATGTATATACGTACTCTTCACTTCAAATTTGTCTTTTTAACATTATATTTGTTTATTTCAAAATCAAATTCGTCCAAATTTTCAAAATTAATTTTTTCTGTTTTTAAAATCAAATTCCTTTTTTAAGCCTTTTTAAATAAAAAAAAAACAGAAATTTCTAAATTTTGACAAAATTGATTTTGAAAATTTGATGAATTTGATTTTGAAAAAAGACGAATTTGACTTTGAAAAAAGACAAATATAATTTTAAAAAAAACAAATTTCAAGTGAAAAGAGTATATTAGAGTCAGAATTCATAATTTAATAAAAAACTTTTATAAAAATGTTAAAGAATAAGACATAAAAAGTTAAGTGCTCAACATTTGTAAAAAAATAAATATAATATATTTTAAACTTCTATTTTGATTCTTTATACTTTTCTTTACAGCTTCAAATTATTTGTTTCAGTTAGGAAATTTTAGTTAAAAACAATGTTAAACCTGCTTGGTTAAACTTTACTATAATATTATTTTGGATTATGTATTTTTAAAAAAGAACTAGAAAATCCCCTGTGCAATTGCAGAATTTCTATAGATTCAAAAACATTTACGTTATCATACTGACTCCCTTACTACCTGTATTAAGGGAGGGATTATTAAATCTATTTTTTTAGCTTAGGTATATTAAGTACCTAACTAAAATAACTTATGGATTTTTAATTTAATTTGAATTTTTTAGGTGTAGGGTATAAATAAGTCGGTTGCATCGACTTACTGTTACTTTTACTTGTTTTGTTTTGCTTGAAAAAAATTTGCTGAATTTATTTTATTTAAATGTACTTTGGAAGAGGTCTTTGGTATATTTAATAAAAGATTCATGTCTCTGATAATGAAGTTTGATAAATTTTCAGGGGCTTTTTTTTAGTGACGGTCGTTTTCGACAGCTTTTTAATTTAATGGTCTAATAATAAATTAGTACAAATTTATGAATCTATTGTGAGAGAAGGCTTCTAAAATGATATTTTCTATGTTATTTTTTTCTTTTTTTTTTAAGAAAAATATCCATTTCTATAATATTTAGTAAGTTTCTCATTTCTGTTACGAAATATAATTAGCTAAGTCTGCCGAATTTTATATTAATAAAAAAATTTCGAATATTTTATGTTATACCAGTTATACCGAAAATTTAGCTTAAAAATCTAAATTTCAACCTAAATAAACAAAACTACTTTAAAGTCTGTTACGAAGCTTTTACCAGCTTTTATACTAATGAAAAGAAAATCAAGAATAAAATCGGCCTATTATTTTTTTCTTATAAATATAAGGCTTACTATAAACTTTGCTCTTTTCACTTTCAAGTCTTTTAATTTTATTTAGAGCATTTTTATTTTTTTTTTCAAAACAAAGAGTCATTTGAAAACTACCAACAGGAGATTAATAATTTATTTTTAATTTACCGCTGCGATCAGTTCATAATGGATGTGGCAGTCAAATTTAAAAATTAAAAATTTCCTTTAAATTTTGTGTCGAAAGTACTTTTTAAAAAGTAAAGGTTTGTGCCTCTGATAAAACTTTTGGTCTAATAATAAATTAGTACAAAATTATGAATCTTTTGTGAGAGAAGGCTTCTAAAATGATATTTTCTATGTTAGTTTTTTTTTTTTTTTAAGAAAAATATCCATTTCTATAATATTTGGTAAGTTCCAGACTTCTGTTATGAAATATAATTATTTAAGTCTGCCGAATTTTATATTAATAAAAAAATTTCGAATTTTTTATGTTATACCAGTTATACCGAAAATTTAGCTTAAAAATCTAAATTTCAACCTAAATAAACAAAACTACTTTAAAGTCTGTTACGAAGCTTTTACCAGCTTTTATACTAATGAAAAGAAAATCAAGAATAAAATCGGCCTATTATTTTTTTCTTATAAATATGAGGCTTACTATAAACTTTGCTCTTTTCACTTTCAGGCGTTTTAATTTTATTAAGAGTACCTATTTTTATTTTTTTTTCCAAAACAAAGATTGAAAACGACAACATAAGATTAATAATTTATTTTTAATTTACCGCTGCGACCAGTTCATAATGGATGTGGCGTTCAAATTTAAAAATTTAAAATTCGCTGAATTTATTTTTATTGAAAATGTGTGTTTTTTAAGTATGTACTTTTCCTTTTTTGACTGTACTCACTTTTAATGAACGGTTTGTGTCTCTGATAATACTTCTAGTAAGAAATTTGGTCTTTGGTAATAATATTTACTAAATTTATTTATATTTTTAATGAACGATTTGTGTCTCTTGATAATACTTTGAGTCAAAGATTTGTGTCTATGGTAATAAAATTTTAACTTATTAAATAAATATACAGAAATATCATCATTGCCAGTTTAGTTTACATTCAATGTGAGTGTTTCATTATAGATATAAAATATATTTTTTTACATGTTGGCAAGGTCTCGCCAACATCTTGTGTATTATGTTATAGATTAATAAATTACTTCTTTTAAAAATATTTCCAAACTTTTCTGTATTCTTACACTCAGTATTAAAAACATAATCTTTTTTTTTTTGTTGAAAATGGGTATCTTTTCAGCATATTTTTTAATTTCCATCCACACAACAACTTAAAATAAAAAAAATAAAAAAATAAAACCATTTTATTTATATAAATTCTTATTTCACATTGAATAAAAATGGAGACTTTGTACAAACATATGCAAAGTACATACCAACCAAAATCACTTATCAGTTATCATTGTCTAATCAATAAAACTTATTATTATTATTATAAATGAATATTTCATTATCTCCTATTATAAACTGATACCTTAAATATATTTTAACTTTCATTTGATAAACACATTTATAAAATGAATTAGGTAAATATATAAGTTATTGGCTACTTCGAGTTAATTTAAAGATAAGATAAGTTCAGTACCTACATATATACATATATATCTAATAAAAATAAAATTTTTATTTTTTATAACTGCTGCTTTTGAACTGCTTTTGATTTGCTATTAAAAATAATATTAATTAAAAAAAATTAGAAATAAAAGTATTGGGTTTTTAATAGGTTAATAAAATGATTACTATCAAGTACTTACTTTACTTTATGCATATATACATATGTAGGTGTGTAATGTACATACTTATATGAAATAAAAAATATATTATATTAAAATGAGAGTATAGAAATTGGCTCTTATTTTCTCATATGTATGCATTTTGTTTTTCTTTCAAAAATTGCAAGCAGTTTAGGTACAAAAATGATTCTTTTTATAGGTCTATTTACGAGATAAAAATTAAGCTTAACTCTGTTAACTTATTATTAATTATCGGATAACACCCAGATGTTTCTATTATCAAAATTATTATTTGATTATTATTTGTAGAACAACTGATTTTCAAATATCATTTGTTTATGTTTGTTGAATATTTTCGTTTTCAATAAATATGGAAAACGAAAATATAAATAAATATAAATATTAGTAAGATGTAAGATCAAGTGTTTGTGCTTCATTTAGAGGAATTTCAAATCTTTCTAGATATCCTCCACAGTGCGAAAGTTTATCAATTGTCTCAGATACTAATCTTCCTATTTTCCCTTATATTGACAAAAAAGTTCTTTCCCAAAAGTTTTTCAAAAACATATAGTTTTAAAAACCACTTTAGTAATTTACTAATGCTTCCACTGCCATCAATTGCAAAAAGACTTGCAATTTTTCCTAGAAACACTTAAACTTAATTGTAAATGACACATTACTAAAGCCAACTGAAAAAATAGCGTAAATTGCAACTTAACCCTTTAATTACTTGTGGGATGATGCATCCCAAAAAAATTTCAATTTAATACGGTTGGGACATTTTTACATTAATTTTTATTGAAAGATATTGTTTTCAGTGGCTTGTTGTTTACTCTACAAATTCAGTTATATTCCTAATTCCTAGTTATATTCTAAGCGAAAGCGATGAGGACTTCTAGGATAGTGGTTCTGAATATCTTCCTTCAAAATATTCTGACCATTTTGAAAACGAAATTGTAGGAGCAATAATGTTTTAAATATTAATTTAGTAGAAAATAATAGCAGTGTAACAATAGCTGGTTTGTGGGAGGAGAACGATGGCAATTTTACTCCTAGAATTCCAGCAGAGTACACACCTTCATTTCTTGTGGGTTTAGACATAAGCTGCAGTGCACTAGAATCGTTTTTAAAAATATTTCTAAGAAACTTGTTTGTGCATATCGCCGACTGTACAAACAAGGGCTTAGAAATCATAAAAAAAAAAACCAAAGGAAAGATTCCATCTACTAATTATGATGAAATAATGAAAGTGGTAGGCGTCACTCTAATAATATCCTATAATAGATTATAATAGGTTACTGGTCCAATAAAAAAAAGTAGAGGCAACCGTTGCATCAAAGATGCAATATCCAGAGACTGATACGTACTTCTTGCTAGTAAATTATATTTTGCTGATCCTAAAAAGCCAGATGATTCTTCAAAACTTTATTATATTGAGGATCTAGTAAACTGTCTCACAACTTCATTCAGAAAATGTAGAGAGGAATCATGTTATCAGAGTATCAACGAAAGTAAGTAAATTCAAAGGGAGCTCAAATTTAAAACAATATATGCCGCTCAAGCCAATAAAAGGATGGGTGAAAGTCTGGGAAAGATGTGATTCAGAGTATGGATACGTATACAATTTCAACATTTACTGTGGCAAGGAAACCAATCCAACAATTTTTGTAAACAATTTAGGAGAAAGAGTCGTAAAAAATTTAATTTCAAGCGTAAATCGAAAAGAAGTTTGTTTTTGCTTTGATAGATTTTTTACATCCGTCAAATTAATTAATTCACTTGAATATCCTGCCGTAGGAATTTGTATGAGTTCTCGAAAAAATATTCCTAAATTAATGAAAAATTACAAAAAGGAGAACAGAGAATATTCACAAATAGTTCTGGAAGCTTATACGTAATCTGGTAAGATACAAAACAGGTCATAGCTGTCTCTAACTGGCATAACGGTACAGTAGAATATGTACTAAGAAAAGATAAAACAGGTAAGAAAATAAAGGTACCATGCCCAGATGCTATCGTATTTTATAATAAGTGCATGGAAGGCATTCATCTTTCTGATCAGATGGTTTCATTCACCGATATAAATCGCTGCTCAAATAAATGGTGAAAAAAAGTTTATTAAAACAATTACAAACAAGCTGTGTCAATTCTTATATAATTTACAAAGAAATACATAGAAAAACTGGTACTAGATATTATAATTATTTGACAGATTTGGCAGAAACTCTTGTTGATTATGGAAGACAACGTACAGTAGTAAAAAAACTAAAGCTGTTGGCAGTACATCTTTATTAAAAAGAATACATAAGATGTGGAAATAATCAAAATGGTACTAAGAAGAATAAACGAACACATGTAAAACCTGTAGTAGCATTATGCTTGGAATGTTTTACTCATATCATTCATAAATTTGGAAAAAAAAAAATAAATTTATTATATAATGAAGTTTATTATTTATTATACTTTATCTATTATCTTATACTAAAAAAATTAAATGAATATGTTCTTTCTTTTCTATTTTTCTAAATAATAAAACGAAAATTTTGTTTGATTTGATATGTTCATGTTATTTTCTAAATAATGAAATTAAATTGTTTTATTTTTCACACCAAATAAAAGTGAATAAATAATTATATAGCCTTTGGGACATAAAATCCCAAAAATATAATTTTGTACTACAATTTAAAACACTGTTGGATTTATTATCGCAGGATTTTCGAGGTCCTGTGGCCAATGCAGCATTGTGAAAACAATTTTTTTTCCTTATTCCTATTTAAAACAATAATGTTACATCGACAGTTTCAATAAATTATGCATTCTGCGTTCAAAAGCTTAAAATTCACTACGTCAAATATTTTATTTTCTGGTATTAAATTTAGTGCAGTGAAACCTGTAAAGTTGGCCATTCTTACAAAATGGGCACTCGTCAAAATTTGGTCAGAATATAACAACACAAAGAAAGTTCCATATAAAATTGTTTAAAAATACCTCCTTATGTTCCACCTGTATATCTTGCAACTTAATCACTTTTTTTTCTTACAATACTTAATTTTTTTCCTTTTCATTAATCATTACTTAACTTTGGCTGCTCATAGCAAATTTTTTATTTTGAAACTGAAACAAAACTATGTATGAATGTATTGTGCAAACCATGACATGACTATAGAAATAAAAAACGACTCATTAACAAAAAAACTATTTTTTTTTTGTTTATTGCTTCATTTGTTATTTAGTTATGTAGTTCACAGGTTTGTTGGAGAACCCATAAATTTTCTTAAATTTGCGCAAAATTATTAAATTATCGTAAAAACCGGTTCACTGTGAGTTTTTGAGTTTTAAAAAAAGAAGCACTCAAAAAAAAAGAAAAATGAGCAACAAAATAGATGGGTCTCTTTTCAAATTTTTGCAAACAAAATTTTTATTTGTGAAAATTTGTAAAAATTTATTGACGTTTATTTTTTGTTGTTGGTGCTGTTTTTACTATCATTTGTCAAAAAAATAAACAACGAAAACAAAAGAAATTACAAAGTTAATTGAACAAAAGAAGTTAAACGAAGAACGATGGTATCATTTAATAACATTAAATTTTCCTTCTTCATATATATATTTAATACTCTTTTTTACATTTTTGAATTAAATTTTTTTTTATAATTCCTTGTGTTTAATCCGCTTTATAAATATTTGGTAAATTTTATAGTAAAAACCTGTTTGCCTACTTTTTTATCTAAAAATTTAAAATTGAGAGATTTTGTGTAAAGTGAGTGAATTATCCGATTATTTCTGAGAGAATTCAATTGTCGTCTCATTTACCCTCCTCACATATTCTGGTAACATGTCAATTAAATCAATGTAAATTACTCAATACAACGGTATTGTAAGAAATTAAATTACTAATTAGCAAAGATATATTATAAATAGATAGGGAAAAAGGTGTAGTTGTCTCTTTTCTTCTAATGTAATTTCTTATCTGCAGTCAAAAAAATACAGAATATGCATTTTATAATATGTATATACTTTGTTCACTCAACTGTTTATATTTATGAAAATAATAGCAGTTTCTTAGTCATTTTCATTTAAGAAATTTTAAGTTGTTATATAGAGTAACCTTATCATGGAAATATTTTTTTTAAATTAAAATTAAATTTTAACAGTTGTAAAGTAATAAAATAAGTGATAAAATTCTTAAAAAAATTAGAAATGAAACTATTTCACCTAAGCACAGTTAGGAAACTATTTTTGAAGAAAATCAATACATAAGTAATACACAGTTACACATAATACACAGTTACACAAATCAATACATAAAAAACAACTGAGTTCTTAAAATTGGCTGAAAATATTTTTTTTATTGCTAACATATCTATATAATAATTAGCAATTATCACTCAATAGTCTATACTCATGCATGTATGCACATCTTATTTGGATATGTGTTTTTATTTTTGTTTTGCTTAATTTATTGAATTTATGAAGTTTTTAATTTTTAAGCTTGAAAAAATAAAAACTAAATCCTAAAAATTTAAATCAAATTTGATTAATAAAGTACATGCATAGTATAATCATAAACTAACTATATACATAGAGAACCACGTAGAAGAAAAAATCGTAGCCAATTTCATTGCTTTGAAATCACCCCAAGATCGTATTTGGCGTTATTTCGTAAAAAGATGACCGTATTTTTGGTATACCATCAAAGAACATAAGAAAAACAAAACAAAAAATATTTTTTTTTTTCATTCAGTTCATAATTCAGTTTCTTCGGACTAATTTTTTTTTTCTCTAAAAATTGATTTTATATTGTTACATACATACATACATATATATTTATCTATGCATCCATAACCTACATTAATTTTTAGAAGGTCTGGACATTGAGAGAGGAAAGCTAAATAGTAGTCTTTTTTCAAAAAAAATACACGTAGTCTTATGGAAAGAAATAGTAGTCTTCCTAGAAATCTGGAAATAACACAAAAACTACAGATTTTTTTTAATTTCGTCCTAAGAGAGCATTAAAGTTTCATATTTTTTACGTTTTTTAGTAAAAAGAAATTTTTAGAAATTTTAAATTTTCATTCATAAATATGCATTTTAAAAAATTTCTTCCAACTACTTTTCAACAAAAAAAAGCTTCTTAAAAACTTTTTAAAAAAGCATTGATTTGGTATATTACTGAACAAAAAAAGGTTGAAAATTAATTTTTATTGTAATATCGATTTGCTTTAATAAATAAAGTAAATTTTTTAGAATGCGTATAAAATTAAGTGCAACAAATAAACTATTTAATTATTTTTACAATAAGTTAATTTATGTTAACTTATTTGTAATTTTTATTAATATAATGAAATAAATTAATATTATGAGTTATTCCCCTTTTCACACCACCTTTAAGGTATGGGATATGGCGATTTTTTTTAAAGTGCTGTCGCCTGAAGACTAAGGCCTAGTCCAAAATAATAAAAAAAAATATATTATTACACACAAAAAATATATAAATAATTTTTTAACAAAAATGAAATAATATATTTAAAATAAAATTTAATAAAACAAAATAAGTAAAGTAATTAATTTACAACAAAACAATATTAAAAAAAATTAAAAAATATCACAAAAATCGATATTTTACGACAGGATAGAAATAATAGCTCTTGAGTGGGCAAAAATTAAAAATGACATGACGATGGTATCACAACTATATTTAGGTACCTTCATATCTAAAAGGTTAATTTGGTTATAAAAGGTTAAAGGTTAATAATAATATTTAATTTTTTGCGCTTTTCAATACCGTTCAATATTTTGAAATTGTTTTGTTTCTGTATTACCTGTCAAATAGGTAACTTAGATCGTTATTAATTATTATTCTAAATTTAAAATCACATTTAAAGTATGTAATTATTTTCTATTAAAATACATAAAACAATATTATTTTGGCCTTTATATAATTTCCAGTATTTTAAATTTATTTTTTTACTAACATTTAAAACTAAATTAGAGAAATTTAAAATTATATTATCATCGCGTAAATTTTTATTATTCGTTTCCATTAAATTTGCCAAGTAATTGGTGTAAATACTTGAAACTGCATCTGGTATTAAACCATTATTTAATTTAAAACACGATTCTGAAAAATGCAATATACATATGGAACTATTAATAGACTGTTGGTTGCCAGTCTGATATTTGTACAAGGCTCTTTATCCGGAAATTTAAAAGTAGCGACAGATATCGTGCTATTATAATTGGATTTACACCCAACAACCGAACATTTTCCACCCACTTTATTTAAGGAAATTATTAAAAAAGGCAATATTAAGCACTAAATATTTGAATTAATTTTTTTAAATAGGTATTTATACCATAAAATCTTTTAAAAATAATAATTCAATTCAAAAATTTAACTCTACAAAAATATGAGTACATAAAATAAAATATTACTAAAATTTAGAGTTATTTAAAATAAAATATTAATTTTTTTCTAATACTTTTAAAATAGTATTGCAATGTAAAATTTTACTCATAAAAAGATTATTCTAGTTCATGTAAGTACATGAATATTCTATTTACAATAATTTTTTTTTATAAACTGTATAGAAAAAAACGAAAATTGATTAACCAGAATCTGGTACTTCTTTTTTTCTTTTCTTCAAAATATTGCTGAAAAATTTGATTTGAAAGTTCATTTTTTTATTGACACAAAGAAAAAATTTCAAACTTTATTTTTATATAAATTTTATAATTTTTAACTTAAGTTTGAACTAAAATATATATTTACCAAATTTGCAGTACAAGCTATTAGAAAGCTTTTAAATTATTAGGTTATGGTCACTAATTTATTATAATTGTGTACTCTCATAATTTTTTGACAGTATTTAAATGACGACGATATGAAATGGTAGAAAAAAACTGAAAATTTTATTTTGTTGAAAATTTCGAGTTGAAAGCTGAAATATTTTAATATACAATTTGGCATGTTTTTTTATATCGAAAACTCAAAAAGAAAACTGTTAAAAATGGGCATTTTTCTTAAGCAAAAACAAAAACAGAAAAGAACAAAAAAAATCTTTATGAAATGTCATTTTTCAAAGCTTTTTCTCACAATACATTTACAATTTGCACAAACACATTTAAGTATTTCGATGTCCAGGCCTTCTAAAAATTAATGTAGGTTATGATCATAGATATATTAACTAATAGATAGACAGTTAAGAAAATATTTTCAGCCAATTTGGAGAAACAGCTGAGTGAACCATGCGTATGTATTGCTTTAGTTTTCTCAGAAATAGGTTCTTAAAATGTTGAAATAATATCATTTCTAATTTTTAAAAGAATTTTATCATTTATTTTGTTACTTTACCAGTAGTTAAAATTTTGAATAACCTTAATTAAATTAAATTTAATTTTAAAACAAAATACATCAATTATTAAGTAATAAAAAAACTTAAAATCTCTGAATGAAACTGGTTATAAAAACTGCTTTATATTATTTTAATAAATATAAACAGCTGAGTGAACGAAATGTATACATATTATAAAATGCAAATGTATTTTTTTGACTGAATACCTTAAGATAGAAAAAAACACATAAGAAGAAAAGAAACGACTATACCGAACTTCCCATTTATTAGTTAATATATCTATGGTTCACAAACAAATATTCTTAATTTTAAAATGTTATTTTATAGATCTCATAAAGAATAACTCTACACAACACATAGATAATATTTGAAGGCCAACAAAATTTTATTATAATATTGCAAGTGTGTTGTAAATTGTAACGGAGATCTATTTGTTTTTATTTTTTTCTTTTTTGTGAAGAATATTTTTTCTAAAAATTAAAAAATATTTTTGGATGAAATATTGATATTTTCTAAAATATTGGTATTAACCTTTGTGGACCCACAAAGGTATAGTAAGTTAAGATCAAATTTACTGAATGTATAATTACATATATGAAGGCTGAAGACATTTGAAAAAATCCAAGAAAGTAACCATAAATATCCACGAATTATGTACATATGTATGTAAAAATTGTATATCTTACAAAAAAATTTCTACTACCATGACATTTAAATTTTAGTGTCAAAAACTTAAACAAATGTTCAAATTTGATTTTGTAGTGAGAAACTATGTAGGTATGTATGTATATTATTTTTAACAACTTTATAAATAAAAAATTTTAAATTTTTAACTAAATATGAATATAAACATTAATAAATTAGATTATGTACAATTTTAACTGTCAAAGTGTTGCTGTAATATTTTTTAATATTTTTTTTTTCTCCCTCTTTCTCACTCGTAGAGCACTATATTTTTCTCTTTCTAAAGTTGCGATAATATCCATGAAATTTCTCATGAAAACCAGCCTTTATGACTATAGATAGATATGTATGTATGTAATTCTTTCTAGATACTTAGTAGAATTCTTAAAAGTATTTTTTTATATTGAATATTGTAGCTACATATAGTTAGTCATATTAAAAAAACAGAATTTAAAAATTTTAAAAGAAAAAACATTCGGCACGAAGGGGTTAAACAACTTACCATATCTTTACAAAAAAAAAATTTAATTAAGAAGAAACAACTACATGAACAGCAAAAAAATTATTTTAATGCACGATATTTATAACAACGCCTTTACACTTACAAGCCGGAACATTCAACGAAAACTTTGAAAGGCTATTTGTGTACAAAATTAATTGAGTGTTCCGATCCGGCTTGTAAGATATATAGGCGTTGTTTATAAAATATTTTAAAATTTTTTATGAATATTTTTTTTTGTAACTGATGTATGGATATACATATGTATACAGATCGACAGGCGGGTTCGAATAGATGCCATACAACTTATTTCTTTACATGGAAATAACTCAGTGTCTATTCAAGCTATGTATCTAAAGTTTTGTGAAAAAATTTCAAGTTGCATGCGAGTAACTTTTGTAAAATTGGTTGTACTGATGAAACAGGTTCGGATAGCTGCATGTGAAAATAACTCAGTATATATGTATTGAAGCTAGGTATCATTTTCTGATAAGATGTTAAGTTACACAACAACAACTCATGGTAAAACTTGTTTGGTCTAGAGCGTTGAGGGAGCTACCATACAACTTCTTTTTTATACAAGCATAATTTAAAGAAATAAATAAATTGAATTGAAAAAACAAAATATTCCCATAGAGCAATAACTTCTGTAAAATTTCATTGTGCACCTGCAATCGGTTCGAGTAGTTGAGAGAGAACTTCTTTTTTTAAATGAGAATAATTTATTGTCTGTTGAAGCTAGGTATCTGAAATTGTATAAAAATGCAAAGAAGTTGTATGCAACAACTTCTGTAAAATTTGATTGTGGTTGAGCATCAGACTCAGATAGCTTGCACATCATAAAACTTAATGAAGTTAAGCATCTGAAATCTTACAAAAGAAATCTTAAAAAAGTTTTATGGCAATAACTTCTATAAAATATGGTGGGTTCGAATATCTGTCATATAACTCCAAAATGTATTTATATTTCGGTACTTAATTAAGTAAAACATTTGAAATTGTCTAAAAGATGATAAAGTTTATGGAAATAGCATATGATGTTCATACGGATATACCAGAGTTGATACAGTGTAGTCTACTGCACTCTTCCCCGTTTTTTTAACTTCAAGTAAATACATATCTACATTATATCAACAAATTACAAGTTAACAACAAATTTTAAGTTTTAAAATTTTAGCAATGTACATAATTAAAAACATTAAAGTAATTAAAAAATAAACGAAGTTGAAACTTTACTAATTAAGTTTATACTTAACACTATTATACCCTACACATTAAGGTATATTAACTTTGGTATGCTGTTTGTAACCACCAAAAGGAAGCGAGTTAGGTATAGACATGTATATATATTCTGAATCAGGATCACCGCCGGATTCGATTTAGCGATGTCCGTCCGTCCGTACGCACGATAACTCCAAAAATAATGATGCTATCTTGATGAAATTTATAGTGTAAGTTAACAATGACTAAAGTAAGGCGGGGATTGTAAATGGGCGAAATCGGACCATGCGTTCGAGTACCTCCCATACAACTTCCAAAACCTAATGCGCATATTTTCGAAATTAATAAAGATAGAAACTTAAAATTTTGTACGAGGGTGTGTTTTTCTGAATCCCTGATATCCCCAAAATTTGAGATGAAGTGGAGTGGTTGTTCGGGTACCTCCCATACAACTCCCAAAACCGAACATGCATATCTTCGAAATTAATAAAGATAGGAACTTCAAATTTGATAGGAGGGTGCTGTTTCCTAAATCCCTGATTTGTCTAAAATTTGAGAGGAATTGGAGTGGTCGTTCGGGTACCTCCCATACAACTCCCAAAACCGAACAAGCATATCTTCGAAATTAATAAAGACAGAAACTTCAAATTTTGTACAAGGGTGTTGTTTACTGAATCCCTGATTTGTCCAGAATTTGAGATGAATTGGTGGAGCTGTTCGGGTACCTCCCATACAACTCCCAAAACCGAACATGCATATCTTCGAAATTAATAAAGATAGGAACTTCAAATTTGATACGAGGGTGCTGTTTCCTAAATCCCTGATTTGCCTAAAATTTGAGATGAATTGGAGTGGTCGTTCGGGTACCTCCCATACAACTCCCAAAACGGAACAAGCATATCTTCGAAATTAATAAAGACAGAAACTTCAAATTTGGTACAAGGGTGTTGTTTCCTGAATCCCTGATTTGTCCAAAATTTAAGATGAATTAGAATGGTTGTTCGGGTATCTGCCACACAACTCCTAAGACCAAAGAAGCATATCTTCGAAATTAATAAATATATAAACTTGAAATTTGATATAAGAATGTTCTACCCTGTTGATGTCTCTAAAATTTGAGATGAATTGGGGTGGTGGTCCGCGTGCCTTCACACACTTCCCAAGACCTAACAATCATATTTTCGAATTTAATAAAGATAGAAACCTGAAATTTTGTACAAAGGTTGTAACAGCATTTATTTTTTTTAGCTTGTATTGTATTAAATACCTAACTAAAATAACTTATGGATTTTTAATTTAATTTGAATGTTTTAGGTGTAGGGTATAAATAAGTCGGTTGCATCGACTTACTGTTATTTTTACTTGTTTTTAATATATTTATTTCTATTGTACAAAAATCAAATGAAGAAGTCATATTTATGCCAATCATATTTATTAACAATTTGCTAATAAAAATTAGATAGATATTATTAACCAGATATAACTAATATGATCCTTATGGTTATGAAACTGAAAAAGTAAAGTATATATGTTTTATCATGGCTCCTTTTTCAAGGAAGAATGTAGTTTTTTAAACAAAAATAATTTCTACATTAAGTAGCAAAATTATTGTTTAATTAATCTGTAAATGACAAACATTTAAAACCCTTTTACTCAATGATTTACCAACCAACTTTCATTTTTTTGTTTTTAAATGATAAATATTCAGTACAGCCATCTTACAAGATTAATATTTTTCAACAATTTTCTGATTTTCATTAATAATTTTCCATTTTTATAAAAAACCCATGTAAAGTATATACATATGTATTATATAGTATGTATAATTTATACCTATAATATACATATTCAAAAAAGACGCTCTTTGATTCCGTTAAATTTTTGTTTTATTTTTTCTTTTCGATCAAAAAATTTAAAATATTGGTTGTATGGTAGGAGTAGGAATTTCACAATATAACTGAATATAAACATTCAGATTTAAGTTTAGGTTTTAGTACAGCGGTAGAGTGTGGGGTTATTAATAGTTGCTTTTTAATCTTGCAAGTTCGATTCAGTTCTAAACGATAATAATAACCGTTTTTTTTTACAAAAAATATCATTTGCAAAGACATTTTAAATTCATAAAGGCTTTAATTATTGAAAATTGTATTTTTACATTTTAAATAAAATCATAAAGAAACTGTACTGTATATACTGTATTGTAATTGCTAATTAAAACACCTCGAATTTCGTGGGGCGGGCGAATACTAGTTATTTTTAATTAGCAAAATTAATTAACAAAAAATCACAATATTTACCTTTAATAACATTCTGAAACAGGCAGTAGAAAAGGTAAATCAGTGTTTTTTAATTCAATTGAATTGTTTATTTAATGAACTATTACAAACTAATTACAAAACTGAAACGTTACATTTACGTAAATGATGTTAGTTGTTAGAATAGTAATGATTGTTACTACATTATTTACTTTTTAATGTAAAGCAGTTTACATAATGCATTAATGCAAACGTATATAATCCGCAATTTTGATATATCTTCCAATATGTCAAGAGTAGACCAGAGTGAGTTGCTTAAGTAGATAAAATTACCTAATTCACGGATGTAAACCAAAAATTTTACACCTCAATGGAGTTTTATAATATTGATAATTTGATTTCTTTCAGGCGAAAAAATATTAAGAAAAATTTACTTGATTTGTTAACTGGATAAGACATTTTATAACCAAATAATTTACAATCAATTTCTTAATATTTATAAAGTATCAAAAATACTTTAATCATAATTAGAAATAAGAACAAATTTTTCGAACACACGAAAAATTTTCAAAATGACGTGTAAGGAAAGTCTTAAAACGGCAAAAATAATTTAGAAAATAAATATAATACTTAGATATAAAGTTCTCAAAAATAATAAATTTTAGAAATGTATATGGAGAAATATGTATAGAATACATATTATGTTTAACTACTTATTACGTAATATACAGTTGTAAGCGAATATTAGAACAACTAGTTTTTATACTATTTACATTGAAAACTCTTCAAAACCATTAGAAAATCATTCATCGTGTCCCACATATACATAATATAGGCTAAGTTAGTTTTGGATAAGTCTATATATTTGTCGAATATTAAGTTTTGAAATTTTCTCTCAACAAGGTTTAATTGTAAAATATATTAATAGTTATATATTAATCAACTAATTATTCTCTTCTCGCTCAAATTCAAAATATGGGTTCATTAAAACGCTTAAGAACAAAACTGATTTATAAAAACAAAATTAAGAAATCAGTTATCTTTTACATATACGTATACTTTATTAACCGTTAAAACTTTTAGTACAATATTTGTATACTTAGCTTTTTAATCAGGATTTTTGTGGAAACTACCATTAGTTACAATAGCTAAAAATAAATTAAGTACTTACTTATTATTAAAAATTTTAAATATTTTCTTTCATTTCATTATTACTTATATTAATTTAAGTTTTCGAAATATCATTATTATTATAAATTAGAGTAAGAACGAAATAAAACAAGTTATTCATTTGTTATTATAAGTGTTATGTCAAAGATAAAATTTTCTAATTTTTATAAAATAGTTAGTTTAAGATATTCTTAATTTAAAATTTATTTCTGAAAGAATAAAAAATAAAAAGACCTGGGCCCTATTGCACCAAACACTTATCACTTATTACTTTGTAACTTATTGTAAGTCTTTTTTTGCAATGTAAAAGTCTTGCGCCAAAAACATTATAATTTCACTCATTTATTGCTTTTTTTTATAATAACTTATAATTTTTATGATAAGAAAAAGTTAGTGTTTCACCAACAAAAACTTCATACTTATTGAATACAAATAAAATTTTATTTTCAATAAATAAATATTCTAAACAAAAATTTTCTAAAAAAATACAGGATTTATTATTTAAAAAAAATCATCATTATTAATAATATTATGTACAATGACAATAATTATAGTTAAATATGTATGAAATATAATAAATATATATGCTGTACATAATATATAATATGTATAACTATAGGTTTGTATATTATATCTTTTCAGACAATGGTTTAGTTGTTAAAACACCGTTCGTTCGTACGAAAAGTCTCGGGTTTAAAGTTTTAAACCCCGGCTGGGTCATATAGATTAATAAAAAATAATAAACATTTTTCTTATAATATATAATTAGTAGAATAATTAAATTAAAAATGAGTATATATATGTCCTATAAATTATAATTAATATCATATTGTAATAGCTATAAATAATAATAAACCATAATTCTTGTACAAGATAATAGATGGCGAAAAAATAAAGGAAACGTCTCGTAGTCTTATACAATAGTTACAGCTAACGGCTTAGTGAAATTAATGGAAACTGAAACTTAGTCATATATGAATATGAATAACGAATGATTTAGTGGATGCTTTATGATCCTTATAGGAGTGGCATAGATAAAAAATAATAATATCTCTTTTAATTTTTATCGAAGCGAATGCAAATTGAATATTTATAACGTTATGATAGGAGGTACATATATAAAAATATGCTTCGTTTTTATTAAACCTAATCAAGTAGAGAAAAATATCATTGCATTCAGCGATGTGTTATGGAAGTGAATGAAAGAGATACCAAAATAAAAAAAAAATGAATTCTACAATGTACCTTTACCTATGATTTACCTATATTAAATGGTTTATATTACCTTTATTTATTATATTTCATTGAATTTTTTTTGTTAATTACAATTTTTAATTATAATCAATAATTATTTTGTTTTGTTTATGTTATATATAACTACGCATTGAAATTATATTTGGTCGTAAAGGGGATTTGGTAGGAAAAAATTCTTACGACCTATGAAGGCAACCCATGTGCTTAACCACTTGAACACCGAGGCCCTTACCTTTATTGTAATGCCTTTAATTATATCAGGAAAATGTATTTTTTTTTAATTTTAATTATACCTAAAATACATCCCTGATTGACCTTTTTAGTTTCCATTATAAAAATATTTTTATTTTTGAGTAGTAATATGACACATACATATTACATTTTTGAGTAGTAATATGACACATTTTATAAAAACAGTGAAAAATATCAATATTTTTTCATATTTAAAACCTTGAAACTCTTCAACTATGAATTATAAATAAAAGTTGGGATAATAGTGTGAAAGCATAACTTCAGCTAGCCACCGACACTTAAGCGATTTTCTGTGTTATACAGGAGCCAAGATGTTGTTCCTTTTTTAAAAAAATTAACGAAATTGCTTTGAAGACCGTTATCTTGGAACTCGTTAGAAATACACCCCCTCTCCAGAACAATTTTTTGCTTGTTTTGAAATTCTCTATCAGCTTCGTTCTTCATGACCTTTCAGTTGCGGACACCCTGTACATCTACATAATTATGTTTTTTAATTTTTATATTTTGATATTTCGGAAACAGTTTTTGTATATAATAACTTTATTTTAAATTGAGCATATATATTTGTACTAATCTACCACTTATTAAAACCAAAAATAACTGATAACAGAAATTTTTCTCTGCAAATAAGTTATTAAAAAATTTATTGAAAAGTTATTAGTAAAAGTTTTTGGTGCAACCACACTTTAAAAAATTTTGATTATTCCATAAACTTTTCATTTTGCAAATGATAATTGATAACTTATTGTAATTAGCTTTTGGTGCAACAGAAACTTTGCGAATAAAACGATGTTGCAAAGTAATAAATAAATAGGGCCTTGGTCAGAATTACTGCCAGAATATGAATATGAAAACTTTTGTATGAATATCAGTATAAAGAAACTATAATACTAATATTATTATATATTTCTACGATTTTGAAACATCCCATGTTGTTTCGTGAGATTGTATTGATATTTTTAGTATACCATTAAATACTAAATAGATAGCTGTATACCGTATACATAAATAATAAAAATATTTGCATCTTTTTAAACGAATTTTTTTTTGAATGAATGTATATATATATTTTTATATACATATATAATTTTTTTTTTACCTTTATTTTTAGCGGGCTTTCATTGTTTTTTCTTTGTTGTTGTTTTGTTTAGTATTAAAATTATTAAGGGAGCATATTTATTACAAGTGCTTAAAAGATTACGTCTTATATCTAAAATAAATAATTTATTTGACTGTCTGAATAGTAAAATTACTTTTTATACCCATACGATAAGGATCGGGTATATTAAAATTGCTCCTCCGTTTGTAACACTTCGAAATAAAACTTCCTGAAATTTTCAAATTAATCAATAGTATAACGGAGTTTAAAAATAAAATTAAACCTTTTTTGCTACGGCATCAATTAGAAATCACTTAAGTCAAAAAAAAAATAATTAAGTCTTCAAAAAAAACGAATGTGTAAAACTGAAATTGTTTTTTTACGATTATTGTTTTTTAATTTTTATTCTAATATTTAAGTACCCATTCTCACTAATTTTATATTGTATTAAATAACTTTTCTATTTATTACATTTGTATTTAATTTTATATAATGTTTAATTTTTCAAAGAAGAAGAAAATACTTTTATTTGGATTGTTATAATAAGGTCACAAAGCTCAAACTAAGACCATAAAGAAAAAAAAAAAATTTGGTTCAAATCAGTGTTTCTCAAACTATGTTCCGCGGAACCCTAGGGTTCCGGGAACAAATTTTTGGGGTTCCGCGAGAAATTCCATTCGAATTTGAATTTTAATGTACAAAACATTGGAGAAAAATCATAGATGTTTTTTTGAGAGTTTCAGTTAGAATTTCAATATACATTAGAAAAATTCAATGGATTTTTTTTTAAATTTCGGTTTAAAAATGTAGAAAAAATATTTGTAAACTTTTCATGGCCTACTTTACATATATGTATGTAAAAATATTCTTAATGAAAATTGATTTTTACTTTGGTAACTACTCGTATTATAAAAAAGCTATCATCCTCATCAGTCGCGATAAGATCAACGTATAATTAATATACAATTGTAAACCGCTATTTTTATATTAATTTTAAGTAATTCATTATTAATTTCACTTCACGGCGTAAAAGAATTTACGTGTTCATTAGAAAATTTAAAAATTTTATTTTTAATACATATAAATAGAAATATAGTTCTAAAATTTATTGTTATACAAGTTGAGGTAAGTAAAAATATATCTATAAGCAATAATATCTTAGTTAAGTTTAGAGTTAAAAATAAATCTTTTATTTTATTAAATTACTAGCTTTGTGACAAATTAAAGAAATTACGGTTCCGGCATTCGCTCGAAGTTTAAATAATGAGTAAACAACGTAAATTAGATTTTTTTTTTTAAAATACTACTGAGAATGCTGAGGAAACCTCTCCGTCAACAAATGCTGAAAATAGTATTACTCAAAGTGCTGAACAAGGTATAGAATCAACAAGTGATTTGAATGTAAATGTTTCTATTTCTCAAACCTCTTTATCGGAAAATAAAAGAAAGCTTCGCAAATATGATCCTTCATACTTAGCATTTGGATTCACAAATATCGACGATTGTCCACAATGTGTTGTTTGTTCAGAGGTTTTAGCTAATAGTGCTATGGCTCCGGCAAAACTTAAAAGACATTTGGAAACAAAACATCCGCAATACCAAAATAAGCCAAAGGATTTTTTTAAAAGAAAAGAAAACGAACTGAAATCTCAAAAAACAGTTATGCAATATACATCACTTGGAACTGAAAACGAGTTAGCTCTCAAAGCTTCTTTTTTTATATCATTTCAAATTGCTAAATCGAAAAAAAATTTCACTATAGGAGAAAATCTAATTATGCCTTGCATGGTCGAAGCCTGTCAAATAATGTTTGGTGATAAGTTTGCAAGGAAAATAAAAACAATACCTCTTTCAAACGACACAGTTGCTACACACAGTTGAACAGCAACTAATCAGCAAAATTAAAAAATCAAAAATATATGCTCTTCAATTAGATGAGTCGACGGATATTGTTGGTAAATCTTTGTTACTTATTTATATTAGATATGTAAATTGGGATGAAAAGGAAATTAAGGAAGAGTTTTTAAAATGCTTGGAAATAAAGGGTCATACAATTGGTCATGAAATTTTTACAACAATATCGGGTTATTTTTTAAGAATTGATTTAAAACTCGTAGATTGTATTTCAGTTTGTACTGATGGTGCAGCTAATATGACTGGTAGAAATTTAGGATTAGTCGCAAAAATTAAAGAAGTAGCTCCGAACGTAATAGGTATACATTGTATGATACACAGAGAAATGCTAGCGAGTAAAAATATTAGTTCTGATTTAAATCAGGTATTAACAACAGCTGTTAAAACGGTAAATTATATAAAATCAAGTGCACTGAATTCGAGATTATTTGAAAGATTGTGCGAGGAAATGGGATCATCTCATAAAACATTATTATTACACGCGGAAGTTCGCTGGTTATCCAGGGGTCGGATATTAAAACGAATATATGAACTCAGAGAAGAAATAACTGCCTTTCTAACAAGTAAAAATAGTGATCTAGTTCAGTCTTTCAAGGACATAGAGTGGAACATGAAATTATGTTATCTTGCAGATATTTTTCAACTGTTGAACGAACTGAACTTATCACTTCAAGGAACATACAAAACAATGTTTGATAGTTATAATAAAATAGAAGGACAAAAGAAAAAAATTAAATTATGGATTCAGAGAGTTGAAAACAACCACTTCGATATGTTCTTCGAACCACATATAACAACCACTTTGATAGCTGTTTAACAACCGTTATAACAACCACTTCGATAGCTGTTTAACGGATCAAATGGTTGAAGCTAAAAATAGAAACCAATATTACAATTCCAATAAATTAGTTATAATTATAGTTAATCATTTAAAAACTTTATCAATCAAATTTGAGGAATATTTTCCAGTAAGCCAAGACCCGAGAACAGAAACATTGTGGGTTTTAGATCCATTTAATTTCACAAGTACAAAAAATAACCTATCTATAGTCGAAGAAGATTTATTAGCTGATCTGTCATCAGACGTGACATTGAAAAATGTAAAAGAAAATTCATCACTTGATAAGTTTTGGATCTAAATTAATGGCGAGTACAAGGTTTTAAGTGACAAAGCTATTCAGACTATTCTTCCATTTCCTTCCACTTATTTATGTGAGAGCGGATTTTCAACAGTAACTTTAACCAAGACCAAACAACGGAACAGATTAAATTTGACAGCTATTGTAAGATTATCGTTAACGAATCTTACACCAAATATTGAAGATTTATGCAAGTCAATGCAAGCTCATTCTTCCCATTGATACGTATAAATAAATGTTTTTTTTTAATTAAATGTTTTTCTGGATTAATATTTTTTTTTATTAAATATGTACTTATACCCATATGTATTTAATTTTAATAAAAAAATTGTTTGCTATTTTTATTTAAATAAAAACAATTTAGTGTAAAACTTTATTTTTATTTTCATTATTGCAGTTTTTTCAAATAAATTACTATGAAAGTAGGATTATAAGATTATAAGTGGATATACTCATCTGGCAATAAAAATTACCGAAGGGGTTCCGTGAAAACGAAAAAAAATTGATAGGGTGCCGCAGTACCAAAAAATTTGAGAAACACTGGTTTAGATTATGTGATATTTACAATTTATGAATTTAATAAAGAAAAAAAAAAAAGCTAGCTAGATCATACCTTCAAAGGTATGGATCGGATCAGAATAAAATTCTAAGTCGATTAAGCTTTGTCCGTCCGTCTGTCTTTCACCAAGATAACTCAAAAACTAAGAAAGCTAGAGTCTTGAAATTAACACAAAATATTCTTACAACAATTGGTAGGTTCCCTATTTTGCTATCCGAAGTTTTTTGGTTGAGATCCGACCAAAACTTCGGGTAGCTCTCGAACCCCTAACTTTTAGATCCCCACTTCTTTTTGGAATAGAGACATGAAATTTTAACTGCTGATAGATTATCATAAAAATATTAATTTTACGAAGCTAAAGCCCCTCAAACTTTGAAAAAGCTCTATTTTTAAATGCATTTGTCTCATGTTCTGCTTAAGATTTTTTCAATCAGAAAACGTCATTCGATAGGTATTTTTTTTTAAATTTGTAAATTAGTATCAAAATTATACAATTTTTTTAAATTTAGTATTTAAATTTACCGTTCTGTGAAAACTAAATTTTGCATGCATTTTCTATCTTCATAACTCCGGCACGCTTTAAGGTAGGGGCTTGTAATTTTGAGGTAAGAAAGAAGTTTTAGAATTAGTAGAAGTTTGCTCAAAAAATTTTTTTGTATTACCCTCTGTTTATAAGCTATTAGGGCTCAAAAATTGAAAATTGGCTATTTTTAAAGACCTTTAACTTAGGCACCTGCACTCATTTTTCTTCGGCAAGACAAAAAAATTAAAGCTCCAGTAATATATTTTTATGTGTGTTAATAGTTTCTTTTAATTGTATAGGGTAACTAAGTTACAGTCCCCCAAAATTGCAAAAAGCGCTATTTTCAGATGTATATATCTCAGGCTCTGCGTAGTAGTTTTACAATCTAAAAACACTAGAAGACCGGAAATTTCCTTGCCTCTATAAAACAATATCAAAATTATGCAATATTTTGTAATTTACTATTTAAATTTACCGTTATGTTGAAACCAAATTTTGCATGATATTTCTTTTTTCATAACTCCGGCACGCTTTGAGATAGGAACCTGAAATTTTGAGACAAGAAAGAACTTTTAGAAAATTTTTTGATAGCACCCCCTCTTTAAAAGTTATTACACCTCAAAAATTGAAAATTTGCTATTTTTAAACACCTGTAACTTAGGCACCTGTAAACATTTTTCTTCGGCAAGACATGAAAATTATAGGTTCAATAATATATTTTTACGTGCGTTAACGGCTTTTCTTAGTTATATAGGGTTCAGAACTTACAGCCCCTCAAAATTTCAGAAAAGTCCTATTTTCACATTTTTTCTTATTTACATGAAATTTTAAAATTTTTGTGCAAGTCACAATTGTAAACAGTTCGTATTGTCTTTTGGAAATGTGCGCTTTTAAAAACCGTTGGTTCACATTCTACCTCGTTTTTGGTTGAGATCCGACCAAAACTTCGGGTAGCTCTCGAACACCTAACTTTTAGATCCCCACATTTTTTTTTGAAATAGAGCAATGAAATGTTAACTGCTGATAGATATCATAAAAATATTAATTTTATTATTAAACAACTTTTTTCTGTAGCCCCATCCGTTACAGAGCTACAGTTCCCCAAAATTCGAAAAAGCTTTATATTTAAATTGTTATAACACAAGTTGTATAAGGTATATCTTCAATTTTTGTTATAACACAAGTTGTATAAGGTATATCTTCAATACGCCAAACGATTATTGCTTTTTTAGCTTTAAAAATATATATACAATAAATATATACTTGTGGCATACGGTGTCTTAATTTACCGTTAGGCGAAACTCAAATTTTGTTAAATTCTTGATTCCTTCTATCTTCCAAACGGTTTAAGTTAAAAACTTGAGAAGTTAGTTCTTTGAAAATAAGTATGAATCATTTCAGAAAATATTTTTGTATCGCTCCCCGTTCCGGAGCTGTATGGTGGCAAAAACTAAAAAAGTCCTTATTTTTAAACACTAATATATTTTTAACAAGTTGTTAAGACTATGAATAACAACTATATATTTTGAACAAGTTGTTATTCTTAACAACTTTTCTTAATAATATAAGGTTGCCTTAAAATTGACGAAAGTCTAAAAAAAATTATTAACGATTTTTTTGCATTTTTTTACCCGATAATTTAAAATTGTTGAGGATGATGCGTAGTACAAAAAAAAAATTAAATAAATAAACAATATAACGATTGCTTGAAGAATTTATATTTATATGATATTAGTGTACATACTTATGTAACTCATGAATATTTACATATCTTATATGTCACTGATGAATGAATGATATATAATACATATGTACATATAGTATAAATTACTATACATTTGCCGCTTAGTATTAAATGGTACTATAGCATATTTGGAAAAGTTAGATGGATAATCGTTATGTGGAAGATTAGAATCAGCTTTGGAAGAATGGGTAAACATATAGTTTGAATATATGTACAACCCATAGTTCTAGAAGTTATAAAATTCACCCAAATTCTTTTAAAATACTAAAAAATTAAAAAAATAATATTATAAGCAGAGTGACAGGCTATGAACATAGTAACGGTTCGTACGAATATCAAAGAGTTGACAAAGGCAACTGTATTCTTCCTCGTTTTTTTATGTTTTCATTGATCTAGCTACTTGAGTTTTGTAGAAACTATTAATTGTCCTGGATTATTGAATTAGTATATTTTTTTGTTATTTGTTTTGTTATATACCATTTACACTTCAATAAAATCTTTTTCAAAACCAAACAAAACCTTTTCAAAACCAAACAAATCTTTTTCAAAACCAAACAAATCTTTTTCAAAACCAAACAAACCTTTTTCAAAACCAAACAAATCTCTTTCAAAACCATACAAAACTCTTTCAAAATCAACAAAAGCCTTTTCAATTTCAATAACAACTTTTTCAATTTCAATAACAACCATACAAAATGCAAAATAAAAAATGCAGCGAATGGAACTTAAAAAAAAATTTTTTTTTTTGAAAAATAAATTTGAATTTATAAAGTTGTTTGACCTGTTTTTGTTTACTTAAATTAGATAATATAGATAATAAATTTATATTACCTTATATTACGTAAAAGTAAGTATATACATATGTAAGTATATTTTTAATCAGGATCCAATTGTACGTCCGCTCGTCCAGATTATACGTCAGCTCGTCCATACATTAACATAGTCTAACCTACACTCTTCCTAAGTCTAGGTTTTTTAAGTTCTTATATTTAAGATTTATTTAAAATCAAAACATGGATATTCCTACTTAATACATCTCACAATTTAATATTTAACTTCTTTTTTGTAATATTTCTAAAATGGGCATAAATAGTATACATACAATAGTAAAATAAGTATCTAAGTAAGAAATTTGTAAAACTACATATATGCTTAAGTAACTGTTTATATTAACTTTCCAACTATAAAAGATGAGTCGGTAAAAATCAGTACCAGCTTCGTCCACAACGCGTACCCGTAAAAGAAAAAAAGTGTAAGGGCTTGGGCAGACATGCGATTTTTAGTTTTGCAACTGTTAGTTTGCATTTGTATTCCATTAGTTTATATGAAAGCGCGCACATATGCAACTGTGTGATTGCATCTAATCAAGCAATCAAACAGTTTGTAATGTTTTACAAACTGATAACAATTTTTAGTTGACGCAATCGATTTGTAAATTACGTATTTAAATATAACTGCGCACACTTGAAATTAAAACTAGTTGCAACTTGTTTCTCGTTGTGCTGACATTTTGAAATTTTGTTTTGTTTTTGTTGTTAATTGAAGTAGATACCATTAAAATATTTAATTAAGTTACTATTCAGTTTATATAGTAATTTTTATGTAATATAATTAAACGATGGCGGCTGATAAGGATGGTAAGTTTTTATTGATACAATTAACTTTTTTTAAAACTTTTTATATAGCATATAAAATTATTCCTAAATATAATGCTTTATGTTACATATAGATTTTATTGAAAAATTAATTGAAGCAGTTGAAACAAGGCCTGCAATTTACGATAAAAAGTTAAAGGAATATGCAAATAAAAATGTAGTGTCAACCTTGTGGACGCAAGTCTGCGAAATAGTTGTTGATTCATGAGATGATTTGACGCCGCAAGAAAAAAATAATAAAGGTAAGACAAATATTTATTTTAATATTTTATTTTCTTATATTATCAGTACTTATTATTACAAATTATAAAACAAAAAATAAATCCACACCTGAACTTTGTAAATGACTCATATTTTTTCATATTGCCAGGGAAGAGAACCTTGTGGTGTAGTAAAATAATTTGGAAAATAGTCTCTTGTTGTCCGTTATGAGAACCTCGTGTGTTGGTAGGGCTGATGGAATTGAAAGGAGACTCATATAGTGTATCCTCAAAGTTTATAACATCCTTTTGACGAACATAATTATGAAGAATACAGCAGGCTTTTATAATGGTGTCACAAAATTCAATTTTCACATCGAACAGTCTATGAAATATTCTCCATTTATTAGCAAAAATTCCAAAAGCACATTCCACCATTCTTCTTGCTCTTGTTAATCTGTAGTTAAAAAATTTTTTAGGTAATGTTAAATTGTTTCTCCCATAAGGTCTCAAAATATTCTGTGTTAAAGCAAATGCTTCGTCAGCATCGAAAACAAATGGCATAGGTAAACCATTATTGTTATCATTTGGTAGTTTTAAATCTTTTGGTAAATTTAAATATTTCGCCTCAAGTCTTTTTCCGAAATTGCTATTTTGGAATATGGTTGAATCACTTCCACTGCCATATGATCCTATATCGACTGATATAAAATTATAATCTGCATCAACAACGGCCATTAGAATCACAGAAAAGTAGTTTTTATAATTAAAAAATTGAGATCCATTGTAGTGTGGTTGTTTTATTCTTATGTGCTTCCCATCTATTGCACCAAGACAATTCTGGAAGTTTGTTCATAACAGTAGACTTTAAACACAGCCATATTTTGTTGCATGTATCTTTCACAATTTGCCTAATAGTTGAAGCGCCGATTAAATATTCATAATGCAATGTTTGAAAGCTATTTCCTGTAGCAAGATACCTAAAACTTAAAATTTTAGTATAATCGTGTTATAATATTTAATAAAATTATTTTAAGCTAGAACTTCCTTTACGTTACGTTTTCATTTATAATTCTTAGGTAAAGAAATTCAGCAAAAATGGCGTAATTTAAGAACTTGTTTCATGAGAGAACTGAGCAAATAGAAAAAAGGAAAATCCGGCCAAGCCACTGAAAAACGTCGAAAATACATTTATTTTAGCAATATTTAATTTTGCTGCCTACCATATCCAATAGAGAGACGGTAAGCGTAATAGATCCAACTCTATTGGATGAAGAAGTGTCCGTTACTGCAAGTCACATCCAGTCACCACCATGCACATCCATATCCAGTCACTACCACAATACTTCCAAAAGTTCCGAAAACCAAAAAAATCTTACGAAGAAAAATTGTTGAAAAAATTGAAATTTAAAAAAAAAAGCAAGAGGAGAAAACTGATGAAGATAAATTGTTTTTGTTATCTCTGATGCCATCTTTTGAAAACATGAATGACGAACAAAAAATGGAGGCAAAAATACAAATTCTTACACTAATTAAAAATATTACACAAGCACCAAATACGACCACGGCTGTTCAAATACGGCTGGCCAATAGTTCAAGAAAGAACGCAACCAGTTTCCAGCACTCCCATTCACTCTGAAAATTCTATACAGAGTTGGCTACAATCGGACCAAACATGTTCTTCGGAATTTTTCGAGTTATAAATAATTTTTATTTAATATTTTTCTAACTGAATTTCAACAATTTAATTTATTTACTTTATTTTTATTTCTATGAAAATGTGATTTAAGTTTAATAAAGTTTTAAATACTTTACCTTAAAGTAACTGACAATCTTTCTTCTGGTGAAATGGCATTCCTCCACTTTGTATTCTGATATGTAATTGAGGGTCCAACTAAAGACAGAAGATCATCGAAAGAAGTAACACTCATTCTATAATAACCGACAAATTTTTCTGGGTTACACCTCAGATCTTCATAAATTTTATGAAATTGTCCTTTTATTAATCTTTGCCTTAATAAACGGTGAACCCAACATCGTCTCATGAATATTCGCCATATTCACCGATGCTTAATCCGATAGAAAATGTTTTTTCGAAAGTCAAAGCTCATGTAAAGAGCAGCCTTGCAACCATGAATTGTACCAATTCAGTGGTTCTTAAAGCAATATTAGAGTAAAGTTGGAAAAAATAACGCTCACTGACTGCAATAATTACATTATGAATATGATGGTTAAATTACCAACTGCAGTGTCCGGTTTACCACTTCATTAAAATAATCATTTAATTTTAGTTTATTTCTTTTATTTTTTTATTTTATTTTTTAAGTGTAAAACAAAAGTATGGTTGTTGTTATTGAAATTGAAATAGTTGATATTAAAATTGAAATACTCTTATTTGAAATTGAAAAAGTTTGTTTTTGAAATTGAAAAAATTGTTATTGAATTTGAAAAAGATTTGTTTTTTCAACTATTATAATTTATAAATGTTATTTTATTTTATATATCTATTTATTATTTTGTATTGTTTTATCTTTTAATTTTTAAAAATATTTGAATCTTTTGTTGTTCTTTTGAATAAATATCGGTCTTTTTATGCCAATTGAAAAATTAATAGCTATAGCATTTCAATATATGTACATAGGTACCTACATATATTTTAAAATTTTCCAGTTGGCTTTTTCCCTACTAACATTAACTTTATTCTTTTCTAACTTTTTTATTTTTATCTTTTCTTCCTCAATTCTTATGTTATTTCAACTATGTAATGTGGTGTAATTGTAATTCTAATTGTAATTTTATTTAAATAATTTTATATATGTAAGCAGAAGTAAATTGTAAATTGTAACTTATTTTAATCTTAAGAAATATATTATAATTTATTACCGGTCAACTATAAACGATTTGGAATATTATAAAAATGTTTTGTATTCTACAAATTTCGAACAAAATTTGGACCTTGATAATGAAAATGATTACCTAATGGAAGATGAAGATATACGAGTTTAAAATGTACGGGTACGGGTTGTGGACGAAGTTGGTACTGATTTTTACCGACTCATCTTTTGTAGTTGGAAAATTAATATAAACAGTTACTTAAGCATATATGTATGTAGTTTTACAAATTTCTTACTTATATACTTATTTGACTATTGTATGTATACTACTTATGCCCATTTTAGAAATATTACAAAAAAGAAGTTAAATATTAAATTGTGAGTTGTATTAAGTAGGCATATCAATGTTTTGATTTTAAATAAATCTTTAATATAAGAACTTAAAAAACCTAGACTTAGGAAGAGTGTAGGTTAGACTATGTTAACTTTAAAATATCCTCATGAACTGTAATTAAGTAATGTAAATTTTGGAGTTGTATGACAGTTACTCGACCCTGTTGAGACAAATCAATAAAATTTAATGAAAATTCTTGCCGCATCGTCATTTGTTACAAAATTTCAGATGTCTACCTTTTTTAAATACTCAGATATGAGCATATAAATGTGCAGCTACTCGAACCTTTTGTGTTAGACTAACTAAATGTTGCTGAAGTCGTCGGCATAAAGCTTAACTTCTTTTGAGAATATTTCAGTTATCTAGTCTAATTAAACACTAAGTTATGCTCAAATAAAAAAAAAAGTTGTATGAAAACTACTCACACCCGTCGAACATGTTGAATTTCAATAGCGAAGCCAACATTTTTATAGAAGTAAAATTATAAAAATTTCAGAATCTTAACTTCATTACCTTTTTCAGTTAATGTATGGACGAGCGGACGTACAATCTGGACGAGCGGACGTACAATTGGCTCCTGAATAAAAATATACTTACATATACTTACTTTTCCGTGCAAGTATCACCGCCATAGTACGTAATTCCGCCATTTTAGATGGATTATTTTTCTTTTGCAATAAAAGGAGCTGTACTCAATTGCCAACATTTAAAAAGTCGCATAATTTTATTGTTTTTAAAAGCTATTTACAAAAAATATACCAAATTTTAAAGACCATGTTAAATTTTATTAAAAAGATAAATAGATCATCTTTTTTCCTATGGAAATATCTTTTAAATACTTAACTAAAGTTTTTAATTAATTTCCATTAATTACTAACCATATATTTTTTACCAATAAACCCTTTTTTAATATATTTTATTTCATTATAATTATTAAAAACAATTATAAATCAATCTTTTCTTTTGATGGCGGAAATAGATACATGCAATTTTTACTGACCATAATCCCGCCATGGTGGCGGATAATATGGACAAAAGCATTTAATTTATTTTTGTCAATTTTTTCACTGTTCATCAGGCAGACTTACTTACTGGTGGATAATTTTAACTTGGAATTGATTAAACTCTGCTGTACCTAATTACGCCATACATATTTTCCTTTTTTTTACATTTTCCATTGTTCCAAAATTTGCACATTTTTCAAAAATTACTATGAAACTATGAAAGATGTACTAAAATATATAATTAACTAAACTGAACTTCTAAGGTTTTTCTAACATAGATTAGAATGAAAAAATATAGATACACATACAGCTATGTAATTTTATAAAAATTGTTTTTTTATTTTTGAATACTAATATAAATAACCAATTTAAGGAAATTTTAAACTTGTCATAAGTTTCTTAATTATAATTTCTATTAAGTACATACATTTTTTTACAGCGAATGAATGTTTATTTTTTTCGTTTTTGATTTAATGAATTGAAATTGTGATTCCACTATATTTAATTTATTTTTATATTCATTTTATTTTCTATTTATCTGTTTCTATTTTGTATGTTTTATTTTTAATAAATGAATTTAGTTAACTATTGAATTGTTATTTAAAACTTAATTATTCTTTTGTTTTATTTTTTTTTGCCATGTTGTTTTTAAGTAATATTAACCATAATAATTTTATTTTTTTGTTAAAGTATTATATAAAAATCGTATAGAGACACTGGCAAAATAAAAATATTTTTTTGTTCAGAATTTATTCTATTTCTCTAGACAAAAAAAATATTTAAAATAACTAATAATTTATTATAAATATTATGTTTCAAGCACATACATAATGGGAAAAATATTTACTTAACTACCACAAATTTTACAATTTATAAACAATTTATTTATTTATGTGTATCTTCATAATTTAATTATAAAACTTTAAAATCCAATTTTTTTAATAATTTTTAAAAAATTTGAGGTTTTTTTAATAACATCTAATTAGTTATTTAAGATTTTTTTCACGCTGGCGGAATTAGGAACAATTGTGATAGAATTACGTACTTCAAGTGGCGGATATATGTACAATTTCACTATTTTAATTCTTAATATATTTTTTTAATATTGTTTTAAGATTATTAAAAAATATTTACATCTAATTCAAACGTATTTTAGTTTGAAAATGTTCAACTAAGTATGTAAATAAAAAAATTGAAAAAAGCTTAAGTACTTTTGCGTTTCTTATTTTTGAAATTACAAATTTATTTTTCCTTAAGGTGGCGGAAATACGTACTTTTACGTTATGTCCATACGGATATAAATATCTACTACATATAAATAGCTACTACATACGACCTATTCTTACCAAAGATCATATATATCACTGCTGGTTATATACCAGGCAATCTTGTAGAAAATTTTAATAGAAGTTTGAACGAAGTACACCTGATAATAATGTTCGTAAAATAATATTTCTCTATTTTCTAGCATTCTTTTTCTTTTATTCTATTCAGTTCATATAAAAATTAAAAATATGACTTCGCTTTTTAGCACATTTCCAAAAAAATTTTGAAAAAATGTGCTTATTAGTTTCACTCTGTCCGTCCGTCCGTCTGTTTACAAAACTTCTACACCGTTGAAGATAGAGAAAAAAAATTTTAACCATGGGTAGGTCTCATAAAAAAAATAATTTTGTGGAACAACTTTTTCATGTAGCCCCCCCCATTACGGAACTACACCCCCTCAAACTTTGAAAAAGCCCTATTTTTAAATGCATATATCTTATGTTCTGATTAAGATTTTTTCAATCTGAAAACGTCATTCGACAGGTATTTCTTTTAACTTTGTAAATTTATATCAAAATTATACAATTTTTTTAAATTTAGTATTTAAATTTACCGTTATGTGAAAACTAAATTTTGCATGATTTTTCTACTTTCATAACTCCGGCACGCTTCTAAATAGAAGCTTGAAATTTTGAGGCAAGAAAGAACTTTTAGAATCAGTATAAGTTTGCTCAGAAAATTTTTTTGGACCACCCCCTGTTTATGAGCTATTAGGGCTTAAAAATTGAAAATTTGCTATTTTTAAACACCTGTAACTTAGGAACCTGCACACATTTTACTTCTGCAAGATGTAAAAATTAAAGCTACAATAATATATTTTTACGTGTGTGAAAGGTTTATTTTAGTTGTAAAGGGTTCCAAAGTTGCAGCTCTTCAAAATTGTAAAAAAGCCCCATTTTCAGATGTATATATCTCGGGCTCTGCGTAATAGTTTTGCAATCTAAAACCAGTAGAAGATCGAAAATTTTATTATCTATATAAAACAATATCAAAATTATGTAATATTTTGTAATTTACGTTTTAAATTTACCGTTATGTGAAAACCACATTTTGCATGAAATTTCTTTTTTCATAACTCCGGCACCCCTTTAGATAGGAACCTGAAATTTTGAGACAAGAAAGAACTTTTAGAATTAGTATAAGTTTCCTCAGAAAATTTTTTGGTAACGCCCCCGCTTTAAGAGTTATTACGCCTCAAAAATTTAAAATTTGCTATTTTTAGACACCTGTAACTTAGGCACCTGTAAAAATTTTGCTTCGGCAAGACATGAAAATTAAAGCTACAATAATATATTTTTACGTGTGTGAAAGGTTTATTTTAGTTGTAAAGAGTTCCAAAGCTGCAGCTCTTCAAAATTGTAAAAAAGCCCCATTTTCAGATGTATATATCTCGGGCTTTGCGTAATAGTTTTGCAATCTAAAACCGGTAGAAGATCGGAAATTTTATTATCTATATAAAACCATATCAAAATTATGTAATATTTTGTAATTTACGTTTTAAATTTACCGTTATGTGAAAACCACATTTTGCATGAAATTTCTTTTTTCATAACTCCGGTACCCCTTTAGATAGGAACTTGAAATTTTGAGAAAAGAAAGAACTTTTAGAATTAGTATAAGTTTCCTCAGAAAATTTTTTGGTAGCGCCCCCTCTTTAAGAGTTATTACGCCTGAAAAATTGAAAATTTGCTATTTTTAGACACCTGTAACATAGGCACCTGTAAAAATTTTTCTTCGGCAAGACATAAAAATTAAAGCTTCAATAATATATTTTTACGTGTGTTAACAGCTTTTCTTAGTTATATAGGATTCCGGACTTACGGCCCCTCAAAATCTCAAATATGTCCTATTTTCAAGTTTTTTCTTATTACATGAAATTTTCAAATTTTTGTGTAAGTCACACTTCTAAACAGTTTGTATTGAGTTTTGGAAATGTGCGCTTTTAAAAACCGTTGGTTTTCATTCTACCTTGTTTATTTTTTAGTTTAGTGTGCTTAAGAACTGTAATCGAAATAGGTGTATATTTTTCAGCTTCAGTAGAGTTTTTTAAAACTAAATTTTGAGCATGCAAATGATTAAATTTTTTAAAATGATTTTCACAGTTAATAGAAAATATTCTAAATTTTATAAAATATTATTAATTATTTTCTACTGCAGAACAATAACATCCTTCAAATTTAAGTTGAAAAAAATTTTTCATACTAAATGGCCAAAATTTGGATTTATTTTTTAAATTCTCTCTCTACGCGTTTGCCTATAACCAGTGGAAATACTAATGGTTTATATTATCTTTGTTCTTACTTTGCAAATGTTTTAATTTTCTTTTCTTTTATTTACAAAATATTTGTAATAGTCTGTTAGTCTAATTTTGTCTCTCTTCATTTCCTCTAACTCCATGTTGTACCATTCCACTTGCCTATTACTAATGATTATAGTTTTTTTAAATTTTTTTTATAGCTCTATTGGTGTAATTACTATTTAAATGTTTCTGTCATGATATTTAGATCTGCGTGATTTATTACACCTGCGAGATTGAATTTATTTAGCTCAACTATAAACGGCGATTTTTCATATTTTATATAACTAATTTCCATGTTAGTTTCTCTACTCTTTAGAATTGGTCTATTATTTAATTTTATTTCAATTGTCCACGATCTGATAAAATCATTTCCCTATACTAACTGTTGCCTCTACATCAGTTATATGATCCGTGATTACATAATCTATAATTCTTTGGCTATTATTTGTTACTCTCGTAAATCTATCTATTAATTGTTTAATACTATTATCATTTAGGACCTGATCAAATGCTGTTTTTTTCAAAGCTATTTACTGTATTATTAGCTATGTTAACATCTCCTATAATTATAATGTTTTCTCCTATTATATAATGATTTTCTAAGTGTTTTCTATATTTTATGATAAATTCATTTGTTCTTAACTCTCTAGATCTATATAGCACTATTAAACTCCAGGACTTATTTTTCCACTTTTTTCTTTGCCACTCCTATGAGGAGTAAATAGGGCATCCACTATGTCATTTATTTTTCATATTTCACTAAGCTTTATTTTCGTGAATCATTAATTTCACTAAGTCGTTGATTACTCGGCTGTAGCTATTGTTATTATACATACATATATATTATTATTATTTAATTATTATTATGCATACATATATATAAAGCAGTTCCTAACAAATGCATGAAACCACTCACTCACTTCGTATCAAAAAGATAAAGCACTTCTAGATGTGCTAGAGACTAGCTGCAAATGGCATTTGATAGAGTTTGGTGTGAAACCATCCTGAAATTATATCTTTTTTATTCCAAAGAAGCCCTTTTTATGTTGTATGAGGATTTCAATATTTATATCCGAATATCGTCATATGGGGTATCATTGAAAAGGTCTTCGCAAGCTCTTCAACTTTTGTTTGGGTATTCTAGTATTCTAGTATAGTAGTATATAACCAGTATTCTAGGACGTCCCTCTTGGTCCCTGAGACTGTTGCACCCTCTGTTGCCTTGATTCAGAGAAACAAATATATTTATTATATCCATCTATGTTGTACTCAGCATCATTTATATTTTCTGTTATATGTGCTTCTAGAATAATAAAATCTAAATTATTTCCATAGTCATTTTTTGTAACACCGCAAAATGACTAGTTAAACCCAGTATATTTAAATAAATACCTATTAGAGATAATTCATTCCTACTTTCTTTATTTATAAAAACAAATTTTTTCTTTTCAATATTAATTAATTTTATAACTAAGGAAGGACAAGCTTTGTCTAATACGCTATGTGATTTAGTACTCCAAATAAATATTCCAATTGGAGTTAATACTCGAATTAAGTTAATTACTCTAAATTTTTTGAGTGAGATTTTGACGCTTAATACATAGGATTAACGTTTAGAAATTTAATTTGCGTTCTGTGAAATTTTAAGCAAATCGTGAAATGTTTTCCCAGCTGAGCACATGCTTTTGTTGAACCTTATAGATATTTAAATAAAACTCTATGAATATAAGTAACCTTTTTTTTACCGAAATTTCTATAACGACGTATATTTAGGAAAAGTACCCTTTCTCGTTAATAATTAAAAAAATTATACTTAAGTATAATTAATTTCTTACTGGACATCCTAATATGTCGAGTGCCACAGTTTCTGTCGACTGTAGATCTGCAGTAACAGAAGACAATAATAAGAAATTAGTTGTCAAGAGTAAAAAGTCAAGTAAAAAAGATATACTTGAAATATTTGATGATCACAGACGTATCTTCAATTTTTTATCATTCTTGAAATGTATGCGATAAGTATAACAAAAAGCAAGGTATTAACTATGTAACACTAAAATTAGTAATTTGTTGTAGAATTATAATAATGAATAAGTAAAAAATTGCTAAAAATCAAGAGACACTTTCTTCAATTTTAAGAAAACACTAAAAATATAATTAAGGAAAGCCGTTGTAATGGAACATGAGAAGATAATATTGAAGCTTTAATTTTTACATTTTACTTTGAAAAAATTTGCGCAGATGTCTAAAAATGGCACATTTTAAATTTCCGAGAAGCTTGAAAAGCTTATTCTGAAAAATCTTCTGTCTAAATTCGAAGGTTCTGACTAAAATAATGCCACAGTTATGAAGAAAGTAAAATCTTGCCAAATATTCACATACTTACGAAATTTATTTATTTAAATGTATCGTATAAAATGTATTATTAAGTAACTCATCTTGCTAATAAATTTCCACATAACGATACATTTAAATACTAAGTTGCAAATACTCAAGTGTATAATTTAGATTTTGCCTTCCCACTCCCAAGAAGCATTAGGCATCCACTAATATTTGATTAAGCTTCAGTTTCTGAAATCATTAATTTCGTGCCGTTGATTACTCGATTGTAGCTATTATAGAAGAAAGACTATGAAACTTAAATATTTCTCCTATTTCTACGTAATCTAGTATATTATACAAGGATTACTTTATTATTATTTGATTATACATACCAATATGATATTAATTATAAGATATATATATATACTAATTGTTATTAATCATATATATTATATGTATTAGGTATAAAAAAAATCTATATTATTTTTTATTAATATATATATGATTCAGGCGGGATCCGAGATCTTTAATTTTGATTTAAAGCTGAAAAAAAATACCTGAAATTTAATTATAGTTTTTTGATTGAAAATTTTAAAGCAGAACCAGAGATATACACATTGGGATATAGGGCTTTTTCAAAATTTGAGGGGCTATAGCTCCATATTAGGTGAAACTATGTAAGAAAGTTCTAGAACATTATATTTTTATCTTAACATGGTTAAAATTTAATTGTTCTATCTTAAACATGGTAAAAGTTTTGTAAACAGACGGACGGACGGGCGAAGAGTGTGAAACTAATAAACAAACTTTTCAAACTATTTTTTAAAAATGTGCTATAATGACACATTATAAGAGATAATTTACTTACTTAAATTATTTTTATTATATATATCAAATCGCCCACTCTAGTTATATTTTAAGAATTTACTTATACTTATTACAACACCTTTTAAAAATATATATACATATGTACATACATATGTATATTAAGTACCTGCATGTGTTTTAAAAAGTTTAGATACAATTTTTTTTTTTTTGTGTAAAATTAAAACTAAATTTAAACTGGTTTTAGAACTTACTTCATAAAAGCTTTTTTTAAACATAAAAAAGAAAAATATTTTCTGAATTTAAAGAATTTAAAAATTTTAAATATGTACAAAATAACTTCAAATAAGTATGTACATATGTACATACATATTTATGTTCCAGAAATAACCTAAAAAAATGTACTTTTAGGTACGTACTTTAGTCATAATATGAAAGTTAAAAATATCATTTTCTTCTAAGAAATAACTGATATAAATTTAATAAATTCCACATTTTCGAGTTATCGACAAATATGTGTTGTTTATTTATCTCAATCTCGTACATGCATATATTATGTGGGAACATCAAAATACAAATTAATGTTTTGTACGAAGAATTAAACCATATGCAAATATAACATTACATATATGCAACCAGCTTTCTTGTTTTTACTTAGTGTCATCATTTGAATACAATTTATATACCATATACATAAACATATGTACTTCTGTACATACATACGTAATGCATACATACTTAAACATCTCTTTTGTATTCAATTTTGGGCAATTATATGTAGGTACTTAATACTTTTATTAATTATTTCAACAGAAAGAAATTAGAAAAATGTTTTTGTTTGTAATTGTATAAACACCGGTATGCAAAATTTTTTCTTCTTTATTATTTGATTTAAATAATAATGAACTATGTATATTTTTTACGCGACGACAAAATAGAAAAAAAGAACACGCATGCGTTCTGAATACAAATGAAGAGAAGAAAATGTGATCATTCAACAAAAAAAAAAAAAAACAAAGCTTTAAAATTTAAAGCATAATGTTATGTATAATATGCATTAATGCAAAAACAGTACAATATGTACATACTTATATACACCAATGTAATTTTTCATCTTTATAAGCTATTTAAATTAAATGTTAAAGGTTATTATATCAGCAATTATACTAAATATAAGTAACTACATATTCATTTGATAAAACTTAACTAGCAAATCAAATTCTAAAATTTACATTATATAACTATGTAGTTGTCTACATTAAAAGGAATACATAGTTATATGCAAAGATTATCTATTACAATAAGATGGGCCACTCTCACCACGTGACCAAAAATTTCTATGTTACTCGGAAAAACATAAAAAACAACAAAATTGAAAGAAATAGATAGTAATAAGATTTTATCATATGAAAAGAAGACAAAAAACTGATATGAAACGATGGCATATGAAATCTAATCTCACTATACAGCAAAGTGTGTTTTAAGATTTGAAAAAAAAATTTTTTTAGATTTAGAATATTTAACGATTTAAGTACTGAAACAAATAATTTGAAGCTATAAAGAAAAGTATAAGAAATCAAAATGGAATTTTGAAATATATTATATTTATTTTTGACAAATGTTGAACACTTAACATTTTATGTCTTATACTTATCAAATTCTGACTCTAATATAATATTTACACTTCAAATTTGTTTTTTTAACATTATATTTGTCTTTTTTAAAAATCAAGTTCGTCAAATTTTCAAAATCATTTTCGTCAAAATTTAGAAATTTACGTTTTTATACCCTACACCTAAAGTAAAGTATTAACTTATCCAGCCATTGGTCCAGTGGTTGACGCACCGCTTCTCATTCATAAGGGAAGGAGAGTTCTCGGGTTCGATTCCCGGGTAGATACAATAATTATAATATAAAAAAAACATTCATATATCGCATTCATATATATAAATATACTTTACATATCATAATATCTAGTACACCACACATTCCTACCAGCAAACAGGGGTTATAGCTATCTGGCACATTTATGTACCACGGTACCTGTATATAAATAAATAAATATATTAACTTTGGTATGGTGTTTGTAACCACTAAAAAGGAAACGAATTAGATATGGACATGTATATATATTCTAAATCAGGATGACCTCCTGAGTTGATTTAGCGATGTCCGTCCGTCCGTCCGTACGCACAATAACTTAAAAAATAATAATGCTATCTTGATGATATTTCTACTGTAGGTTAATAATGACTAAAGAAAGGCGGGGATTGCAAATGGGCGAAATCGGACCATGGGTTCGGGTACCTCCCATACAATTTCCAAAACCGAACATTTCTAATATATGAAATTAATAAAGATAGAAACTTCAAATTTGGTATTAGGGTGTTGTTTCCTGAATCCCTGATTTGACAGAAATTTGAGATGAATTGGAGTTTTTGTTCGGTTACCTCCCACACAACTCCCAAAACCGAACAAGAATATCTTCGAAATTAATAAAGATAGAAACTGCAAATTAGATACGAGGGTGTTGTTTCCTGAATCCCTGATTTGCCTAAAATTTCAGATGGATGGGAATGGTTGTTCGGGTATCTCCCACACAACTCCTAAGACCGAACAAGCATATTTTCGAAATTAATAAAGATAAAACTTGAAATTTGATATAAGAGTTTTCCACCCTGCTCTGATGATGTCTCTAAAATTTGAGATGAATTGGAGTGGTGGTCCGGATACCTTCACACACTTCCCAAGACCTAACAAGCATATCTTCGAATTTAATAAAGATAGATACCTGAAATTTTGTACAAAGGTTGTAAAAGCATTTATTTTTTTAGCTTGTATTAAATACCTAACTAAAATATCTTCTGGATTTTTAATTTAATTTGAATTTTTTGGGTGTAGGGTATAAATAAGTCGGTTGCATCGACTTACTGTTACATTTACTTGTTTTTATTTAAAAAAGCTTGAAAAAAAGAATTCAATTTTAAAAACAGACAAAATTGATTTTGAAAATTTGGAGCAATTTGAAGTGAAGAGTATGAACAAATTTGAAGTGAAGAGTATAGATACATAGTTTTATAAAATAAGATTTGTTACTTTTATTACAACAGTCATAATTAATATTATTTATATTCTAAATATTCAAATAACATTTATTCATATAATTTATATTCTAAATATTTTTCTATAATGATTTTACTAAAATATTTAATAAATTTATTTTCAAAACTATCTAAGTAATATCTACATAAAATTTTCAATTAAAATACATTAGATTAAAATACATTTTTCGTATTCAAATTTCAATAAAAAATTTAAACACTTTCGATTAGTTATTACTTTTTTATTTAATTTCAAAAAATTTAAATTAACACTTTAAAAACTTTAGATTATTACTTTTTGCCACTATGTACTTAAATGAATAAAATTAAACAAAGTTGCGCTTTTAAAAATGCATTGTAATTTAATTTCAAATATTCCTATACTTTGTACTACAGTAATTACAGTAATTTCAATAACAGAATGGTTTGAAACGAGGTAACGTATATTTTATCTACTTTTACTAATGGTTTTTTTTTGTTTAGGTAGTTGTAAAAAATGCATTAATATGTATACTTAAGAAAAGAGTGGCCCATCTTATTTTAATAGATAATCTTTGGTTATTTATATGTAAGTCTAGTATTTTTTTTGCTTATTAATATTTTCTTCTTTATTTTTGCTTATTTTCAATTTCTTGCATTATTTATTTTACTGATCATTGAATATGGGCTATTGGCTATTATAAATATTTTGTATTAAAAATGTTTTTAAACTATTTGTGCGCCAAGCATTATCATAGGGATATTTTATTAATTGTTTTGAGCAATATTATTAAGTGCAGCCTTTTAATTTATCAGTCAGTTGAAAAAAATTTAAATCGTGAAGGAAAATTTACATATAGTTACATGAATATACATGAATATTTTGAATTTTAGTAGGCTCTTAGTTTTAAATGTTTTAATTTAGGAAATAAAAATAAAAAAAGAAAAATTTGCAAATACAAAGAATGGAAAAAAGTTTGGGGAATGGTTTGAAAAGGATATGAAGTTCTGAAGGAAAAAAATGCAAAATATGTAAACTTCTTTTATCGGCTGATTACAATACACTTAAAACGACACGCAGAAAGTAATAGCCATAAAAATCGTTTAGAAATTGCTCGGAAAAGCATTAAAATTTTCACTTTTACTACAAGCAACTTAGAAAAAGACAATAAGTACATACAATAAAATTTGCAAAAACTCTAGAAATTATGTTATCTTTATTCATCGCAGAACACAACCTACCTTTTTCTATAGCTTATCATTTGGGAAAGTTGTTAAAAAACTCTATAAATAATTAGTAAATTTAAAAAAAATTCAATATTCACAGAATGAAAGCGAAACTTAATTGTTAAAAATGTTATTGCTCCTGAAAATGAGCAATCTATGAGTGGTTGGTTATTGTAAAAATCAATATTTTTCTATTGTTATAGACGAATCAACCGACGTAGGTAGTTTCCGAAATTGAAAAAAAAAAACAAACGGAAGATCATTTTTTAAGTCTTTTACAATTGTCTAAATTAAAAGAGATTCCATTAAAACACTTAATGGGATTTACAGCTGATAATTGCTCAGTTATGATGGAGTGCAAAGCTTGTATTTCTGCAAAATTAACAGCACTAGTTCCTCATTTATTCATTCATGGCTGTATTTACCCCATTTTAAATTTGGTTACGAAATCAGCATACGCAGCTATACCTGTTACTATAGATAAATATATATATATATATACATATATAAGTTATGCAAATCAGTTTCAAGAAAAGCTCAATTTATTGAATTTCAAGAATATTTTGGAACTGAACCTCACAATATCTTGCTGTTTAATGCAATCAGGTGACTCTCCAGAAAGGTAATTTATTTTAAAAGGTATTTTGAAGATTTAATTTGATACAAGTAATTAGTATATTTTTAGAATGCCATTGACCGATTAGTTGAACAGTGGACTGCGCTATAACATTATTTTGTTCTTAAAGATTTTAAAATGGAAAACGAAAATGAAAATATTGATATTATCTGAATCTTTAAATGATCCAATAATGCATTTACATTTTTTGTTCGTATCTTACGTTTTAGATATAGTCGATACAATAAATATTGAAATGCAAGGAGGATATGAAGATGCATATATCCATTTATAGAATGAAGTTCTTATTTTTATAAATGGCAATAAACTTTATATACAAAGATTACTTATATACATAGTAATCGAATCACTAATATAGACTTAAACTTTAATAATCTTAACTTAATTATTTATATATATATCTGATCATTCCGTTTATTCTACAATTCTACAAGAATTTAAACAAAATGCAAAACAACTTTACTCTACTTTTTGTAAAAATAAAAAAAAAACTTGATTTTGATACTTAACGAAATGCTAAATTTGAAACCTATTGCACCTCAGCAAGTTCTCTCAGGTGAAAGTAATAATATTTTGCCTGTGATTATTCACATGTATGAAAAAAAAAATTGAAAAAAATTTAAAAACTGTTCTCTATCTGAATTTTGGAATCAAGTTGATAATATCAAAAATGAAGTTAGTGAATTTTTATTCAAGGACATAACAAGAATTGCTAAAGCAATTTTATCATAACCCATTCGTCAGCCAATGTGGAGCGCTCATTTTCAATTCAAAATTTAATGAAAACCAAACGCAGAAACAGATTACAGGTAAGTAAATACTGTATCTGCATTCTGCATTAATAGAATCAAGCAACTTTTTAAAAATTTCTGATAGTAGCTATGTTTTGATTTTATTGTCCCCAAGAAAATGTTTAACAGGAATGTGTATAAAAATAATTTACAAGAAAATGAAACAATTACATAAAAAACAGTCTCCCATTCAAAAAGTTACAATTTTTTTCAGATTTTGATACAATTTGTTCTGAGCTCGATTGTATCACTTGTATGTTTACATATTATGTATATGAATATGTAAATACTCCAACAGCAATGGTTTAAATTCATTAAAAAAATCGGATTTAGTTCGGCGGATTTGATCTTTTATTCCGGTTTTTTTTACTTTGGAGGCATAAATATTAAAGAATATTTTTTAAAACTTGTGTTTACATAGTACCATAAGTGCACGATGAATATCGTTCGTTTTATATTGTTGTATATAAATTCTATCATGTTACGCTACTACTTAATAATGTATCTATTTTAATACATACATAAGTATTTTTAAAACATTCAAAAATGTATTTTAAGCAATTTAAAAAAAAATTAATTAGAATTAGTTTTAAACTTCATATAATATTTAAGGGACGTACCTAGATAATATAAATTTATAAATACATACATATGTATGCACGCTGAAATTTTTAAAGTATTCAAAACATCTCTTATATGCATATGTTTATCGCTAATACCTACAAAGTAACAAGTAACAATCACAAGTAATCTTGTACTCATTCAAAATAAATACCTATTGAAATATGTATAATGCACTTTCATTTAATATTGACTAATTAATATGTACATATGTATATCTATAATAATAATTCAAATTTATAAATTAAAAAAGAAAACTCAAAAGTTTGCAAATTATTACATACCTTCATCCAATAATCTTTCAACGTGATTAAAAACATTGGGAAATGCTGCTAACTGTTTTCTGTCCTTTAATAACTGAGCCAAATAATCTGCTATACTTTGTGTGCTTTGAATATTATTTTCACTAGTACTCATCATGAAATTTTTTTACTTATAGATATGTATATGTATGATGTTCGAATATATTTAATTCAATAAATAACAAATTTGTTTTTAACAAATTACTTAAAATTAGTAACTACTATTAAAAATGATAATGTATAGTTATTTATTGCACTTAAGTATTTAAAATCTTAAAAAAACTGCTTATTAAATTCTTGTAAATCATATGTACATATATGCATGTACATGTATGTAAGTGCAGGAAGTGATGTATATATGATCTAATCACTATTCTAGTCTATCGCTCTATGGAATATGGATGACGGATGTTTATAAAAAATAAAATTTTTTTGGAAAAGAATGTAAAACGAAATTTTTCACAGAACAGAGAAAAGCAAACTAAATTCAAATCAAGATTTTTTTAATACATATAACTGCACTGCGTTCGTTTTTAATATTCTTTTATTTTGATATTTTAAATAGACATAAATAAAACACTTTTACCCTTTATTCACTTGTTTTTTAACTGTTTTTCACTTTTTTTTATTTAATTCCAGTCCAATAAGATATTTTTTTTATATTTTCTTTTTAATAATTCTTACTAGAATCTTTCACATGTAAATTATTCACACTACAAAAAAGTTACTCGTTTTGGTTATTTTTTATATTTAAATACAAATTAAAAATTTTAAATTTCATATAAACTTCTACTTTCCGAAATATGTAACTAAATGAAATGTACATACATATCTAAGGTTTTTTAAAATTTATTTTTAAATTCACTAATCAAATCACTATAATAGATTTACTAAATACATATATTTTTGTATGGATGTATAAAATATGAGTATGTTATATATATAAAAAAAAGAAAAATACTTCTCGAGGTTTTATAATTTAATAAGTTATAAAAATAAACAAATAACACACATGCATAGACTGCCAGCTAGAAACATACTAATTTTTGAAAAAAATTTTACTTGAAATAAAAATTTAAAGCAATCTAAAACTTAAGTATAATTTGTTGTTATTTAAACGGTGTCATGAGTCGTGACTCGTGACTTGTGAGTTGTGACTGCGAGTATTACAGACTTACAGAGTGGTGTTAGCCTATTTCAAATCAACTTTAAATTCCAAGATCACTCATCAGTCATCTCATCAGTCATCACTCCTCACTACTACTAATCAGTACATTACAGTAGCTGTAGGTCAGTATGTAATATAAATTGTAATTTGTAAATATGTATATCTATTCTAAATGTAGATTGAGATATAGTTAGTACTCAATATAAGTGCTGTCGTTTTGATTTCCAATCGAAGAGTAAATATTCGAATTCCAAAAATATTTTCTTAGGTTAGTTACTCCCTAATATGCAAGAAATTTTATATCAATGTAATATCATACTAAAAATAATATAAATTCTTTGATATCATTAATTTTTAATTATTTAAAAATTTTTTAGTGTGAAATTAGTCAGTTTTCAATATATTTAAAATTAGTCTACAAATTAGTCAATATATTCAATTAAATCAATTGAAAAAAAGAAATATGTAGATGTTTTTAAGAAAACAAAGTTGGTTGAGCACACTAATTCACAACAGTATGAATTTGGTAATAAATAATTTATCTATTATAATATGGTGTGAATTTTTTTTATTTAAAAAAAAAATTAAGTAGATTTAACTAATTTAATTCATTTATCTTCTTAATATTTAATTTCCAAATTTTAACTAATAAAAATAACTTTCACACAAAAATTGCTATATTTCAAAACCGCTATATAAAAAATATCACAAGAGCAAATATACATATACATATATATTATATAAATGATTGCATTTGAGTTTAAAAATTTATAAAGTTCAAAAATGTTTTTGGTTTTGCCGCAACGTAATATAACTGAGCATTTTCTATTCACTTTTTGGATTTCGAGTTTTATACTCCCACAGTAGTGTTTCGACAACACTGCTTAGTCGTAGTCTTTGCAAAATCACTATTAAATCCACATACTGAATTTTATTTTACTGAACACTAATGAACACAAAATTTATTTAATTATGTATTTATGAATCGTATATTCGCATCATATTATCATATTCGAATGAATGAACTATGACTTAGTTATGTATGTATATGTATGTATATGTATGTTTATGTATGAGATTGAGATAAGCCATGAGATGAGGGAGAATGAATGAAACGAATACGAATAAAAAAAAAATTAATTCTTTTTGCATGTGTATAAAAATGTTTTAATGAACAAAATACATTGGCTTTTGCCATGCCACCGCCAAGCCAACTGCATGAATTTGCCTAATGCCATTAATGTGTCATTTTCGTTTTGTGGAATAATTTACTTCATTTTATTTTTCCTAATAAATTATAATTGTAGTGATGACTGATGGCTTAAAATTTGAAACAAATTTTATTTGAAATGATCAATGAATAATGATTAACAAATATGTACATATGTAAACATACATATGTTTATGTATATGTAGTATATTGTATACAAAAATGTACGACACGCCATTCCACACAAAACATTCCATCGGCTTTTTAAATTGTTATACATGCGTTCATCCCTATGCATATTTATATACATACATATTTTAATAAAGAGGCTCATAAACTTCCATTTTGAAATCCTTGAAATATTTTAGGAAGTTTTGATCAAAGAATATCTACTACAATTAGAATGGACACTAAAATAAAAATTTCTACTCACACTTAATGTGTATAAAAAATTAAAAAAAAAAATCAATAAGTTAAATCAGAGGAAATATACCTATGCCTACATACATGTTTCAAAATCCATTAGATCATACATATATACTACTAACACAATAAGAGTTTAAAAATATAAAAAGAAATATCTTAAATAATATTATTTAATGCGTATACGTAATTGTTTCCTTTTCTTTTCAATTATGTTCTATGGCGTCTTGTTTTTTCGTCCCTTTTATTTTTTATTTTCTCTAAGTTTTCCAAATTTAAGAGCATCTAATGTTAAAAAACTATGTTCAAATTGGTTAAAATCATTAAATGTTACGAACGAAAGAAAACAAAAAAATATAAATGAAAGATTTAATCTCATTCTCGGTTTTTATAAAAGAATTTCTTTTTATTTTCAATTTTCTCCCCTTTTCTTTAAATTGTTTTTAAATGAGTTTTCTTTTGCCTCTTTTATAAAAGGAGCTATATTTTTGTTATAAATATACAGTGCATCAGACTGTTGCATTTTTAAAAAAATATTAAATAAGACATGGAAGGAAAACATCTATTAAATTAGCATTTAGCATGCGAGGAAACCAAAAATAATTTTTAATTAAAACTTTTTTGGTAACCGAAGGATAATAAAATGTAATTTAATAAAGATTTATTGAATTTAATATAAAAATAAAATGAAATAAGTTTTTGTTATTTAAAAATATATCTATTTTTTTTCCTCATATACCTACATGAAATTATAATTTCGAAATTGGTGTTTTGAAATTTAAATATCGAATCTGATTATAAAGATATATGTTTTATTGAAGAAAACGCGTTGTTTTAATTAGCCGGTTGGATAAGAAAGGTAAAGAAAATATCAGAAATGCAAATTAGAGCTAAGCAAAAATAAGGAATTCTGTGTTCATAGATTTTAAACAATATGAATTAGTTAGTGGCATCTTCAGAATTTATCAATAATTTAGCAGTTTTTCTTTTTGATAACAAATTTATTGAAAATTTTTATAACATTTGTGCAAAAAAAAAATATGGAATTAAAACTTTTTTAATTCTTACGAAATTATTTTAACTAAAATTGTTGGAATAGACAGGAAAATTTAATTTTGTTAGCGATATATGTAGGTATTATAGATTAGTAAGAATTTATAATTAAAAGAAAAAAATTTAAGCATAATGCATTTGTAAAATTACCATTAGTCATGAGAAAAGTTAGCAAAATCAACTAAGTGTCCTTTCTTATCGTAATAGATATTCTTGGTTTTGATTTCCATTGTACATTATTACATACACACATATATATATATACAACTAAATGGTGCCTACTGCCTAGCCTAACTGCCTACGCAATTGGTATTTGGTACTTAAAATTGGATTTCCACAAAAAATATCTACATCCATACATATGTATGTACATATACTGTATAGTACATTTGTATATATGTATCATACATTTTATAAATACCAAGTACCATAATCTACCTACGCATTTTAATTGGTATTTGTACAGTTTGTCTCTCCACTCCATCATTTGTATTGTGTACGAAATTATAAAATTCAAATGTACATACATATATATACACTATATGGGCATACATTTGTTTAAGAATGATGTATGTAGATACATATGTATTTACATTTTTTGAATTTTGGTTTTAATAGTTTGATGCTTTTTTTTATTTGTAGTTTAAACAGTCCTACAAAGTTTTTCAGTTAAAAGAGATTAAGTATGTATTAATTTTTTTTAAATTTTTATATTTGTTATTTTATTTAATTTGGAAATGGAATAAGTAGAAACAATAAACACACATGCATACATACATATGTAAGTATGTATTCATTGTATATGTTATGTATGTAGAAACTAGAAACAAACATGCATTTTGACTTTTGAAATTAGAGGTACATTATCAATAATATTAACATTGAATATTATCTATTTCATTAAGATGAGCAACCTTCGCCGCATGGTTAAATTTTTCTTTGGTACTCGAAAAAACAAAATTGAAAGAAATAGATAGTAATTAATAATATTTTATTATGTGAAAAGAAGAGACAAAAAACCAAAGATTATTACAAATAAGATTGGCCACTCTTTTTTTTACACAATGTATTTTTTACAACTTCCCAAACAAAAGAAAAACCATTAGTAAAAGTAGGTAAAATAAGTAGATATAATATATGTATATTCATACATACATTTGTATGGATGTTGCTTCATTTCAATACCATTCTGGTATTGAAATTACTAAGAGAGAAAATGAACGAAATATTGTTTAGGTAGTATTTTTACAACGCTTTTTTAAAGGCGCAGCTTTGTTACTGTGTTTATGTATTGTTTTAATACAGAGTATAGGAATATTTAAAATTTAATCGCAATGTATTTTCTAAAGGCGCAACTTTGTTTAATTTTATAGATAGTGGCAAAAAATAATCGAAAGTATTTTAATTTGTTAATTGAAATTTTTTGAAATTAAATAAAAAAGTAATAATCGGAAGGGTTTTAAATTGTTTATTGAAATTTGAATATGAAAAATGTATTTTAATTGAAAATTTTATGTAGATATTATTTAGATAATTCTGAAAATAAATTTATAAATATTTTAGCGAAATTAGTACAGAAAAAGATTTAGAATATAAATTATATAAACGTTTAAAAAATGATTTTAATTATGACTGCTGTAATAAATGTAACAAATCTTATTTTATAAAATTATGTATATACATTATATACTTCTATTAAAGTATATACTTCATTTAAAGTTGTATTTTTTAACATTATATTTATCTTTTTTCAAAATCAAAATGGCCCAAAATCAAAATCAATTTTGTCTGTTTTTAAAATCGAATTCTGTTTTTTAAGGCTGATTTTCATGAGAAATTTCGTAGATATTATCGCAACTTCAGAACGAGAAAAATATAGTTTACTACAAGTGTTTCCCACTGAGGGGGAAAAAAAATTGTATTATTACCAAAATGTTGCTGTAATATCTTGACAGTTAAAAATGTACATAATTTAATTTATTAATGTTTATATTCATATTTCTAATTAAAAATTTAAAATATTTCATTTATAAAGTTGTTAAAAATAATGTAGTTTATTAATGATATTTTTATACCTACGAGCAGTAATGGTTTTTTTAGCCCTTTAGGCTTTTTTTGACCCCTTTTTAATTATAAAGCCTTTTCAGCCCACCTTATAAATTATTAGCCCTTTTTTTAAAAGTGTCAAAATATATTTGTAAAAAATTATGTACTCTGATCTAAACGCACTTAATTATTAATAAACATCAAACTTAATGTAAACATAGGATTTAAATGACATTTGGGATTGGAAACTTTTTATTTAAACGGTAATTGACTTTTGATTTTTAAAAATTCATCAGTTTATAGTGTTTTTATAATTCATACACGCTAAAATATTACTAGCAAGTCCTACAAAAAATTTTCTTTAAATTTATCAAGAATAAAAAATGTATAAATATTTGATTGACAACAATGCAAAAAAAAAAGCTTTAACTTCAAGTCCGAATGTGGAAAACGGAGCTACCCGGTAATTAATTCTAGTTAACCTTTGTTATTTATATGTAAGTAAGAACCCATCTACATAAAATCAAATTGTTTTTAATCTAATAGCAATAAGGTAACAGAAACAGATAGTGAGATTGAAGATATTGATATTAACAAAACAAAAAAGAGAAAATTATATAGCAGAAAATTCTGTGATAATTGGTTGCAAAATAAAGAATTAAAAGACTGGCTCTTAAAAGACGAATCCATTCCAGAAATGAAAAGGTGCAAATTTTGTGATACCAAAATCAAAGGAGGGATTTATCATTTGTTACGTCATAGTGAAACAGATCTTCATAAAACTAATCCAAATAAAATAAAACAATCCATTTTAATAGATAAATTCGTGGAAAAAACTTCAGATGATTTAAATAATTTATCTAAAAAGGGCGAATTGTTGTTAACTACTTTTCTGGCGGAACATAACTTACCATTCGCCATTGGCGACCATTTGATAAAATTATTTAAAACAATAGGTGATTCCAAAATTGTAAAAAACATGCAATATTCTAGAAAAAAGGCTCCTAAATATGTTAAAGATATAATTGCACCGTATAATGTACAGAAAATTTCAAATTTATTACAAGAAAATTTTTATTCTTTACTCATTGATGAGAGTACAGACATAACAACGAAAAAGGGGCTAGCGGTTTTAGTTCGTTTTAAAAATGTAAAATCACATGAAGTGCAGGACCGCTTTTTAGATTTAATTGAAATACTCGATTGTACTTCTGAAGGCATTTTTAAAGCGATTGTAGACTTCTTAAAAACGTGTAACATATCATTAAGAAACATGGTTGGATTTTCAGCTGATAACTGCAATTTTATGATGGGGATTCATGGCGGTGTACAAGCAAGATTTAAAGAATTATGTCCCAACTTATTTGTACACGGTTGTATGTGCCATATATTAAATTTATTCACTAAAGCTGCTTGCTCTGTTTTACCAAATGACATCACAGAATTAATCACATGCATTAACTTTCATTTTTCTAATAGTACTTCGAGGCGAAATGATTTTGAAAAATTCCGAAAATATTTTGGTGCACCACTTCATAAAATGCTTAATTTAGCTGCCACAAGGTGGCTTTCATTGGAAGTAAGTATATTATACCTTTTTAATAGACTGTAATAATATAAAAGGATTTTCAATAATATAATACTATTACCTACCTAATTATACATAATTCGATATTTCGACATAGAAAAATTTAAGTAAAAATGTATGTATGTACATTTATATCATGAGTTCTGGATTTATTGAAATCCAAGTTTTTTGAATGTTCCATTCGCAATATAAATTAACAAAACTACTACGTTAATAAAATGTTAGTTTCTATTTTACAATATTATAATTTTCGTTACAGGACGCTGTAAATCGGGTACTAGAGCAATGGACGTCATTGCAATATTATTACACTAGTATTCATTTTGAGTCCAATTTTCAAAATTCAAAGAACGAATTTATTATAACATCTTTATTGAATAATAATATAAAATTATATTTTTTCTTTTTGTCGTATATCTTAAAAATTATAAATGATGTAAATAAAGAATTTCAAGGCGAAAACTCCAAAACTTATTTGATATCATTAAGATCTAACTACTTACTACAAACAATGTGCAACAATTTCATTAAACCTAACATTATAAAAAATTTGTCTTCATTTTATAATTTTGACTTTAATTTAGAAGAGCACTTCCGCCAAAAAAGGCAAAGCTATTGTGGTGTAAAGGTTGAAGAATTTTTGTATCAAAATAAATATTTTGATGCCACAGAATTTTATGGAAATATTCTGAAGTTTTATAACATTATATTACAGTTACACTGTCTTAAATTTATGCAGCTAATTTTGTTTTAATATCCGATTTGTAACTGTATAAATTTATTATAATTTGTTTTTGTTATATTTAAAACTTATTTAAAGATTAATTTTTATTAATGTTTATTAATTTGAAAGAAAGATATAAAATTCTGTTTTGTTTTGAATGTTTGAATTTTTATTTTGTTTTGAATTTTTTTGAACTAAATAAATACATTTTTATTATAAAAATGTATTATTAAGTGTGTTTTGTTTAGAAGATCATATAAAGATATAGAAAAAAATAATGAGCCCCATTTTAGCCTCTTCATTATTTTTTGTTCGACCCTTTTAAAATTTTTCTGAACCCATCACTGCCTACGAGTATAAATAGTAATTCTAATATAGTTTCTCTCTAAAAAATAAAAAAATAAAAAATTTGAACATTTGTTTATTTTAAAAAATGTTTGTTTATTTTTTTGAAACTTCAAAATTTAAATGCAATGGGAGTGAGAAATTTTTTTGTAAGATATACAATTTTTGCATATGTATTAAAAATAGGCACGATATTTATAGCAACATATATTCAGAGAACATACTTTCGTGGATATTTATAGTTACTTTCTTGGATATTTTCAAATGTTTGATGGACATATTTTTTAGCTTTATCTTTTTCAAACACATAATTTTTGTATCTTTTGCTTATGCTCTAACATTTTCGTGGTTATATCGGTCTAATGAAAGTTTTTCGGTCTTAGTTTTTTTAAATTAAAAAAAAAGAAGTAAATTTCTAAATTTTGACGAAATTGGTTTTGAAAATTTGACGATTTGATTTTGAAAAAAGACGAAATTGATTTGAAAATTTGGACGAATTTGATTTTGAAAAAAGACAAATATAATGTAAATGTAATTAAAATGGACAAATTTGAAATGAAAAGAGTATATTAGAGTCAGAATTCATAATTTAATAAAAAACTTTAATAAAAATGTTATTGAATTTGATATAAGACATAAAATGTTAAGTGTTCAACATTTGTAAAAAAAATATTTGTAATAACTAATAAGTATATTTTAAAATTTTATTTTGATTCCTTATACTTTTCTTTACAGCTTCAGATTATTTTAAATCGTTTTTAAAATTTTGGATTAAAGCTTCTGAAACAAAAATAAATTTTTTTTCAAATCTAAAAACTACAATTTATTTAAATTTATTTTGTACAATTTATCCGTTAAAGTATATAGAACAGTTTCTTTCTTCTAAAATCAAATATGTACATCTCACAGTACTTGTATTTATTTGGTTAGTAAGTTAAGTTGTAGCAGACCCAAAAGTAGGAATAAAAAAGTTTTGATATTGATATTAAAAAATATAAAAATAAAAGTATAGATTAGAATAATAAATCAAATAATAGGTAAAAGAAATAATTTAAAAAAATAATTATGCATGATTGAAAATAAAATAGATTGTTTATTTAAGCTTCTAATATTAAAAATCCACATATTTTTTAAAATTATGTTTTTTTGAAAACATGTGAAAAGAGGTATTTTTACATTTTCTATATGTATTAGAAAACCTCTTTACACAGCAACCATAATAAATTTTAAACATTGTTTCACTATATTATTATTTATTAATAATCACTTCTATATCTCTATATTTTTTTATTTTTATACCCGTACGATAGGATCGGGTATAATAAAATAACTCCTCCGTTTATAACACCTCGAAATAAGCGAGCTAGATATACCTTCAAAGGTATGGATCGGATCAGAAAAAAATTCTAAGTCGATTGAGCCATGTCCGTCCGTCCGCCCGTTCGCCCGTCAGCACGCTAACTCAAAAACTAAGAAAGCTAGAATCTTGAAATTTCCACAAAATATTCTAGGAGCAATTTGTAGGTTCCCTATTTTGTTTGGTTGAGTTCCGACTAAAACTTCGGGTAGCTCTCGAACACCTAACTCTTAGATCCCCACATTTTTTTTGAAATAGAGCTATGAAATTTTAACTGCTGATAGATGTCACAAAAATATTAATTTTATTTTCAACAACTTTTTTTTGTAGCCCCACCCGTTACGGGGCAACAGCTCCCCAAAGGCTCAAAAAAGCTCTATATTTAAATTGTTATAGCACAGGTTGTATAAGGTATATCTTCATTTTAAAAACGGCAAACGACTACTGCTTTTATTAGCTTTAAAAGTATATATACAATAAATATATAGTTGTGGCATACGGTGTCTTAATTTACCGTTATGCCTAATTTACCGTTATAAACTAAAATTTTGACCCTTCTATCTTCTAAACGGTTTAAGTTGGAAACTTGAAAATAGAAGTTAGATCTTTGAAAATAAGTATGAGTCACTTCAGAATTTTTTTTTGTTAGCTTAGGAGCTGTAGGGGGTCAAAAACTGAAAATTTCCTATTTTTAAACACCTGTAACTGGAACACCTGTTAAAATTTTTTTGAAGTAATACACAAAAATTAAAGCTTCAACATTATACTCTTATTTCTGTTAACAACTTTTTTTAATAATATAGGGTTACTTTATAATTGACAAAAGTGTTACTTGATTTTTTCAAATTTTCTAACAAATTTCTTTAACGAATTTTTTGCATTTTGTTTTACTCGATAATTTGAAATTGTTGAAGATATAATGCGTAGTACAAAAAAATGTAAATAAATAAACAACCGGTTACTTGAAGAATTTTTATTTATATGATATTGATATACATACATACTTATATAATATCATGTTTATTTACATATCGTATATGTCACTGATGAATGAATGATAAGAGTATGGATGTATATTATATAGCGCTGTATTTACATACATACATATATGTATTTTATTGTACTTATAAGAAATTATTCTATGAATGGAAATATTTTTAAAGAAATATTGCAATGTATGGCGATATACTTATAACAATATAAATGTACTATGTACGCATTAATATAATATAATATTAAAAATTATATTTACTATTTTGTACTTAGTAAATTTAATATACATTTACCGCTTAGTATTAAATGGTACTATAGAATATTTGAAAAAGTTTTGGATTGATAATCGTTATGTGGAAGGTTAGAATCTGCTTTTGAAGAATGTATAAGCATATAGTTTGAATATATGTACAACCCATAGTTCTAGAAAATATAAAATTCACCCAAATTATTTTAAAATACTAAAATATTAAAAAAATAATATTGTAAGCAGAGTGACAGGCTGTGAACATACTAACGGTTCGTACGGGTATCTAAGAGTTGACAAAGGCAACTGTATTCTTCCTCGTTTTATATTATTTATACAAATTTATTTATTTTTTAGATATTTTATTTATTTTTTATATTATTTAGACACATTTATTTATTTTTTTTATTATACGGACACTTCTGACTAATTACTTCACTTTTTATTTTATTTTGATTTCTGTAAGATAGCGGGAATATTTGCGGAAGAAAGTAACTAATGTAAAAACAAAAAAATTGTAACACTTTTAAGGTTTCCCACAAAATATAAATGAAGAAAAAAACTTTCATTTATGAGCGAATACATTTCAACATGATATTCATGCCATCATTAACATTCCTTTTTTTTCAAACACTACTGGACTCCTCAGTAGGTAACTTGTAGTGTTGGACTACCTAAACAACTAAATTTTTATCCACCGTAGTGCTTTATATAAAATTTTAATAACAATAACGCCGAGATGTAAAAACAGATTAAAAATTAAAATTTTACTTTTAGTATCTACGAGATCTAAAATAGAATAAAAATTTAGAAAAATATTTTTAAATTGGTTGGTTACATTTTTATAATTAAAATTTTTTTATATTTTAATGTAAAAACAGCTGTTACTCAAAAAGTGGCTGAAATTTTTTTGTATTGTTGCCTATCTAGTTAAATATTATATATATATCTATGGTTTTTTGTTAATTGTTATCATTGTCAGCGTCATTCAACGCCAACATTAAAGAAATTAGATTTCAGAATTGTTATTCTGTTTCTTTCTTATTTAAATATTGTCGCTTTGTTGCTCTTACAAATTACAGCATAAGTGATGGGTTTTACTTTCAAATTTTTTGTCAAAATAAAAAACTCTTATAGTTACATATATGTAATAAGATGAAATTATAGACAGGTAAATTATGTGTTTTTGTTTCATAACAATATTGACTAACTAATTGATAATTCTCTATTATTAAGATTTATTGTGCATCTGCAAAACTTATTTTTTCACAATTAACTTTAATAAAAAATAAGTTGTCGAACCGTTACCGTTGAGATTTAATAACAGTAGAGGCTATCATGTTTTCCAAAAATGTTGATATTCAAGGAATGATTCATTGAAAATATGAAAAGATATACCAATGTATTGTGATGGAATTGTTTTTAATTTTTATAGTTATTTCCAATTTTTAAGATTGTGAATTATTTCATCAAACAAGGTTGTTCTACAATGCCTGTCTAATAAAAATTTATAATATTTTTCTTACTTTATTGCCAATATTTTGTTGCTACTTTTATGCTAGTTGTAATTTTTACAGTTATGCTATAATTATGCTTCTTTTTTTCAGATTTATACTAGTTTTTGTTTTCTTGATGCAACCCTTTTCCAAATTGTTCAATATATGTATATACATACATAAGTATATCACCCATATTCTTGAAGACTCATCACTGAGACGATGAAAAACTGTATCACGTCACGTCTAGTTAAAAATGCTTTTCTGAAAGACGCACGATGAACATTTTTGTTATGTTGGTACGAGACTCACACCAATTATCAGGCCATGAAGTGCAGAGAGTAAAAGTTTAATAAGGGGCCAGCTTTTAACAAATTTACACGCAGTCTTATGGAAAAAATAGGGGACCGACTATAAATCTTGAAATGAAATGAGAACTGACGTAGAAGAAAAAATCGTAGTCAATTTCATTGATTTGAAATCACCACAAGATCGTATTTGGGGTTATTTCGTAAAAAGATGACTGTATTTTTGGTATACCATCAAAGAACATAAGAAAAACAAAACAAAAAATATTTTTTCATTCATTCAGTTCATAATTCATTTTCTTCGAACTGATTTTTTTTTCTCTAAAAATTAATTTTGTATTGTTACATACATACATACATACATATTTATCTATGCATCACAAACAAATGTTCTTATAATTTTATAATGTAATTTTATAGATCTCATAAACAATAACTCTACACAACACATAGACAATATTTGAAGGCCAACAAAATTTTATTATAATATTGCAAGTGTATGTAAATTGTAACGGAGATCTATTTGTTTTTATTTTTTTATTTTTTGTTTAGAAGAATATTTTTTTTAAAAATTAAAAAATATATTTGATGGAATATTGAAATTTTCTAAAATATTGGTATTAACCTTTGTATAGTAAGTTAAGATCAAATTTACTGAATGTATAATTACATATATTAAGGCTGGTTTTCATTAGACCGATATATCCACGAAAATGTTAGAGCATAGGCAGAACATACAAAAATGCTATGTGTTTGAAAGAGATTAAGCTAAAAAAATATCCTTTTAACATTTGAAAATATCCAAGAAAGTAACCATAAATATCCACGAATTAGATATGTATGCAAAAATTGTATATCTTACAAAAAAATTTCTACTACTTAATTTTGAAGTGTCAAAAAATAAACAAATGTTCAAATTTTATTTTTTAGTGAGAAACTATATTAAAATGACTATGTTATCGGTATAAAAATATTATTAATATACTATGTACATATATTATTTTTAACAACTTTATAAATAAAAAATTTTAATTTTTAACTAAATATGAATATAAACATTAATAAATTAGGTTATGTACAATTTTAACTGTCAAAGTGTTGCTGTAATATTTTTTAATTATATAATTTTTTTTCTCCCTCTTTCCCACTGGTAGTGCACTATATTTTTCTCTTTCTAAAGTTGCGATAATATCCATGGAATTTCTCATGAAAACCAGCTTTTGTGACTATATTGAATAAGGTAAGTTTGATATTGAATAAGGTAAGTTTCATATGTCATATTAAAAAAGAAAATTTAAAAATTTTAAAAATTAAGAAGGTATTTTTGAAAAGAAAAAACATTCGGCTATTTATAACAACGCCTTTACACTTACAAGCCGGAACATTTAACGAAAACTTTGAAAAAAAAGGCTATTTGTGTACAAAATAAATTGAGTGTTCCAATCCGGCTTGTAAGATATTTAGGCGTTCTTTATAAAATATTTTAAAATTTTTTATCAATATTTTATTTTGTAACTGATGTATGGATATACATACATATCTATACAGATATTCCTCTCGTAACACTTTTAAATTTTATTTTTGGAATATAAAATATAGAATACAGATATTCGTCTTGTAACACTTTTAGAAATTATTAAATAAATTTGAGAAGTTTGTTCGATATTGGTATTATAATACGGGCAATTACTTATCATGTGACCAAGCTTTAGCCAAAGTTTTTTCGTTGCTAGAAATAACACCTCATAAACTATTTTGTAATTATAATAATAAAATATTTTTTGCTTATTCGATTTTCCCCATCTAATTAAATCTCTTAGAAATACATTAATGGATTCCGATTTAAAAACTTCAGATGGTATTATAAGCTTTAAAGTTCTCATAGAATTATGGGAAGCTCAAATAAATTGAAAAACTAAGATGTGTATCAAATTAACTAGATACCACTAGATACATACTTTTGAACAAATTAGAGTTAAATTAGCAACACAAATATTTAGTAGAACAGTGAGTGCCGCTATTAGAACAATAATTGAAACGTCTGGCTTTAAAAGAGTTACTAAAGAAGTTGCAAAAATTTTGTATTAGTGTTTGATAAACTTTTTGATTGTCTCAACAGTGGATCATTTTATTCTTATAATAAATATCGATCTAATATTAAACTAAATAGCTTGTAGTTTGAATTTTTAAAATATTGTAAGATTGACTAAAAAGAAAAAATATATATTTTAGAGGGAATGAAAATAACTTTAAATTTATATTAATAGGTATATACACATTTTTTCACATTTTATACTTTACAATAATAATTCTTGTACCTATAGTTGGGTTATGAAAACAACTAAAATTGATTGATAAAAAATCGAAGTAGAATCGAGATTTTTTCTTTTTTTAACAAGTCGAAAAAGTTATATGAAGAAATACATACATATATACAAATGTACATACATCAATTGACATACAAAACAAAAAAGGAAAAAAAGAAACTAAAATACGATCAAGTTGATTTTACGAAATTAAAAAAACTGTCTAACTTTTTTCTTCTATGTGAATACTCTATGTATATAGTTATTTTATGATAATACACAATCTTAAAATTTTAAATACAATTTTACGTTCAACTTGATTGTGTGTAGTTTTCTATTTTTTTCTCGCATTCAGATAAATAAAATATATAAATTGCAAGACCTGAATAAACAGGCCAAGAACTGAAAACGCATGAATGTAGTTGTGAGAGAATGGCAATCGAGTCTCGCATACATTCAAACAAATGACATTAAAATTTTATTTTAAAAGATTTTTTTTGTTCTTATTATTTTGTTTTTTTTTTCGAAAAAATGCCTATTTTTAACAATTTTCATTACGAGTTTTCGTTATGAAATACTCCCAAAAATATGTCGAATTTTATATGAAAATAAAATTTGGAGTTTTTCCTACAACATATCAAAAATTAGCTTTCAACTCGTAATTTTAATTTAATATTTAATAAAATTATTTTTGGGTCTTTTTAGTTATTTTTTTCCGCTTGCTTTTTGACATTTGTAAAAGTAGAAGAAGAGAATTTTTTTTCAAAAAATAAAAGTGGGATAAAAAGTTTTATTTGAAATATTTTAACCATAACCTAAAATTTATATAAAAATTGTATGTGAAATGGGTAAGTACTTTTATAATCAAATCAGCCATATTTCGAGGACATAAAAAAAGAGAGTCACAAATTCTGGTAAGCAAATTATTAAATATTTTGATACACTTCATAAAAAAAAAAGTGGAGTAGGAGATATAATTAATTTAAAATTTTTTTTTATAAGATATAATTTATGCCCGCACATGTGTTCCCAAAAGTTGGTAATTCATTTGTGTACGATATATCGAAATTCAAGAAGAACACTAACATCTTTCTTTAAAATAACTATCCAAATTTTTCCCTTCATCCTCCATAATCCCAATTTTCCTATATTCAAACACCCAAGTAATCCTTCCCCCATCCTTTTCCCCAAAACCAAGCTGTACATTATATGATTATGTATTAAAGGACCAATCCTATAGTTTGGTTTTAAAGGGGGTGGTTTTGGTTGGTTAGAGTCCAACACTACTCAGAGGAACCTCGTGCAGTTCTTTTGAGTGACTTTTAATGTTTTCCACCGTCCCTCGTAAAAAAAAAAAAAAAAAAATTAGTTATTACTTATTATAATTAGTTTTGTTTTGTTTGTTTTTTGTGTTAAATTAGTTTTATAATTTTGTATTTGCAGATTTTTTGTTTTTTATAAGTTATTATATTTTTTTGTCTTTTATCTTATTTTTTATATAGCCCTTTTTAATTTTTTATACATATAAACTTTTCTAAATATTCTCTAATTGTTCGAAAATGTTCGGTGTCTGGATGTAGATCCAATTATTTTCCTAGTGTGAAAAAGGTTCCAGCTTTTCAATTTCCCAACAAAGAACCTTATAGAACATTGTGGATAAAAGCAATATCCAAACCAACAAAATTGGCAACCTTCGGTATGTAGTTACATATGTTCTCTGCATTTCGCAGAATCGTGTTTTTCTAATATTGGTAAACGGCAACGTTTATTGCCAGATGCTGTTCCAAGTATTTTTCCTAAATATCCGGTAGCTTTATCAAATAATAATGCAAAAACTTAGTGATTTAACGATAGTGATTTAATTTTAAGTTTTACTAATTTAGTTTCAAATATTGATAAGATAATCTATGTAAATGGCTGGTCTGTATATAAAAATGAAACCAATATTATTTTATATTTTTTACAAAATGATAATTATTTCGGTTGCAATTTTAAATTTAGAATTATCATTGATAATAATTTATTAGTAACTTGCTTTTCAGGCTCTATAAAATAACCAGCCAAAAAGTTTATAAATATTTTATCACAAAATATGAAACTTGTATTTTGGTCTCAGCTACGGAATTTAATAACGTTTTTAAATAATGAAGAATTATCCGATTCTAATAAAACTTACCTACTTCTAGAACAAGCTAACTTTCTTCTAGAAGCTTATTTAAATTATGAGGATAATTCTGAAAAACGAGAGAAATTAAATATTATTATTGACCAAATTCAGCTTACAAACTCTAAACAACCCCGATATAGTTGTAGTACCATGGTCTTTTTTAATTTTTGCTCATTCTAGAGCTACTTATTCAATTATTTCTCAATATTTTAATCTTCCAAGCAGTAGACATCTTTTAAAAATATCTGCTCAATTGCACATAACACCTGATTGTAAAAATAATGAAAGGGATAGCAATTATTTGACTGTAACTTCCGAATCCGAATCCTTAATCCAACAGGAGCTACTAGAACAATTATGGCCTATATGATTAAGTCAGTTTTCTACCATCCAGGTAGTAAATTCCAGTTCTTCTACCATCAGGTCAATATCTAACTGATACCATAAACGCTGTAATTGAATTGGTTCAAAGTAAAGGCTTCCGCGTTCCTGTGATTAAAACTGATAATCACAAAATTAATTAAAAAATGTTTAAAAATTTGAGTTTACAAAATCAAAATTATTTTCCTAACCCAAATGGTATCGGAAATATATATTTACAGTTTGACACTGTCCATCTTTTCAAAAATGTTTGCAATAATTGGCTTTATGCACCACATAAATGTTTGCATTTTTCAGATTTTGAAACCAAAGCTTTAATAGCTTTGTTTAATACATGCCCGTTTTACGCATTTCACGAACTTATATCAAAAAGAAGAATATTTACATATTAAAAAATCCTTTAAATTAAATAAGAGGACGCTGGAGGATATGCCTCACATAATTTTGAAAAAAATATAAAATGCGTCGATTGCTAATCATTATTCCTGAAAAAACGCGGTTCATTTTACTTTGAGGAATTTAACAGAGGGGGTCTTTCTTTACCTACGGATCAGACAAATTATGTTTTATTTCATATGACAGCAATTTTTCAGGAGATTTTACGGGGAACAAATTTAAAAAAACTTTCTTTGAGCAAAGTAATCAAAAAACAATACTAATTTAACTGACGTTAATTAGTCTTTGTTTGAGCATGAATGACATTGACTTGGAATCGACGTGTAAATGCGGCAATAGTAGCCGCAATATTTTTTTCCAAATAAGTAAAACATTTGCAAATATTTTATTAAATAATTACACAAAACGGGAAAATGGCATATTAAAATCTAATAGACAAAATCGCAAATGAAAAATATTTCAAAATTAAGAAAGGTTATATAGTTTTTTGTGATATTTTTTAATTTTTAATTTCGTGATATTTTTTTAATTTTTAATTTTGTGATATTTTTTTTATTAATATTTTTGTTTCTACTTATTATTTATTCATAAATATTACCCTGTTTTTTTTTAGAATTCAATGGATTACGCCTATTGGGGATACCACTTAAAAAAAAAACTCCAAATTCCCTACCTCAAAGGTGGTGTGGAAATGGGAAAAATTTTTAGATATTATAAATTATTACTTATAATATCTATATCTAAATACTATTTAATTATTGCTTATTTCACAATAACTTACCAGTTAATAATTTTTTATTTTTAAAATTTAATAAACATTTTTACTAAGTTAATTTTAAATCAAAATTGTCATTCAAATTTCATTTCTACATTTTTTTTGTTAACAGTAGTGCACTATAAAAACACTCTCATCGACTTTCACGAGACTCACATCTTAAGAACTTTAAGAGCTTTTAAAATAAAAAATTTAAAGGAAGACAATTTTTTAAATGCTTGTTTATAAATGAAAACATTGTATTTTAAAATATTTTTCTTTAATGAATTATGTAAAAAAGATGCGACGTATTGTCGCTGATTCTTTATTTTTTGAAAGACTTTGCAGTTTTCGTATAATAAAAATATGATGTACAAAATATCACAAATATCTTGCAAATGTTCCATTTTAAACAACGAAATAAACAATAATAAAAAAATGAAAATGTCAAATGTCAAGCAATTTAAAAGCGTACATTAGGATGTAAAATTACTTTGATTACTTTTCTTCGTTTATTCGCTTTTCAAAGCAAAGCAAACCAGCGTACATTGGGCCCTCACCTTAAGCCCCATGAAAGTCGATGAGAGTACTATAAAAAGTACACTACACAAAAAAAGTGTAGAAATGAAATTTTAATAACAATTTTGATTTAAAATTAACTTAGTAAAAATTTTTATTAATATTTTTAATATCTTATTTATTTAACTGACTCATGCTTAACTCAAACACGTTACAAAGTATAAATTTAAAAACTAATAAAGTATTAACATGTATTAAGTAACAAGAACTAATTACAAAACTATTAAAAATAAATCAAAAAATACAAATTTGTATTAATAATATTAATTAAACTTTAAATAATTAACAATCTTTAACAAAATGTAACACACAATTTTAATAATAAAAAAGCGAAGAAAAATAAAAAAACAATAAAAATTAATTAAAATGAGTAACAAGCTAAAGGTACTCCTTAAATTTCAATGATGCAAATAAAGGTTCCTCTTTAAAGTAAGTTTAGAAAGTTGGAAATTAATAGTTTGTTCATATTTATTAGATAAGGACATCATACTATTTAGAGGTTCGTGTTTTCCATAGTTAGTTCTATGAAATTGAACATAAAATATGTTATGTGATCTTAATCTTGAAACTGGACTAAAGTCAATTCTATCAAGTAACTGAGAAGACACAATATTACCTTTTAGCAATTCTGTTAAGAATATTATATCTGCAACATCACGATGTTTTTCAAAGGTAGAAAGATTTAATAAGTTTAAACGATGCTCGTGCGGTGAGAGATTATGCGGGTCTTCCCAAGAAAGGTGACGGTGAGCAAATCTGAGAAATTTTATTTTGAATAGATTCAACCCTATTAATATGTACTCTGTATAATTGGCTCCACACCTGACTGGCATATTCTACTGGCATAATTTAGTCTTACCAAGCAAGTATAAAGCGATTTAAACACATAAGAGTCTTGAAGTTATCTTGCCCAACGTTTAATAAAACCGAGCATTGAATTTGCTCTATTTAATACATAGGTATAATGAAGCTGAAATGAAAGTTTACTGTTGAAAGGCACTCCTAAATCTTTAATTGAAAAGACAGATGGAATAAGTTGATTATTAAAGGAATAAATATAGAATAAAGGGTTTGAACGGCGCGTAAAAGTAATAAAAGCGCATTTGTTAATATTAAGGAGGAGATTATTGTTAATGCACCAATTATGGAAACGATTTAAATCTTCTTGCAATGCTAAGGAATCATCTAACGATTTAATTTTTAAAAAAAATTTCATATCATCGGCATAAATTTTAATCTGACTATTCAAAATTAAAGACGTGATGTCATTAATCGAAATAATGAACAATAAAAAACCAAGATGACTACCTTGAGAAACACTAGTAGGAGATAGAAATGGAGCAGAAGTTCTAGAACGAGTAGCTACGATCAGAAAGATAGGAACATATCCAATTTATAAAATAAGAGGGAAACCCTAATTTTTTTAACTTAAAAATAATGATATTATGAGGAAGAAGATCGAAAGCTTTACTAAATTCAGTGTAAATTACATCTGTTTGAAAACCATCCTCCGTATTTTTGAGAAAAGTTGATGTTGACTCAACCAGATTGGTGGCAGTGGATCTATTTTTCGTAAAGCCATGTTGAAATGGCGACAAGAAACTCGTGCAATGATCATAAATAGAATTAAAAACAATTAGTTCAAAGAGTTTTGGAATTGCTGATAGTTTAGCTATTGGACGATAATTAGTTACTTAATTTTTTTGATCTTTTTTATGAATAGGTCTAATAAGAGCAGTCTTCAAAATTTAAGGGAAAACTCCACAAGCTAATGAAAAATTAAATATAGTCGAAAGCAGGCTGGTTAAAGATGCAGAACAATTTTTTAAAAATAAATTAGGAATAAAATCACTACCAGGACTAGGATTATCGTCAATTTTATTTAAATAGTTGCAAATCAAATTAGAATTTATATTAATATTAGTAAGTGTAGTTTTCGAAAAATTATCAAGATGATGGAAATTTGTTTTGTTTACAGAAAAAACTGGAGTAGCGTAACTAGATGCAAAAAAATTGCGAAATAATTCAGAAATAACTTTAGAATCGTTGCTGACAGTATTCTTATATTTAAAGAAAGCAGGGTATTGATCACGTTTTCTCTTAGAATTCACAAATTTCCAAAAGAGTTTCGGGTTGGCTTTGATATTCGAGGACATATTAGAAACATAATTTTCGTAAAGATTATCAGCCATTAATTTAAATTCATTAAACAATATCAAAAAATTATTATAATTCTGGTTCAAATTACTTTTGACAAATTTACGCCAAGCTTTGTTTTTTTTATTTTTTAAAGTTTTCAGATTTCTAGTGAACCAAGGCGGACTAGAAACATTACTAGTATCAACTACTGGAGGAGCCAATCGAGAAATAGATAACAAGATAACTTCATAGAAGATAATAACTGAGGCATTTAAATCAGAAGAACTAATGAATGAAAAATCATAAGAATTTAAAAAATTATTAATATAAGCAAAATTAGCTTTTAAAAAGTTAAAACGATATGAAGGAGCAGAATCGACATATACAGAGGAGAAAGAATAAAAAGAAAAGCAGATAGGCGGGTGATAAGGATCTATTTTTACTAATTCCATAGGACAACCAAGAATAACTAGGTCATTTCAGTTTGTGGTGAAAATAAGGTCCAATTGATTACTCCGATAATTATAAACCGAAGAAACTTGTTGAAGATTAAAGGAGTTTAAGGAATCGATAACTTAACATTCAATATTGCTAATCAGTTCCTTCGGCACAAAGTAAGGTTCTTCATCATGGCCAACCCAACTAATATTAGGTAAATTAAAATCACCACATAATAAAATATCGTCATCTGCGTTAATATTACTAATGAACGATTCAATTACTAATAAGTATTGAGAATAAAGTTCAAAACTAGAAGCAGGCGGAATATAACAGTTCATGATGATTAAATTATTAGATTTCAGTTTAACTTTTATAGCTATAATTTCGGTATCTTTTATTCATTCGCACTGAAAACAAATCACTTCTGAAGAACAAATGGAATTTTTTATACCAATTAATACAGTTCCACCTTTTGAAATATTATCAGGAAATAGCGTACCATATCTGTCGTTTCTAAAGACATTAAAAGATGATGAGAAAAGTTCTAAGTTATTAATTGAAGAAGTGAGTCATGTTTCTGCTAGAATAAAAATGTCAAACTCTAAAAGTGAAGAATTAGAGAAAACAGTTTTAGTTTTAGTACGCAGGCCTCGTAGATTTTGATAATAAATAGATAATTTAGAAGAGGTAGTACAAGGGTTAGCTAAAGTATGTTGATATAGATTGATATTAACTAAATTTTCTCTGACTTGGGAGGGGAGGAAAGTACTTATCATGATTTTCTCTTACCCTTTGAAGATTGATAATTGTTTTAGAAGAAATGTGGGAGGCATATGATTCAAGATCCGTTAAAGCATTATCCGGTGAAATATTAAATGTTTCATGATATCTTATAAAAATTTTACGTACTTCATTAACATCAGTTGGCAATTCTTCTTGTTGAATAGCAATTTTTAGAGATGTATTGGTTTTGCCACCTATACATACATCACTAGACTTATTATGAAGATAGGCTAGATAAAGTCGGACGTTTTCAAAACTTGGAAAGGATTGAAGGATTGAAATTGAAAAGGATTGAAATTTGAACTATTCGATACTTGGTAATTTTTAGTTAATAATGACGGTTTGTTATTAGGATTTAAGGTTTCACCTTGAACAAAATTTTGATATTTTGTCACAGTAGAAATGGATCGTTTAAATTTAGAAATTTTAGTTTTAAGAAAAGAATCACTAACATGTTTATTTACGGAGGATTTAGAGTGTTCTTTAGAGAGTGTACTGTTGTTAGATTTAGATTTAAATTTTATTTTATTGTTAGAAGAATACTGAGTATGATTAGTTTTGTTAGTAGTCGTTAAAGAATTATTATTAAAGGAATTGGTAGTATTAATATAGTTAATCTTATTAAATAAAGGTGAAATATTTGTTGGTAGGTCGAGAAGGCAATTTATATTATTTTGATTATTATTTATGTCAGTAGTATGATTAGATTTATTAGAATCAGTAGGAGGTGCAACTTTTGGCAAGTCAAAAAGACTGATTAAATCATTATCAATTAAATTATTGTTAATTGTATGGCTAGAGTTACTAGCACTAGGAGGTGTAATTATTGGTAAGTCCAGTAGACTAATTAAATCCTTGTTATTAGTAATTTTATTTGCGGTAAGATTTGTTTTATTAGTATCAATAGCGGAGTGGTTAGGCAGATCAGTAAGAATTTCAGAAAAATCAGAATTTGCATCTATTAAACTTAATGGATATTTACGGTTACCTTTAGCTTTTGGCTTAATTAATTTGACAGGTAGACTTGAACTGAAGGATCACCATGTAGTAACTGCACCAATTTTGTTCCAAACATATGCATTTTCAGGATCCTGCAACAACTCCAAAGTTTTATACGGTCCAGTTAATTTAAAGCAGCGTTATTTTATATTTCTTTTTTTTTATCCGATTAGGAATAGCACTAAGGCATGAATCTTTTTTAATAAATTGAAGCATTTGAGCAACATCAAAGGAAGATGGAGCACCTTTGATGAGAATTAATGCATGTAATAACTTCTCCTTATTAATTGAGGAAATATTGGAATTGTATAATTTAGAAAATCTGCAATTCCATTCATCTTCAGTCCATTTAGTACCAAATTTATGCAAAATAATAGGGTCTGTTTGTATACCTATTTCACGTGTATCCGGTATACAATGATTTCCAATTTCACATGTTTTCGGAATATTTTGTATTTCTCCATGAAGTATTTCCTGAGCCCGTTGCGTCTTCAAGATTTTGTATTCACCAAGTACATCTAACAAAAACATATTTGAGGAGTTATGTAAAGACTCCATCTTCTCTACAAAAGAGTCATACTGTGATGTCAGCAATTTCTTAACCGAAGACAGGTCACTAGACATATTTCAACGACTGGGACCCGCTTCGAAAATATCTCTAATCTTGTTCTCCAAACTTTGGAAATGACTAGGAAGAATTGAGAGAAGATCACTTTTGATTTTATTAATTGTGACCGAGATATCATTCCCCTGAAGACCATTGCTTTGATCGGAAACACGACTACGTAATGAGTCAAACGATTTCGCCATATCTTGAAAAGCGTTCGAGTTGTTGACGATTGCATGGTTAGTTTTTGCAAACATAGCAGAATTTTCATTATCAAGATTTGCAATGACTTTATGTTGTCAAACATACTTCGTAATAGGCCTTCATAATTTTGACAATCTTCACAAATGAAAAATGATTCAAGAGATGGATGATACCAATCTCTGCTAAGACCTATACAAACACAATGTAACTTTCTTTTGCAAGAAGCTCTGCAATCAAAACCAAATTTATTTAGTTTATTAAAAAAATTTTTCTTTTTAAATTTAAATACGTTTATAAAAAAAACAAAATAATTAAAGATAAATTGCTTGACACTGTCAATCAAATTACACTTTAATTAAACAAAATATAAAATCCGGCACAAGCCAAAACAAAACAAAAAAAAGTTTATAGTTCAGATATTAATGAATTAAAAATTTAAATTAACTTTAATTTTCTTTTTTCTTTTTGATTTAACTTAATACAACTTAAATTTATATAAAAACAATAAAATCAAAAGTTTAAGTAAATATAATGTTTAACAAATGTATTTAACAAATTTCGCAAAAAAAAAATTATTGGTACGGTTATTAACAGCTTGACGTAAAGTAAAAACGCTAAGTAAACAACAACTAGGTAGGTACTCGTATGTTTCAAAAATTAAAATTAGAATTTAAATTTAGAATGCGCGAAAAGCATGTATTTCAATAGACTGATAATATGATACTGATATGGCTATAAATGATCCGTAGGGCTGTATATGGATCATGACGATCCGTCACCATCAGAGAAAGTTCGAAAACTTGGTAGAGAAACAAAGCAAGACAACCTACTCATCGGATATGATGCCAATGCATTCCTTATGGGGTAATTCGGAGAACAACGAACGTGGTGAGTTACTATTTCATTTTCTAATTAACAGTAACCTTAAAATATGTAATAATGATAATACACTCACTTTTATCTTTCCAAGTTTGGGCAGATATAACGGGTGGGAAGAGGTAATAGACATTAGCTACTAACAATAATATCATTGGAGTTGGTTGCAAATTGGTCTGTGTCTAGTCAAAACTCCTATTCAAATCACAAATATATAGTCTTTGATGTGAATCTTCAGATGAATATTCCCAAATTCTACAGAAATCCTAAAAAAAACTGACTGGGTAAAATTCAGCCGAATTATACAGTCAAAACTAAATAATGTAACGAACACCAAAATTGAAACGATCGAAGAACTGGATACAAAGATTGAAACTTTTGAAAAGGCTATGGGAGCAGCCTTTAAAGTCTCGTGTCTAATCAGTCTTGGGAAAAAACCTTACCTCCCTTGGTGGAGCGAAAACTTACCCTGCCTTAAAAGTCTAGGTTTATATTAAACATTTGCTTCAAATATAAATACTAGCAACTTTATAAAGATTGTCTAAAAGTATAAAAGAAAGCCATCAAAAAAGCCAAGCGGTACACTTATATGGAGCGGTATGGAATTTTGTCAATTTATCGAAACTACGAAGGTTTCAGCTAGAATCTGTAAGATTCTATTCAATGATAGATCCTGTCCGTCCCTAATCAAACGAACGGATGGGAGCTGGACTACTTTTTCAGCTGAATCTTTAGAATTGTTAGGTAACACCCATTTTACCGTATGCAGCAATGATAACGGTAATGTAATTTCACCTAATGGAGGCCCTGTAGTCCATGAAATCTCATGGGATGAAGTTAGAAAAATTATATCTCAGGAAAAGGCTTCTTGGGCTATAAAAAGTTTTTCTCCATATAAATAACCTGGCATGGATGACATAATTCCGATTATGCTGCAAAATTAGTTGATACTGATCGCCATTTTCAGTAGCTGTTTGAAACTTAATCATGCACCTCGCAGTTGGAACAGAGTCGGAGTAGTCTTTATTCCAAGGGCACGAAGAAGGGGCCTTGAGTCTGCGAAGAACTTAAGGCCATTTAGCTTGTTCTCCTTTCTTCTAAAAATTATGGAGCGTATTTTCGATTACCAGATTAGGCAACGCTTTAAGGGAACTCAAATATCGAAATCCCAACATGCGTACTAAAAAGTCAGCACAGTTGAAAATTTCATTTAGTATAAACAATATACCCCAACAAAAGCATGGCTAAGAAATGGGGTATGCAGCCAAATATGGCGCTTTGGACATACACAGCCGTGGTTCGCCCAATCCTTACCTATGGATCGCTGATGTAGTGGCCAGCGATAAATCGAAAATACAATATAACAAAACTAAATAGAATACAGAGATCGGGATTAGTGGGCATTACAGGAGCATTACGATCGTAATGCCCACTATCGTGTTACTACGATCGTGTTTCTACGATCGAATTTTGAACAGATATAATACACAAATGAGAAGGGTCGCTATCTGTGTGGACAGTCAATCCGCGATTAAGGCCATTAACGCGAGCAACTTGCCCTAATTTGCTTAACTGCCAAGAGGAACTTGCCCTGACAAGCGAAAGACTAACCATAAACTTATTGTGGGTGCCTAGGCATAATATTGAAGGAAATGAAAAAGCTGACGAGCTAGCAAAGAAAGGAGTCACTCACTAACGCTCCTGAAAGAGTCAGTTGTCCAATCAGTACCGTAAAGGAACGGATGCTTTCTTTGTATATAGTGAAATCGCAGCAGAAGTGGAGTAGTCTGAACAATTGCACCATATCTAGAACATTGTGACCCACATACAACAAAAGGTAATCAAATGAGTTGATATAGAAATCCCCCATAGATATAGCCAGATAAGTTGCAATCATCACAGGTCACTGGTCAGTAGGCACGCATACAGCCAAATTAGGAATCCCTCATAATACCTCCTGCAGGAGTTTGAAAGAAGCAAACGAAAGTGAGAACTTTTAGCACTTTCTTTCCATATGTCTGGCCCTAGCTAGAGCAAACATCGCCATTATAGCATGTAATTTTCAGTCAGCTGTAATTTAATTTAAATGAAAAAAATTTACTTATATTACTTTTATTTATTTATTTATTTAAACTAATATTATATAATAAAAGTATGATAATATTATTGTAGCCCTCGGCTACTAGGGTCATTATGGGCTCGCCAAACTTAAATATATTTATTTGCAAAGAAAATTAAAAAAAAAATATTTGTATATCTATTTAAAAAGAAAAAAAAAAGTATCTAACTAACATTGTCTTAAAGCTATTTTACAATAGTTTATATATTTATTTACAATTTTTAATATTTTAATATAATTAGGAATGTTACATTACGACGCGTTCCACATATTATAATGTTTAAATATTTGTTCCACTATTTCAATGTTTTCTGGTCCAGAACTCAGTATTTAGTTAGTTAAATTTACGGTGTGGTTTTGTAAGAAACTGCGAGATCCTTGGCATTCGAACAGTATGTATTTGATTGTCAATGTATCTTGACAGTGCGGGCATGTAGGTGGATTGCAGTGTTCAAAAATATGTCTTTTAGTGAAAACATTAGGCTACATATGCGAATTCTACATATTTTAATTTCTATAGCCCTATGTTTAATTTCATATACTGGTGGTGTTGCATTCGGCCAGTGACATTTTAAGAACTATTAGAGAGGTTCCATTTTTCTATTGTACAACATTTTTTTTCAAGTTCTTTTGATTTGATACTAGCAAAGTATATGTCACTAAGGAAGGTTGGACTTATGGCCGCTAATTTTGCTTCTTTGTCGGAAAGTTAATTTCCGGGTATGGAATTCATTCCAATTTAATATTTTTGTTTGTGGAAAATAGTAAGCTCTTAATTTTTCTAACAATAGGTTGTTTGTTATTATTGTTTTTTATTGCATTGAGAGAACTTAAGCTGTCTGTAAATATTACTATAGAGTCCATATTGATGTCAAGGCTGTAAGTAATTGCTTCGTACAGTGCCACTATTTCGGCGTTATAAATTTCTGTTTCCGCTACGAGCATTTTTTTAACTCGAAGTTTGTCTTCTTCAACTATAGCTAATGGGGGTGGTTATCTGACTTTGTTGCATCGGTAAAAATTCTGTATGCGTTAGAATGCAGATTTTTCACTGTTTCAAACATCTGACGGTATACGTGACAATCGGTATTTTTGTTTAGATATGGCGCTATCGACATATCTATAAGTTTTTTTACGTCTTGTAACCAAGGTGATATGTTGTCTACGTTTGGTAGAGGGTTTGCAAACAGAATGTCCTTAGCATATGAGTAATTTTTAGCTTTTGTCGAAGCTGATACTTTGGGGGTTTCCATTTTATTCCCAATCAGGACACGTACTAATTTATTTAGAGTTTGGTTTAATTCACTGTTTTGTTTGTGTAACAAGTTACCGGCCATTTGGTTGCGTCTTTCTTCAAAGGTTGGAAAGCCTAATTCTAACCACATGCTATCTACATTTGTTGTTCTTAACGCCAGTAGCGCAATTCTGATGGTTTGGTTCAGTTGTTTTTGTATTTTTTGTATGTGGGACTGACTACAATAACCGTAAATGGTGATAGCATAATCTATTTTTCCAATTTGCAGTGCCCTTGGAATTTTCAACACTATTTTGATAGATGGTCCACACTTGTTTCTACAAATAAGCTTTATGAGATTGTTTGTTCTTTTTAGTTTTTTTTGTAGCTTATTAATGTGTGATTCGTATTTAAGCATTTTTGTGAAGGTGAGCCCTAGTATTGAGACTTCTTTTACAAATTGAATATCTACATTATTATATTTAAGCAATTCTGTGTTCCAATTCCTTCTTCTGCATATATGAATCGCTTTTATTTTATCTAAGCTAAAGTTAACACCGTTTGTTTCCGCCCACGTTTCCAATCTATTTAGACCGACCTGTACTTTATTGTTAATTTCATTATCCTTCCCTACACTATATATCAAAATATTATCAGCATATATTATATACCTGAGTCCTTTTATATCTTTCAGAGCATTGGAAAGACTGGAAATAAAGGTGTTAAATAAATGTACAGAAAGTGGAGATCCTTGAGGTATTCCATTTAAGAGGTTTTCAATTTTTGACAATTTCCCATTAGTTTTAACAGTAATTTTCCTATTGTACCTGTACATTTTCTAATTAAAATTAAGTCTTACACATATTAATGTTAAAATAAAGATTCAAATTTAAAATTTAAATAAATTGTTGTTTGACTTAAAATAAGTTGTTATTTTTTTTATGTAATTGCAAAAGCAAATACAAAAGTCGCGCGTTAAAGTCACCAGTAATAATACAAAGTTTATCAATTTGTGACACTAGGTTCGCGAGGTCTTCTTTTTGATAATGGAATTATGCTCAAGGTAAAGATTTAGTATCGATACCTTCCCGGAAGAATGTATTAAGCGACATTTTCAAAATTTTGCAAGAAATGAAAAAAAAATCCTATTTAGTTCCCTTTTATTTTTTTATTATAATAATAAATTGATCTTAAAACCATTTTAAAGAAAACCATTTAGATTCTGAAAACAAACTGTTCATAAAAACAAAAGTTTTAGTCGCTAGTAGCAAAGATAATATACTATATATATAGATGTTGCGAAGCTGTATAAAATAAAAACCTTAAAAATTCAAGCTCTTTAAAATTTATTAAAAAATTGTAAAAGCTTTATTTATTCTCAAATCTCAATTGAAAAACTTTTAAAAACAATAACATAATAACAAAAAAAAAGCTTTGCGTATCTTCAATAGAATATCAGATAATAACATAATAACAAAAAAAAAAGCTTTACGTAGCTTCAATAGAATTAAGAATATTAAAACATAAAATTGCTAATATCAGCAGATCGTCATCGTGTACTAAACGGATAGCAAAGATAATATGTATTATGTATAATAGATATGTATGTAAATTATATATATGTATATGTATATTATATTTGTGGATATATATAGTTATAAAGTAATTAATACATATCTAACAAAATTTAACACTAATATAAAAAAATAAATTAATATGTTTTTATATTTTTTAGATAAGGAAGTATAATAAATAATTATGACAATAAAGAAAATATGTTCATGTATGTACATATATAGTTTCTTTATATGTATATATCTAATTCTATAATCTATCGAAATCTATCAATAATCCAAATAATCTACATATAATCTATTCTATATGCTTCCATAATAATAAAGCAATTTTAAATTTATTTTGATTCCCGGCTGGATACAATAATTATAATATAAAAAAAAAAAATATTCATATATCGCAATATATAAATACTTAATATATCACATAATATCTCGTACACCCCACATTCCTACCAGAAAACAGGGGTTATAGCTACCTGGCACATTTATGTACCACGGTACCTGTATATAAATAAATAAATTTATTTTGTTTTTTTTTCACTACTTAGCATCATTCAATAAAAAATCATTTGATAAAGTACCTAATAAAGTGCTTTATTGATTTTTATAGTTTTTGTAATAATGTAATAATTGTAATAATGTAGGTACATACATTTATGCATGATTTTTGATTTAAATTTAATTTTAATACTACGTAACTACCGATTGACGATTAGTCTTTTATGAAATGTGTATGAATGTACATTTATTTTTTTAATTTAATAATAATAAATTTTTAATATACTATTTCAATACTTAAAGGTCTATGGTTATTCAATCTAAAATTAAAAAAATTCTCGTAAAGGTGAATTAATAATTTTGATTTAAATATAAAAAAATAAAACTAGGAAAATCCATTCATTTAAAAATCTAATTAATTCTAAATAAAATCTCAGCAATTTAAAAAAAAACTAATTTTAAAATCAAAAAAACTAGTTCGTCTTGCCTTTGAATTTATATTTTTCAATTAATTATAAATATGCCGGCTGTTCGTATTTGTTGTATCAGTTCATGTCGAAGCACATCCCGAGTTGAAAATTTAAAATTTTTCAGATTTCCCCCTCGAAATACCTCTAGATATGCATCATGGGTTACGGCTTGTCCGCAATCTTATGATTATATTAAGACTTTGAAAATGCCATATATTTGCCAGCGACATTTTGAGAATACTTTTTTGGGATCAAGAAGGTTGTATTCAAATGCGATTCCTACACTTTTTTTAACGGAAGAGTCTGATCAGAATGCTGACGCTCCAATTAATATTATTGTAGATGATGATATTAACATGAGTAAATTAGATCAGAAGAATTTTGAAGTTAATATAGTTGAAGAACAGGTTAGTACACAATGTCATAAAAGATAAAAGAATTTGGCATATTATAGATCTTTGACAGGAAAGTTGCAAAACAAAATTAAAATTTTAAAAAATGATATTTTAAATTTAAGGTCTAAAACTAAATTATTAAATAGATTAAAAAAAAATAAAACTTCACAAAAAACCGGGTCAACATCTACTCATGTTACCCAGCCATTAACTGACCGAGATATTTTTTGTAATATGCAAATGAAAAATAGTCGGTTATACACCAAAGAAGAAAAAAAAATATCCCAATTAATATTTTTCAAATCCACAGCTGCTTATAAATTCTTATATGAAAAATTACAATTTCGATTACCTTCTACTAGTTGCATTTACAGAGATTTACCAATTAAAAATTTAACTTCCTCTATATTACCACCGGAACTGCATGCAAAAATTAAAGAAACTGTCGACAAGTTTTCGAATGAATTCAAAGAAGTTAGTTTAGTTTTTGACGAAATGGCCATCAAAAGAAATTTGACTTACAATCAAAAGCATGATAAAATTGAAGGATACGTCGATTATAGTTGCGGTGAAAATAAATGCGAACCTAAAATAGCAAAAAACGCTTGTGTTTTCATGTTCCGAAGCTTATATGGTAATTGGAAGCAAATCATAGGATATGTCGTTTTTGAAACTTCTATACCAATAAATAAACTTCATTTTCTTGTTATGGAAATTTTGAAGTTATCCCATGATCTTAAATTAAAAGTCCGAAATATAGTTTGTGACCAATCAACAACAAATCAATCTTTTTGTAAAAAACTTGGTGTTACAGAAGATTTACCTTATTTTATTTACAATGAAGAAAAAATTTATTTTTTATATGATGTACCACGTTTATTTAAATCAATTAGAAATAATTTAATTAAGTATCCATTAAAAACAGAATCAGGTCATGCGACATGGAATATTATTAAGCAGCTGTATGAAAAAGATAGTAAGTCATCAATCCGAGTATGCCCACGTTTAACAGAGAGCCACATAAATCCCAATACGTTCCAAAAAATGAATGTGAAACTTGCTATTCAGGTATTTAGTTCAAGTACTTGTGCTGGTATTAGAACATACGCCGAATCAAATTTTTTTAAGGATAAAAACTCTGCGTTGTGTACTGCAAAATGCGTAGAAAAATTTAATAATTTATTCGATTGTCTAAATAGTAAAACACTATATGACAAAAATCCATATAAAAACGGTTTGCAAAAAAATTATTGCGTATGGCATTATATTCAGGATATGTGCGAATTTTTGAAAAAAGTAGAATTTGAGGTTCCTCACAAAAAAATTAATTGTTTAAAAGGGCTGAGACAATCTATTAACGGTATTCTTTTATTATCAGATGAGCTGTTCAATGAACATGCAGACTGGTATTATATGTGTACTAATAAATGTAATCAGGATATAATAGAAAATTTATTTAGTATAGTTCGTTCTAAAAACAGAAATCCTTCTGCTTCCGAATTGGGATATATTTTAGCTAAAATAATCTGTGTAAAATTAGCGTATTCTTCGAAATTCGGGAACTGTGAACAAGATTCTGAAAATATGCTGGACATAGATTGGCAAAATATATTGAAATTGGATGAAACTAACAACGACAATGGAGAATCAAACAGTGATCCAAAGCAAGGCAATCAGGATCCATCAAATAAAGAGAACATTAACTTATTAAATGATATTGATTTACATTCTGAACATGAAGAAAATTTACCATAGAAAATTTCTTATCTGAAAATGCAACCAGATATTTTGCAGGATATATTGTGATGAAAATCCTTAAAAAACATCGTGAAATAAGTAATTGTCATGATTGCGGTAAGAATTTGTTAAATGCGGAAATGGCTTCAATGTCTAATAATAATGAATATTTAATTTTTTTTTTAAATTTTAATACCGATACCGATTTTGGATCTCTTAAAGCTCCATCAAATGAATATTTTGCAATCTGTAAACGTTATGTGATTATTTTTAGTAAAGTTATGAAAACTTCAGGTCATGAAGAAGGGATTTTATCTAAAATTAAAATAGAATGCATAAACGATTTAAAAAAATGGTTCGATAAAAATCACAAATGTTACGACCATAGAGTTAAAATTTTAGACTATTTTCTTTTAATTTTAATAAGAAGAAATTCTTTATGGATTTTCCAAAAATCTAAAATAATAAATGATAATTATAATAATCCTAGACTTAGAGTTTTGAAGGAATAATTAAATACAGAATTTTATTTTTATGATTTTTTATTAACAAAATTAGTGTTAGAAATTAGGTAAGAAGCAATTAAAAATACATATAAAATTTTATTAATTTTTAATCTTTGCATTATTTAATTTCATTTATAATAAATAAAATGAAATAAAATCAAAAGGAATTTATATTAAAATCAATTTAATGAAAATGTTAATTAGATAACCAAAAACTTAGAAGTGAACAAAACATTTATTATTAAAACAAAAATAATAATAAATAATAATAATGGAATTATAATAATAATAATACCTAGTTAATCTAATTCAAAACGAAAAACGAGCCTCGGTCAGTTTTTTCGTTTAACAATTTATGAATGGATAAAATGGATAGGAGTTGTGGTGGACACTGACCCAGGCATGTATGTGGGATTAAAATGTTAAACTCAATTTCTTAGATGTTAAACTCTCCAAGCAAGTTTAAGAAAGCGGTAAAACTTCTTTCTTTTTCTTGTAATTATAATTTAGAGGCACTTGCATTATAACGTGGACGTAGTTAAACGTAATACAACGAGAAGTACATAAAGTAAATTCGATTTTGTAATTAAATTAATATTGTAATAAGAAATAATTGAAAAAAAAGAATTAATTAAGAACATATTTATTAAGAACATATTTGAATACTTTGAAACTTTATTTTATAAAAAAAAATACTAAAAGTAAACTTAAATATAATAAAACAATTTTGAATTTGTGTTAGTTTAAAATAATTTAAATTTCATATTAATAAAATATTTTTGGATTTACAATTTTATTAATAATTATTATTAAACATTTAAATCTAAATTAAACAAACCTGTTTTATTTTAATAAATCTAATAAATTAATAAAATAAAACCACATGTATAGAACGCAGACTCCAATCCAATATATCATAGGATAATATAATAAGCGTTGTTTTCTATGTTACAGTTTTTAATTTTTAAGAATTGTTATTTGGTTTAAACTTGTTTTTTTTAGAAATATTTTTTTGTTAACATAAATTAACATTTTTTTTTTAAATTGTTTTTGTGGATTAGGCCTCTTGGGATACCAAATTAAAAAAACGCGCCTTATTCTTTACGCGCTCAAGGTGGTGTGGAAATAAGGATATAAACTTATATATGTATATATATTATTCTTAGACAGAATTGTATACATACAAAATATATAGTAAAAGTGATATTAACATGTAAAATCTATACTAAAGGTAATTTTAACACTTACATAGTTTTCGATTTAACGGCATAAAGACATAATTTTTAAAATTTTTTCTAATTATATGAAATAAAAAAAAATCATACCTATTAAACATAATATGTTATAAACATTATTTCATATTTTATACTTTTATAATAATAATTTTTATACCTATAGTTGGTATTAATAAACAACAACTAAAATTCATTGATAATTTATAAAATAATGTTTTTTATTATTTTTGCTTTTTTTTAAAGGTACCATCTATAAAAAATGTTTGTTTTAAAATTTATATGGAATGCTATTTCTTTAAGCATTATAATGCGCTCTGGTTGTAGATAAATAAAAGCAACTACAAAATATTAGAATGTCTTTACCAACTTACATACATATTCATATTCATAATAACAGGTACATACATAATTATACTCATTTTTATTGCAGCATATTGTACCTATTGTACCTGTTGTATTTAATTTAGTGACAAAAGTTAAAATTAACATGAACAAAAATTTAAACATAATGCACAATGCAATTCATCTATTTCTAATATAAAAAATGAATTAATATTTTTCTTCTTTTCTTATACGTATTTATTGTCTATTGAGAAATTCCAATTATTAAATTATTAAATAAAAAAAATTTAAAATATTAAATTATTAAATAAAAACCAAATTATTTAAAAAAAAAAACTTACATTTGTTTTTATGTTCTTATTATTTAACTTATTTTCTAATAATTAGAACATAATAGATTCTCATATTAGTACACATAAAGATTCTCATATTAGTACACATAATAGATTCTCATATTAGTACACAAGTTAAATATTTAGAACATTATGTTCTAATAATAGCCCCGTTGAAGGGAATTTTAAAATAAAAGCTTTCGCACAAAATTTTCTATTAGTTGAAACATCTATATAGTATATTATCTTTGCTAGTAGTAAGGATATGGCGGTGCAAGTGGCGGAGCTTTTAATCAGCAAAGCTTAGAGCTTTTATTCAACAGTTCTGCTAAATGTATGCAATAAAATTGTGATAAGTAAAAAGTTTTATGCTTTTGAGTATTTTAAATTAAGCTTAGCGGTAGAATATCAGTTATGTTTAAATTTCAAATTAAAACAGTAATAAGCTAAAGATATTGTGCTTACTGTTCTTAATTAAATATGAAAAGTTTTTAAAGTTTGGTTTGGTTTAAATACAAAGTTAATATTATCAAAGTTTAAACTTGATTTAATATTTCCGTGAAAATTGAAAGAAAGTTTTATAAATTAAAATAAAAAATAAATTTACGCTATTGAGCTGAATATTCTAAAATTAGTTATAAAAAGTTTTTAAAGCTGGATTAAAAATTGTAGAATTATTATTATCTTTGAGAAGCTTAATAATTTTTATTATAAAAAAATTTTCTTGATTATGGAACTTAAGTTTAAACTTGATTTAATGTTTATATAAAAAAAGTTTTTAAAGCTGGATTAAAATTTGCTATTATCTTTGAGAAGCTTTAAAATTTTTATTATAAAAAAATTTTCTTGATTATGGAACTTAAGTTTAAACTTGATTTAATGTTTATATAAAAAAAGTTTTTAAAGCTGGATTAAAATTTGGTGAATTATTATTATCTTTGAGAAGCTTAATAATTTTTATTAATAAAAGTTTTATTGATTTTGGAACTTAAGTTTAAACTTGATTTAATATTTATATAAAAAGTTTTTAAACTGGATTAAAAAATGTTGAATTTTTATTATCTTTAAGAAGCTTAATAATTTTTATTAATAAAAGTTTTTATTTTATTAAAAGTTAATATTTATATAAAAAGTTTTTAAAGCTGGATTAAAAAGTGTTGAATTTTTTTTATCTTTGAGAAGCTTTAAAATTGCTAAATATTCAGATAAATTCAAGCACTTCATTTTGAAAAGTTTTTTAAATTTGGTTTAAATACTTCATTAAAAATTTAGTATATTAAAATAAAGCTTGGTTTAAATATAGAATATAGAATGTATTATAAAAATAAAATTATTATAAAAATATTCTGTTGACTAGTTCTTTTTTCGTAAACAAAATCCCATGTTGTTTTGAAATGATATTTAAGAAAATGTAGAGTTTAAAAGCTAATATAAAAATAATAAAAAGTTTTTATAATATTGGATGGAAAAAAAACAAATAAAAGTAACTTAAACAAATTTTATTTATGAACATAATTTAAATGAATTTTTTTTTTTTTTTTATTTATTATGCAAAATTATTGCTTATAAACTTTTTATAAATATGATCAAAATGCTTTTAAAGCATAAAGAATGAGTAAAAAAAAAAATCTTTGATATTTTAAATTAATGAAATGATCTAATATTTTATTTAAAGTGCTGAATATTCTAAATTAGACTAAAAACATATGAAAAGTTTAAAGTTGAAAAAAAAAGTCTAAAGTTTGGTTTAAATACCAATTTTTTATTATTAAAATTTAAACTTGATTTAATATTTACCTGAAAAATATTTTAAAAAGTTTTTAAAACTTGATTTGAACACATAATGAATACAAAATAATTTTTAAATGGAACGTTTTGTTATTCTCGTAATACAATGTAAATTAGACTTTTGGTAAATATGTTTTTACTTTAATAAAAGCTTTGAGTTAACGGTTTGAAATTATATTGTTAATAACATAAGCTGTGATTATGAAATACAAATTCAAAACATGATCAAGTTCAAGTTAAAAGTAAACAAAAAAAATGAAAAAAAACTTGGGTTTAAAAAGTTGTTTTTAATATTAAATAACAGCATTGCATTTTTTACTAAAAGTTTATAAATTTTTATTCATTAAATAATATTTCGTTTATTTATCCATGAATCATGTTTTTTATCAAAACCAAGCCACCTAACCAAAACTTGATTTCCTTTTTTTCTTATTATTTTTTCTACAAGGTAAATTGAAATTGAACAGATGTAAGTTCAGATTCATAAAAACTGCCTTTTATTGGTTTTTGTGTGTAATCGAGTAAATTGTATGTTATTGGATCAGTTCTTTTTATTTTTGCTATGGTATAAATTTCTGTTGACCAATTAGGTTGATAACCTTTTGCAAATATACCTTTAAATTTACTTATACGAACAAATAAATTAGAGTGAAGATATGAAAAGTTTTTTAAAGTTTGGTTATGATAAATCCAAGTATTCTTAATACTGTAAAACTTGTGTTCAAAAAGTTATTTTTATAAGTAAAAAACAGTTTGCATTCCATAATAAAAGTTTGTTTTGTTTTTTCATTAAAAACTATATTAATAATTTTAATTATAAATTTCCTTAAATTAAGCTTGCATTAGTTACATAATGTCTACAATAATTACAATAAAGTTTATATAAATTAATTTAATTTACAATGACCCCATGCAAGGGTATGAATTTTATCATGTAATATATATCTCTTATTATCTAAAGAACTTAAAGCTATTTTATTTAAGTTTTGAGTGTAAATTACATGTAAATATGATTTAAAATTATTCATTTCTCTATATATAATTTTATTTTTTAATAGACAGTCTTTATAATTATTTAAATTTAGGTCATTTACAACATATTTTTTCACACCTTTTGCCTTTTTTACCTGATCATCCTGAAACGATTCAAGGTAATACATTTTTGATCTTAAACCAATAAATTCAGAAACAATTCTACCGTTGAATTCATCTTTATATAATCCAAGTTTTTTTTTTATTTAATAAAGGGAATTTGTATGGGTTTTCAGGAGTATAATCAGAAGTATCAAAGTGTATGGCTAAATCTTTATGTATATCAGAATAAAAATGATCTGTTTGTATAGTATAAATGAAACTGTCGGTATCAGTATAATTTAAAGAAACTCTATTACCATATTTTGGTTTAATATAATTATAGTCAAAATCATACATTCGAATTTTGGATTGTTCTAACACACAGAAATCTAAATATATCGGTTTGTTATAAAGAACTTGGGATTTATTAAGTTGAATTGCAACTAAATTTTCAGCAAATCTAGATGAACTATGGTAATTAGGTTTTGCTCGAGCACGCAAATGTCTCCCTTCACTTTCCCATAAAGTAGCTATTTTCATAATGACTATCTTGTCAACATTCTCCATAGTTTTTCCGAAAACGGCATTATTCATTAATTTAAAAAAGTCTTTCTCAAAATTATTTAATGCATTAGTTCTGTGCATGTTATTTAAATCAATGTACTTTTTCAACCAATCAGATTGCTGAAATTTTAGAGCTCTATGAACTTTTTGAAGTACTATACCATTTTGAAGGTATTGTTTTAAATTTCGGTAAAGAATAACATATTTATATTTATTATTTAGATCAAGCAACAATTTTCGTATTTTGCTACCGATCGGAATTTTATTTTGTGCACAAAACGGAAAATCATTTATGCAGATCATGAAAATTCTGTAGATATTCTAAATCTACTTCTAAATATACTCTATTTCCGAATCATCTGGAATTTCTATTACATTAATACTATCGGGATTGTCAACCCACTGAAAACTTTTATATGGTACATATTGAGACATTGCCCAGCCATATAAATTATTTGCATCTAAATAAACAATATATGTTGAATTTTCTTCTTTTTTATAATAATCCTCCATATATTTATTGTTAGCTTTTGAAGAAAGATCATCCGCATGTGTAGCAATTTTCATTTGGGTTTGAAAAGATTTGGTTGATAAACTTTCTGTATCATCATCAATCGGCTTTATATAATTTCCGAAGAGTTCAAGATTGAATTTTATAGCATTATGTTTTCTTACTGAGCATTGTAGTAACTCAATAATCTCATTTTTGATACAATCGAGAAACTCTCTGGTATTTAAAATCGCTTCATTTTCATTATCGCGCAGGTATGTTTCCAATCTACCATCAAAAGACTGGTTAATTTTCCGTAAATTTTTAGTAAGATGTTCAGCTGAATTCATTTTATGTGAATTTGTACGCAGATGTGCAGCTTGGATCTTTTTAGAGATGTATTTTCCACAGGGGGTGCAAAACTAATCTTCTTTTTCAGCATTATGTACCAATTTCAAGTGTTTTTTCAAGCTATCAGCTCTTGTGAATTCCTTGGAACAGATTTCACAAACTAATTTTGATCTCTTGTTTTGTGAGTTCATTTTTTTTTTGTTTTTATAAAAAATAACTTTATGTTATGCTATTAATATAACTTTATGTTATGAATCGATTTTAAATTACACAAATTCTTTTATGCTTTTTTGAAATTGTTATAATTATATTTTTGAAGAAATTAATGATGATATAAGCATTAATGTTTTTGGATTGGAGTATAAGAATGCAGAACATCAAATTGTTGGACCTTTTTATATAACCAAAGAAGAAAAACTAAATCATGTAAATCTACTATTACTTGAAAAAGATGAGAACTTCCACTTTGTTTATATAAAGCATATCTCGAAGTTATTACGGAGTTCTATAACATATCATAAACATCAAATATACGTATGTAATTCTTGTTTGCAACATTTCTATGATCCTCAACAGCTTATTATACACAAGGAGGAGTGTAAGAAAATTGTTGCGATACTTCCTACTGAAGACAACAACACTCTAATATATAAAAATTACCAACAACAAATGGAAGCTCCTTTTGTGATTTATGCTGGTGCTGAAAGTATTTTATCACCAATTTTCACATGTAACCCTAATCCAGAAATTTCATCAACTATAAATATACATAGGCATGTACCAATAGCATTTTCATATTATTTTAAATGTACTTTCGATGATTCTTTGAGTGGTTATGAGGAGTTTGTAGGAGTTGATTGTGCTAAGGAGTTTATAACATCGTTGGTAAATAAATGCACAAACATATTTCAAAATCATCACATGGCACCGAAATCAATGGCAAATCTAACATTGGACGAAGAATTACACCAATTAACAGAGAGGAATTGTCACATTTGTAGTAAGTCTTTAGACTATATTGATAGAGTAAGAGATCATTGTCATTTTTCAGGTAGATATAGAGGCCCTGCACATTTTTCATGTAACATATTATATAGACGACCTAATTTTTTTCCTATATTTTTTCAAAATACGATTGTCATTTATTGTTTAGGGCCTTGAATGAAAATTAGATTTCGAAATAATTTTTACAGGAGATTTACCAAGACTCTTAAGAGACTTCGACCTCGATATATGTAAATTTTTGATGATAACCAAAAGTTTACATAACAATGTCTACCAATTGGAATATTATGGAAATGGTTCATTATCGGTGTTTAATTCTAGACAAACAAAAATGCGTAATATACAGAGAAGTGTAAAATATGGAGAGCGGAGAAATCAGGATATATGCTTTGAAACATTTCAAGGTGAGATATCGCCTCTACCGTTTATACAATTAAATCTCAAACTTTGTAATATAATCGAAAAAACAAATTAACTTGTGATATGAATATAATATGAATGTAGAAATAGTGAATAAATGAATATATGAATACATTTTTTTTTAGATTATTACTTTTCCCACTTTGTCTTTATCACTTTATCTCTTACTTCCACTTTATCTTTATTACTTTATCTCTTTAGTCTTATGTTAGAAAATTAATGACAATAAAAACACTTAAAATTTTACAATGTGATAATTTCGAAAAATTTAAACTATGTTTGAAATAGAAGTAAAAACTTACTTTAAAAAGTTTTCCAATTTGAGCTTTAATAGATTTCATTTAATGTTTATTTGTTTAAAGGTCAACTGGTTAATGTAGAACAAGTAAGTGCAAGTGATGTTATTGTGACAGTATAGTAACATAGATTATTGTAAATAATAAGAATTTAAAAAGTTTTTATTAGTACTTGTTATTGTAAAATAAATTTAAGAACAGGTGTAGAAAAATTAGATGTTGTTTTTTTGTATGTATTTTATAGTATGAAAGCTTTTTTCTTGGTAGTAAATTTGAAGGTCAACTGGTTAATGAAGAATAAAATCAAGATGAAGGAAAAAACAGGTGCGAAAATATGGTGTGAAAATATGGCATTAATTGCACTATTTCCAAAAGAAATGTAAACTAATAATAATAATAAATTAAAGAATAAAGGAAAAATAAAATTAAGTATATAATTTTTTATTTAAAAATTCAACCACAAAATTTTGATGTTTTTCATTTTTCAATGTTTTAGATTCCGTTATTTTTCAGGTTTTCAGGTTTATTTTGCACGTACGTACTAACCATACTTTAGTTAGACAACAATCTTTTCAAAATAATAAATTACTATAACGATTCTATACACTCAACATCGAAATTAAAATCTGTAGATTTTTTAACAAAAAATTTGAACATAGAAAAACTGAAAAATAAAATTTTAATTCAAAAATTAACGCACAATGAAAAAGTTAATAAAGCAAAGCATCACACTCCTAATTTATGTAAATATATGTTTTTTCTTTTTCTGTTTTTTGCGAGGATAGGTGGGAATCATCGAAAGACACTATAGAGGAGTGAAAACGAGCACGAGTCCTCTATGAGTGTGTGGAACTTTAACCCACTAAACACAACCTCCCGTTTTTGACCAAATAATAGGTTATAAGACCTTAAGTACTAATGTACTGCCTGGTCAGAGGAAGTTGAGTTAGGGAATGAAAATAGATTTCAAATTGGCAGGCATATTGTGAACAAAGTTGTGAATATTAACAACTTGAGTGTTTGCAGGTTGTAAATGTAATCATCACCAATTCTGCAGAACACATGAGGTAGAAGATGGTTCCACATTCGCGATGTTCGTACTACAAACGAATTTCCATAAGCTGAATTATACCATCTGGGAATTTGAACTACATAGGGATGGGAAGCTGAGACTCTCCTTCTTTCTCTTTGGAATGCTTTGAGAGGAGGCATCAAACTTTTAATCTTAGAACAAGAACCTAAGCCTATAAGGTATCTATAAAACAGGGTAAGAGCATAGAGGTGAAATTGGGATCGTTTATTAAACGAATTGCTCTATTTTGCACTTTATCGAGAAATCCCAATGCCGTTTTGGAGGCTCCTGCCAAAATATGTGCATTTTACATCATCTTTTGTCTTATATATGTTTTATGGATATTTAGGAGATCAGAAGATGAAAAGAAGGCTTTACAGCGATACAGGAAACCCATACACCTAGATTCATCTTTAGCTATACCAAAAATATGATAGAACCAACTTAATTTTTGATTTAGCTCCATGCCCAAGATGTTGAGCTCACCCGAATGTTGCAAAACTTCCCCTTGAAAAGTGAAAGTTGGGATTGAAGTGTTTCTTTACCGACTAAAGAGCACTAAACAGCACTGAGATTTCTTAGAGTTAAAATCGACTCTCTTGATTTGGCCCCAATTAGAAATTTTGTCCAAGTCGAGATTTAACTCAAGCGAAGCAGAATATTTACTGGCGATGTCTTTATAAGAAGCAACGAGCGTGCTGTCGTCTGTAAAAATATGGATCGGGATGGAGGTTATACTTAAAAGGTTGTTTATAAATATTAAGAAAAGTGTCGGGTAAAGAATAGATCCTTGCGGGACACCAGCATTAATTTTGAATTGGTCTGAAGAATAACCATCGACCAGGACACGAATCGAACGATTCGAAAGAAAATCTCAAATCCATTTTAGAAATACACCACGAAGGCCCATTGTTTTGCATTTAGAAATTAAATCATCATGCCAAACTCGGTCAAAAGTTTTAGAAATATCCAAAGCGACAACATCGGTCTCCCCCGAATGGTGGAGGCTGGACGGAGACAATCATTTTTATTTACGTTTTCTTGATAGTTTTAGATTTATGCCCTCAAGCCTTGACTCATTTTTCCGAAAAATATGTAGAAAAATTTATGAACTAAATCCTGCTAATTTTTACACGGCACCGGGCCTGACTTGGGCTGCTATGTTAAAATATACAGGTGTTGAGTTAGAGTTATTAACTGATATTAATATATACAATTTTTTCCAAAAAGGAATACGTGGTGGTATTAGTCAATGTTCCTTAAGACATTCAAAAGCCAACAATAAATATATGGGGGAATATTATAAAAAAGAAGAAAATTCAACATATTTTTCGGAAAAATGAGTCAAGGCTTGAGGGCATAAATCTAAAACTATCAAGAAAACGTAAATAAAAATGATTGTCTCCGTCCAGCCTCCACCATTCGGGGGAGTCCGATGTTGTCGCTTTGGATATTTCTAAAACTTTTGACCGAGTTTGGCATGATGATTTAATTTCTAAATGCAAAACAATGGGCCTTCGTGGGGTATTTGTAAAATGGATTTGAGATTTTCTTTCGAATCGTTCGATTCGTGTCCTGGTCGATGGTTATTCTTCAGACCAATTCAAAATTAATGCTGGTGTCCCGCAAGGATCTATTCTCTACCCGACACTTTTCCTAATATTTATAAACAACCTTTTAAGTATAACCTCCATCCCGATCCATATTTTTACAGACGACAGCACGCTCGTTGCTTCTTATAAAGACATCGCCAGTAAATATTCTGCTTCGCTTGAGTTAAATCTCGACTTGGACAAAATTTCTAATTGGGGCCAAATCAAGAGAGTCGATTTTAACTCTAAGAAATCTCAGTGCTGTTTAGTGCTCTTTAGTCGGTAAAGAAACACTTCAATCCCAACTTTCACTTTTCAAGGGGAAGTTTTGCAACATTCGGGTGAGCTCAACATCTTGGGCATGGAGCTAAATCAAAAATTAAGTTGGTTCTATCATATTTTTGGTATAGCTAAAGATGAATCTAGGTGTATGGGTTTCCTGTATCGCTGTAAAGCCTTCTTTTCATCTTCTGATCTCCTAAATATCCATAAAACATATATAAGACAAAAGATGGTGTAAAATGCACATATTTTGGCAGGAGCCTCCAAAACGGCATTGGGATTTCTCGATAAAGTGCAAAATAGAGCAATTCGTTTAATAAACGATCCCAATTTCACCTCTATGCTCTTACCCTGTTTTATAGATACCTTATAGGCTTAGGTTCTTGTTCTAAGATTAAAAGTTTGATGCCTCCTCTCAAAGCATTCCAAAGAGAAAGAAGGAGAGTCTCAGCTTCCCATCCCTATGTAGTTCAAATTCCCAGATGGTATAATTCAGCTTATGGAAATTCGTTTGTAGTACGAACATCGCGAATGTGGAACCATCTTCTACCTCATGTGTTCTGCAGAATTGGTGATGATTACATTTACAACCTGCAAACACTCAAGTTGTTAATATTCACAACTTTGTTCACAATATGCCTGCCAATTTGAAATCTATTTTCATTCCCTAACTCAACTTCCTCTGACCAGGCAGTACATTAGTACTTAAGGTCTTATAACCTATTATTTGGTCAAAAATGGGAGGTTGTGTTTAGTGGGTTAAAGTTCCACACACTCATAGAGGACTCGTGCTCGTTTTCACTCCTCTATAGTGTCTTTCGATGATTCCCACCTATCCTCGCAAAAAACAGAAAAAGAAAAAACATATATTTACATAAATTAGGAGTGTGATGCTTTGCTTTATTAACTTTTTCATTGTGCGTTAATTTTTGAATTAAAATTTTATTTTTCAGTTTTTCTATGTTCAAATTTTTTGTTAAAAAATCTACAGATTTTAATTTCGATGTTGAGTGTATAGAATCGTTATAGTAATTTATTATTTTGAAAAGATTGTTGTCTAACTAAAGTATGGTTAGTACGTACGTGCAAAATAAACCTGAAAACCTGAAAAATAACGGAATCTAAAACATTGAAAAATGAAAAACATCAAAATTTTGTGGTTGAATTTTTAAATAAAAAATTATATACTTAATTTTATTTTTCCTTTATTCTTTAATTTATTATTATTATTAGTTTACATTTCTTTTGGAAATAGTGCAATTAATGCCATATTTTCACACCATATTTTCGCACCTGTTTTTTCCTTCATCTTGATTTTATTCTTCATTAACCAGTTGACCTTCAAATTTACTACCAAGAAAAAAGCTTTCATACTATAAAATACATACAAAAAAACAACATTTAATTTTTCTACACCTGTTCTTAAATTTATTTTACAATAACAAGTACTAATAAAAACTTTTTAAATTCTTATTATTTACAATAATCTATGTTACTATACTGTCACAATAACATCACTTGCACTTACTTGTTCTACATTAACCAGTTGACCTTTAAACAAATAAACATTAAATGAAATCTATTAAAGCTCAAATTGGAAAACTTTTTAAAGTAAGTTTTTACTTCTATTTCAAACATAGTTTAAATTTTTCGAAATTATCACATTGTAAAATTTTAAGTGTTTTTATTTTCATTAATTTTCTAACATAAGACTAAAGAGATAAAGTAATAAAGATAAAGTGGAAGTAAGAGATAAAGTGATAAAGACAAAGTGGGAAAAGTAATAATCTAAAAAAAAATGTATTCATATATTCATTTATTCACTATTTCTACATTCATATTATATTCATATCACAAGTTAATTTGTTTTTTCGATTATATTACAAAGTTTGAGATTTAATTGTATAAACGGTAGAGGCGATACCTCACCTTGAAATGTTTCAAAGCATATATCCTGATTTCTCCGCTCTCCATATTTTACACTTCTCTGTATATTACGCATTTTTGTTTGTCTAGAATTAAACACCGATAATGAACCATTTCCATAATATTCCAATTGGTAGACATTGTTATGTAAACTTTTGGTTATCATCAAAAATTTACATATATCGAGGTCGAAGTCTCTTAAGAGTCTTGGTAAATCTCCTGTAAAAATTATTTCGAAATCTAATTTTCATTCAAGGCCCTAAACAATAAATGACAATCGTATTTTGAAAAAATATAGGAAAAAAATTAGGTCGTCTATATAATATGTTACATGAAAAATGTGCAGGGCCTCTATATCTACCTGAAAAATGACAATGATCTCTTACTCTATCAATATAGTCTAAAGACTTACTACAAATGTGACAATTCCTCTCTGTTAATTGGTGTAATTCTTCGTCCAATGTTAGATTTGCCATTGATTTCGGTGCCATGTGATGATTTTGAAATATGTTTGTGCATTTATTTACCAACGATGTTATAAACTCCTTAGCACAATCAACTCCTACAAACTCCTCATAACCACTCAAAGAATCATCGAAAGTACATTTAAAATAATATGAAAATGCTATTGGTACATGCCTATGTATATTTATAGTTGATGAAATTTCTGGATTAGGGTTACATGTGAAAATTGGTGATAAAATACTTTCAGCACCAGCATAAATCACAAAAGGAGCTTCCATTTGTTGTTGGTAATTTTTATATATTAGAGTGTTGTTGTCTTCAGTAGGAAGTATCGCAACAATTTTCTTACACTCCTCCTTGTGTATAATAAGCTGTTGAGGATCATAGAAATGTTGCAAACAAGAATTACATACGTATATTTGATGTTTATGATATGTTATAGAACTCCGTAATAACTTCGAGATATGCTTTATATAAACAAAGTGGAAGTTCTCATCTTTTTCAAGTAATAGTAGATTTACATGATTTAGTTTTTCTTCTTTGGTTATATAAAAAGGTCCAACAATTTGATGTTCTGCATTCTTATACTCCAATCCAAAAACATTAATGCTTATATCATCATTAATTTCTTCAAAAAAATAATTATAACAATTTCAAAAAAGCATAAAAGAATTTGTGTAATTTAAAATCGATTCATAACATAAAGTTATATTAATAGCATAACATAAAGTTATTTTTTATAAAAACAAAAAAAAAAATGAACTCACAAAACAAGAGATCAAAATTAGTTTGTGAAATCTGTTCCACGGAATTCACAAGAGCTGATAGCTTGAAAAAACACTTGAAATTGGTACATAATGCTGAAAAAGAAGATTAGTTTTGCACCCCCTGTGGAAAATACATCTCTAAAAAGATCCAAGCTGCACATCTGCGTACAAATTCACATAAAATGAATTCAGCTGAACATCTTACTAAAAATTTACGGAAAATTAACCAGTCTTTTGATGGTAGATTGGAAACATACCTGCGCGATAATGAAAATGAAGCGATTTTAAATACCAGAGAGTTTCTCGATTGTATCAAAAATGAGATTATTGAGTTACTACAATGCTCAGTAAGAAAACATAATGCTATAAAATTCAATCTTGAACTCTTTGGAAATTATATAAAGCCGATTGATGATGATACAGAAAGTTTATCAACCAAATCTTTTCAAACCCAAATGAAAATTGCTACACATGCGGATGATCTTTCTTCTATATATGATAATATAACAGAGACGATCCAACAAAAAGCTGAAGAATTTCAGGAAAAAGATAGCGGTTGGGCGATAATACAAATTTTGCGGGTTGAAATAAATATAAATAAATATCAACCAATCCGTGGATCATCATATATCGCTCTGCCGAGATCAATTATTAGAAAAAGAGCCTGTATAAATGTACGAAATGAAGACGTATACTGTTTCAAGTGGATTATGATATCAGCTATGCAACGACTTGCATCACAATCTAGTGCATATGAAACATCATCGTATAAAATTAGTGATATTACATCCCCAACTGTTGATTTAGAATATGGTTATGTACGTTAACTGCATTTTGAGGGTATGTCATTTCCAGCACAGTTAAGCGAATTACGTATTTTTGAAGAAATTAATGATGATATAAGCATTAATGTTTTTGGATTGGAGTATAAGAATGCAGAACATCAAATTGTTGGACCTTTTTATATAACCAAAGAAGAAAAACTAAATCATGTAAATCTACTATTACTTGAAAAAGATGAGAACTTCCACTTTGTTTATATAAAGCATATCTCGAAGTTATTACGGAGTTCTATAACATATCATGAACATCAAATATACGTATGTAATTCTTGTTTGCAACATTTCTATGATCCTCAACAGCTTATTATACACAAGGAGGAGTGTAAGAAAATTGTTGCGATACTTCCTACTGAAGACAACAACACTTTAATATATAAAAATTACCAACAACAAATGGAAGCTCCTTTTGTGATTTATGCTGGTGCTGAAAGTATTTTATCACCAATTTTCACATGTAACCCTAATCCAGAAATTTCATCAACTATAAATATACATAGGCATGTACCAATAGCATTTTCATATTATTTTTAATGTACTTTCGATGATTCTTTGAGTGGTTATGAGGAGTTTGTAGGAGTTGATTGTGCTAAGAAGTTTATAACATCGTTGGTAAATAAATGCACAAACATATTTCAAAATCATCACATGGCACCGAAATCAATGGCAAATCTAACATTGGACGAAGAATTACACCAATTAACAGAGAGGAATTGTCACATTTATAGTAAGTCTTTAGACTATATTGATAGAGTAAGAGATCATTGTCATTTTTCAGGTAGATATAGAGGCCCTGCACATTTTTCATGTAACATATTATATAGACGACCTAATTTTTTTCCTATATTTTTCCATAATTTTTCAAAATACAATTGTCATTTATTGTTCAGGGCCTTGAATGAAATTAAAGGTAATATTGCTGTATTACCTTCAAATAAAGAACTTTACATTTCACTGACCAAACAAATTAGTCTTGACGGAGACAATCATTTTTATTTACGTTTTCTTGATAGTTTTAGATTTATGCCCTCAAGCCTTGACTCAGTTTTCCGAAAAATATGTAGAAAAATTTATGAACTAAATCCTGCTAATTTTTACACTGCACCGGGCCTGACTTGGGCTGCTATGTTAAAATATACAGGTGTTGAGTTAGAGTTATTAACTGATATTAATATGTACAATTTTTTCCAAAAAGGAATACGTGGTGGTATTAGTCAATGTTCCTTAAAACATTCAAAAGCCAACAATAAATATATGAGGTAATATTATAAAAAAGAAGAAAATTCAACATATATTGTTTATTTAGATGCAAATAATTTATATGGCTGGGCAATGTCTCAATATGTACCATATAAAAGTTTTCAGTGGGTTGACAATCCCGATAGTATTAATGTAATAGAAATTCCAGATGATTCGGAAATAGGGTATGTTTAGAAGTAGATTTAGAATATCTACAGAATTTTCATGATCTACATAAATGATTTTCCGTTTTGTGCAGAAAATAAAATTCCGATCGGTAGCAAAATACGAAAATTGTTGCTTGATCTAAATAACAAATATAAATATGTTATTCATTACCGAAATTTAAAACAATGCCTTCAAAATGGTATAGTACTTCAAAAAGTTCATAGAGGTCTAAAATTTCAGCAATCTGATTGGTTGAAAAAGTACATTGATTTAAATAACATGCACAGAACTAATGCATTAAATAATTTTAAGAAAGACTTTTTTAAATTAATGAATAATGCCGTTTTCGGAAAAACTATGGAGAATGTTGACAAGAGAGTCAATGTGAAAATAGCTACTTTATGGGAAAGTGAAGGGAGACATTTGCGTGCTCGAGCTCTAATAGCAAAACCTAATTACCATAGTTCATCTAGATTTGCTGAAAATTTAGTTGCAATTCAACTTAATAAATCTCAAGTTCTTTATAACAAACCGATATATTTAGGTTTCTGTGTGTTAGAACAATCCAAAATTCTAATGTATGATTTTCACTATAATTATATTAAACCAAAATATGGTAATAGAGTTTCTTTAAATTATACTGATACCGACAGTTTAATTTATACTATACAAACAGATCATTTTTATTCTGATATTCATAAAGATTTAGCCATACACTTTGATACTTCTGATTATACTCCTGAAAACCCATACAAATTCCCTTTATTAAATAAAAAAAAAACTTGGATTATATAAAGATGAATTCAACGGTAGAATTGTTTCTGAATTTATTGGTTTAAGATCAAAAATGTATTACCTTGAATCGTTTCAGGATGATCAGGTAAAAAAGGCAAAAGGTGTGAAAAAATATGTTGTAAATGACCTAAATTTAAATAATTATAAAGACTGTCTATTAAAAAATAAAATTATATATAGAGAAATGAATAATTTTAAATCATATTTACATGTAATTTACACTCAAAACTTAAATAAAATAGCTTTAAGTTCTTTAGATAATAAGAGATATAAATTACATGATAAAATTCATACCTTGCATGGGGTCATTGTAAATTAAATTAATTTATATAAATTTTATTGTAATTATTGTAGACATTATGTAACTAATGCAAGCTTAATTTAAGGAAATTTATAATTAAAATTATTAATATAGTTTTTAATGAAAAAACAAAACAAACTTTTATTATGAAATGCAAACTGTTTTTTACTTATAAAAATAACTTTTTGAACACAAGTTTTACAGTATTAAGAATACTTGGATTTATCATAACCAAACTTTAAAAAACTTTTCATATCTTCACTCTAATTTATTTGTTCGTATAAGTAAATTTAAAGGTATATTTGCAAAAGGTTATCAACCTAATTGGTCAACAGAAATTTATACCATAGCAAAAATAAAAAGAACTGATCCAATAACATACAATTTACTCGATTACACACAAAAACCAATAAAAGGCAGTTTTTATGAATCTGAACTTACATTTTCCTAATCCTCTTACAATTTCCTTACATCAATTTCCTAATGTTTACCTTGTAGAAAAAATAATAAGAAAAAAAGGAAATCAAGTTTTGGTTAGGTGGCTTGGTTTTGATAAAAAACATGATTCATGGATAAATAAACGAAATATTATTTAATGAATAAAAATTTATAAACTTTTAGTAAAAAATGCAATGCTGTTATTTAATATTAAAAATAACTTTTTAAACCCAAGTTTTTTTTCATTTTTTTTGTTTACTTTTAACTTGAACTGATGATGTTTTCAATTTGTATTTCATAATCACAGCTTATATTATTAACAATATAATTTCAACCGTTAACTCAAAGCTTTTATTAAAGTAAAAACATATTTACCAAAAGTCCAATTTACATTGTATTACGAGAATAACAAAACGTTCCATTTAAAAATTATTTTGTATTCATTATGTGTTCAAATCAAGTTTTAAAAACTTTTTAAAATATTTTTCAGATAAATATTAAATCAAGTTTAAATTTTAATAATAAAAAATTGGTATTTAAACCAAACTTTAAACTTTTTTTTCAACTTTAAACTTTTCATATGTTTTTAGTCTAATTTAGAATATTCAGCACTTTAAATAAAATATTAGATCATTTCATTAATTTAAAATATCAAAGATTTTTTTTTTTACTCATTCTTTATGCTTTAAAAGCATTTTGATCATATCTATAAAAAGTTTATAAGCAATAATTTTGCATAATAAATAAAAAAAAAAAAAAAATCATTTAAATTATGTTCATAAATAAAATTTGTTTAAGTTACTTTTATTTGTTTTTTTTCCATCCAATATTATAAAAACTTTTTATTATTTTTATATTAACTTTTAAACTCTACATTTTCTTAAATATCATTTCAAAACAACATGGGTTTTTGTTTACGAAAAAAGAACTAGTCAACAGAATATTTTTATAATAATTTTATTTTTATAATACATTCTATATTCTATATTTAAACCAAGCTTTATTTTAATATACTAAATTTTTAATGAAGTATTTAAATCAAATTTAAAAAACTTTTCAAAATGAAGTGCTTGAATTTATCTGAATATTTAGCAATTTTAAAGCTTCTCAAAGATAAAAAAAATTCAACACTTTTTAACCCAGCTTTAAAAACTTTTTATATAAATATTAACTTTTAATAAAATAAAAACTTTTATTAATAAAAATTATTAAGCTTCTTAAAGATAATAAAAATTCAATACTTTTTAATCCAGCTTTAAAAACTTTTTATATAAATATTAAATCAAGTTTAAACTTAAGTTTCAAAATCAATAAAACTTTTATTAATAAAAATTATTAAGCTTCTCAAAGATAATAATAATTCACCAAATTTTAATCCAGCTTTAAAAACTTTTTTTATATAAACATTAAATCAAGTTTAAACTTAAGTTCCATAATCAAGAAAATTTTTTTATAATAAAAATTTTAAAGCTTCTCAAAGATAATACCAAATTTTAATCCAGCTTTAAAAACTTTTTTTATATAAACATTAAATCAAGTTTAAACTTAAGTTCCATAATCAAGAAAATTTTTTTATAATAAAAATTATTAAGCTTCTCAAAGATAATAATAATTCTACAATTTTTAATCCAGCTTTAAAAACTTTTTATAACTAATTTTAGAATATTCAGCTCAATAGCGTAAATTTATTTTTTATTTTAATTTATAAAACTTTTTTTCAATTTTCACAGAAATATTAAATCAAGTTTAAACTTTGATAATATTAACTTTGTATTTAAACCAAACCAAACTTTAAAAACTTTTCATATTTAAATAAAAACAGTAAGCACAATATCTTTAGTTTATTACTGTTTTAATTTGAATTTTAAACATAACTGATATTCTACCGCTAAGCTTAATTTAAAATACTCAAAAGCATAAAACTTTTTACTTATAACAATTTTATTGCATACATTTCGGAGAACTGTTGAATAAAAGCTCTAAGCTTTGCTGATTAAAAGCTCCGCCATTTGCACCGCCATATCTTTACCAGGAAAGCTTAAAGCTCCGCCATTTGCACCGCCATATCCTTACTACTGTCGCTTATGATATTTTATCGGTAATGACTTTTTAACACTTTGTTGCTTAATACAATGAAAAATGTAGGTTAAAACATTAATGTAGTAATAGTAAATTAAAAAATAAAGATTATTTTGTCGCTTAATACAAAGTAAAATGTCGGTTAAAACATTAATGTAACCACAGTAAATTAAAAAATAAAGTATATTTTGTTGCTTAATGTATAATAAATTCAGTTTTTTATTAACAAAAAATTTAAAAAAAAATATGAGTTTAAAAAATATAAAAATAAATAAAAAATAAATTCAAAAATTAGTAAAGCCTTAAGAATCTTTCACCGTTAATTTTCATTATCAGAAACGATATTGTCTTCTTCATCCGTCTCTGGTAATTCGGCTTCTTTTTCTCCTTCCGTATTTAAAATTGATTTATATTCCTCAATGTAGTTTTGCGGAATTAACTTTTTTGTTACTGCATTTGGACCGATATTGGTAGTTTCGCAGGGTATAAGAGATCGGGTTCTGTGAATTCATCTATATATTTTAGTTGACTGCGAGTGCGACCTAAATCCAAAGTAAACATAGTTAAATCAGAATTATCAGATTGAAATTGTGAATATGTGTGAATATGTTGTGAAACAAGCTGTATTTGTTTTGCATCTTTTACGCAGGATTTATTGCTTTCACAAAAAGTGCATTTATCCTTTTTCGGAACATGAATGCCAATGTTGAAAGTTTTGAAAACATTACGAAAAATTTTTTGTAAAACTGAATCCCTATTTTTCTTTTTTTGTTCTGATTGGTAGGTTCTGTATATATTGGCAATACTAAAATATTCATTTGGGAGGTAAGTACGGTTCGTTTTTGATCGGCAATAATGCGAAGGAACTTTTGGTAAGCTTTCTATATAACCACGAAGTGCTGATTTCAATTCTTCAGATGTAGAATTAGCCGGGGTAGTTGCACCTCTGCTATCATTGATGTATTTAGACATGATGATTTTTCAAGAGCATAGGAGACAACTCGACAAATTTGCTGCTTCGTCTTTTGATTGGAACACGTTCAATACAAGATAAATAATCTTTTTGTTGAGTATATGGCAGGTTCTAATATGAATCAAATATTGTTTGCCTTTGCAAATCAGTAAACTTATTTCCACATTTGTTCCACATGTCAATCTACTTTTTCACAGATTTGGTTGCAAAACTTTTTTCGGTTGCACATGTGATTTTTTAGGAATAGCGGTTACGAACTTTTGTTCATAAAATACTTCTTCAAATTGAGTTTCTTTTGGCGTGTTATTAGACTTAGGACCAGTACCACACTCAAACTTTTTCTTTTTTTGTTGGATTTCAATCTCACTGTCAGTTGATTCTTCAGAGATATAATGCTTCCGTCAGTTTCAAATGGATCGGGCTCTTCTTCATTTTCGATAACATACGTAGAACTTGCTAGCTCATCAGGCCTAACAGGGATGTTTGTACTGGTTCGGAATTATTAACCTTTATATAATTAAAATTTACGTTGTAAGTTGTCTATGTACTTTTGTTCAATTAACTAATTACATATTATTTGTATAATTACCTTTACTATTTCTATTCTTGATTTAGATTCTGTAACTAATTCAAGCATCCGTCTTGCCCTTGTATTTGGAAAATCAAAATTTTGCAATACTATTAATTGATTTTCATTTTCATTAACCATTTTAAAAAATTTATTATATTAACCTTATATAACAATTGAAAATCACGAGAACACTAATTGTAAACGAACACATTCTAGTAAAATTACATGTTTTGTTTTTATTAAAACTTCAAAACAAAACCAAACAGACAGAAGATTTTAAATTAAGCGACAAAAAAAGTACTAACTTTTTTTTCCGCTATGTTCTATGTCACATTTTCGGTTAAACTAAGCGACATATTATATTTTTATTTTGTCGCTAATTATATTTATTTTCGAGATGATGGCCGTTAAATCAAAATTTCTGGAGGTTGATACAAATTCATAAAAGGTACGATGCTTATATGGGTGAACATGGCGCTGGAAACATTTTTATTTTGTCTATAACTTTCTTTATATTGGTGATAGAAACATAGGAATGATACAGAAATGTGGTGCTTAATACAAATTATAAAGATATGTCAAAAAGTTCACTTGACAAAAATAGTCGCTTAATACATTCTTCCGGGATGGTATCGGTATTGTGATTTGTTTGGCGTAATTAGGAAAGTTTACTTTTATAGCACTTGCTTGAATATTAGTATTTAAATGTATTTCCGTATAATCTAGCCCTTTATTTATTAAAAAGCTCAATCCATCAGTATTTTGATATGGAAAACCAACACAAAATAAACAATGATAGTTCAAGCTTTCTAGTGGGTGTGACTCAAGTGAGGATTCTGGTAAGTGTGTTTCTTCAAAGACTATACATACATATAAAATTTATTCACTTTTTTTCTCGATTCACATTCAATAATTAATATGCTTTTTTATTTTTTAACCTTTATAGTCTACGTGGTGTAAAATTTTCCTAATAAAAAATAAGATTACATACTGTATGTATATAAATATTACAAATTTCGAGTTTTGTTAACAATATGCATAAGTCACTATACAGTCATATATACATATTTATATTGTTATACATATGTATGTGCATATATACAGTTATATGTACCTATTTATATTGTAAATTGAATCTAGAAAGGTATTTTTCTTAATTTTCTTTAATATTTTTTATTTAAAGTTTTTCTAATTTTATTATAAGTCTTTTTTTGTTTAATGAACAAATTTATATATTTATTTTTCTAAAATTTAAGGCACATGAATTACACAGAAAATAGTGGTAAAATTGACGACACTCTCAAAGAAATGAGCCTTTGTTGTCCTCCTTTTTTCTTTTTTTTATTCGAATTTTATGTTTCTATACAATATATGCTATTGCTATACATATAGTTTGAATATGAATCATATTCAAATACTATATGAATGATATACAATATTATATTTATAGAGCTACGTAGTGTTAGGTATCTATTTACGTATCTTTTGTTATATTATGTTTTTTTTTTGTTTTTTTCTGTTTTGTGTAAGAACGAAAACAAAACAAACACTAATACCATACCATACATATAATATTATATGTTATATCATACATTACAGGCAAGTTCAAATTATGCATGGAAGTACATTTTGTAAAAATAAATTAAGCTAAAAAATTTCTGGACCGATTGATTGTATATAGAAATTTTCTATTAGTATTAGTATTAGTGATTATTCCAATAAAAATTCGTTAAAATATAATATGAAAAATTATTTGTAATTTTAGTTAAAGAATTCAATTGAATTGTAAACCTGTAAAAAACAAGTTACATGTACATACATATGTACATTGTACATACATATCCATATGTAGGTATGTATATAATTTTGAAACTTTTTTGAAAATAAAATTGAATGGTAGATCTTTAAAAATTATAATAAATGTGCAAAATAATTTTTTTGCAATTCATAAAATTATTTGTTGAAGTTTGCATCAAAATTAATATTATGATTTATACCTATGTAAGTATATTATCTGATATTATGTATGTATCACAAATTCTAAAATTCAATAATATTGCACTTTTTTCATTCAAATCAAATATTTTTATACCCTACACATTAAGTATAGGGTATATTAACTTTGGTATGGTGTTTGTAACCACCAAAAGGAAGCGAGTTAGGTATAGACATGTATATATATTCTGAATTAGGATCACCTCCTGTGTCGATTTAGCGATGTCCGTCCGTCCGTACGCACAATAACTCAAAAAATAATGATGCTATCTTTATGAAATTTATACTGTAGGTTAACAATGACTAAGGTAAGGCGGGGATTGTAAATGGACGAAATCGGACCATGCGTTCGAGTACCTCCCATACAACTCCCAAAACCGAATACGCATATCATCTTCAAAATTAATAAAGATAGAAACTTAAAATTTTGTACGAGGATGTGTTTTTGTGAATCCCTGATATCCCTAAAATTTGAGATGAATTGGAGTAGTTGTTCGGATACCTCCCATACAAATCCCAAAACCGAACAAGCATATATTCGAAATTAATAAAGATAGAACCTTCACATTTGGTACCAGGATGTTGTTTCCTGAATCCCTTATTTGTCCAACATTTGAGATGAATTGGAGAAGCTGTTCAGGTACCTCCCATACAACTCCCAAAACCGAACAAGCATATCTTCGATATTAATAAAGATAGAAACTGCAAATTTGATACCCAGGGTGTTGTTTCCTGAATCCCTGATTTGCCTAAAATTTCAGATGAATTGGAATGGTTGTTCGGGTATCTCCCACACAGCACCCAAGACCGAACAAGCATATCTTCGAAATTAATAAATATAAAAATTTGAAATTTGATATAAGAGTATTCTACCCTGTTCTGATGATGTCTCTAAAATTTGAGATGAATTGGGGTGGTGGTCCGGGTGCCTTCACACACTTCCCAAGACCTTACAAGCATATCTTCGAATTTAATAAAGATAGAAACCAGAAATTTTGTACAAAGGTTGTAAAAGCATTTATTTTTTTTAGCTTATATTAAATGCTTAACCAAAATAACTTATGGATTTTTAATTTAATTTGAATTTTTTAGGTGTAGGCTATAAATAAGTAGGTTGCATCGACTTACTGTTATATTTACTTGTTTTCTTAAAAATTGGTTGAAAATTAGAAATCTGATTGCTGAAAATAGAAATGTTTGAAAATAACCGTTCAAAAGGTCTATTTACGAATTAATTGAAATATGTGGCAAAATTCAAAGAATACAAAAATATTTCGCCAGTCCTTAAATTTTATTTTTAATAAAATTTCAAACTTATTTTTAATTAGGAAAATTTTACACCACGTAGACTATAAAGGTTAAAAAATAAAAAAGCATATTAATTATTGAATGTGAATCGAGAAAAAAAGTGAATCAATTTTATATGTATGTATGTATGCAATGGTACTTCGATATGATCATAAATAATATTATGTATACTAAAAAACTACAAAATAAATCATAAAATTCAAAAAAAGGTTAGTCATATGTATATTCACTATAGTTTACTATAGTGAATATACATATGTATACATGCATATACATATATACCTACTTAGTTAAACTAATTAAGATTAAGCCAATATACATATGTTATTTAATAATTTTATACATTTCAAATTATAAAGTAAAAATTCAAATCCTTCATATGTATAGTCAATACAGTTTACTTTAATTGAAACGACGAATTATTGGTTACTTAATCATTCTTAATAACACACTTTTATATAGATACTCTTTAGCTTATTTTGCAAAAAAAAATATACTTAAATACACAAATTGTCTGTTTCAAATCAAGAAATCTCATGTACACAGTGTTGTTATGAAAAAAAATTTGAAATCGTCAAATTTCTGACTAAAAAATCGTCAAAATCGTCAAAAAAAATTTTCAGTACATGTATTTATGCACAAAGTATATTTGACAGGTAAATAATATAAGGGTATCTTTACACTGTTAAGTAAAGATTGGGTAATATAAGAAAACAAACATGTTTTATGGTATACTAGTATACTAGTAATAGTATACATTAAATTTTTATGCTTTTATAACTTTATTTTTATAACTAAACCTAAAATGTTTAAACAAATAAAACAAGCATATTTTATTTATACACATCTGTAGAATTATATTTATTTATTAATTCTTTTGCGACTGTAATATTATAACAGGATGTATTGTTATATTTTAAATAATCTTTTGTATATATAATAAGAACGAATAAATTTTGGACGCTAAAGGTAGGTACATAAAATAATATACAAAGTGTAAAATAATTTGAAAATAAAATAATAGTCGGTAAAAATTACTTTGGGATTATTGCAATCAATATCTACAATATAGATTGTCTCTGTTTCCGAGCTAGTTTCTATCCTAGCAGAGCTAGTGTTGACCACAGGAGAATCAGGAGTCTCCTTATGCTTATCCACTATTAGAAGTTATTAGTTAAGTTATTTTTTTTAGATTTTAAAATCAATTAACTTTACCTGTTTTAAAGAATCTTTTCATAATTTCTTAGTTTCTTAAAATTTTACTTATTTTTTAAAATTATTGAATACTTTATTGAATATCATTAATAATGGCAATTGGGAAAATTATTTTGAATTTGACAGTTTGATTTAGAATTTATTCCCCGTAAACAACTAATAGTAATAAAAAATTTTAGAATGCCCTATAAACTAAACTTCATTATCCCTCAAGAGTCTAAACTTAATATTCCGTATTTAAACTTTTCAAGTTGGAAGTGAAACAGAACATTTCAAAATAAAAAATTTTCAAATATATACATAACAAGTTCAATCAGAAATGGAAATCGTCAATTTAATAAAAAACAAGCCTAAAAATCGTCATGTTGCAATTTCATCTAAAAATTGTTAAAATGACGATAAATCGTCAATTATAACAACACTGCATGTACATTTTTTCGTATATCTATTCTAGAAAAAAACTTCATTTTATTTAAAAAATGAAAACCATACAATAAGTCTGACAACGTAGCTAATTGTTAACTTAACATTATATTTAACATATGTACATTCTCGTTTATTCGGTTTATAACACATACAGCACAGCAGGCAGATAACTAATATTTTCTTTGTATGTTAAAAATGGTTTTATTGTTTGTATAACATTTGTAAATTTTATGTTAATGAATTGTAATATTATATAACTAGAATAAATAAAATTTATTTAAAACTAACAATCGAATCTAAATTAGTTACAAAAACCTACATTAAATTACCAGTATTCAAATTATTATGTATCCTAGTATAGCATTACGCAGTTATAATGTTCATACACACCAATTTATTTTATTTAGAAAACTTGTTTTTTTTTATTCAAGGTTAAATTGTATATTAAAGAAAAGAATGAAAAACGTTTATGTATGTATATTTAAAATTAAAAAAAACGAATTTAGTATAACATAAAAGATGAATAAATTTCATATTGTTGCGACTATTTGGGCCGCAGCCTTATTTTTATTTTCTATACTAAAAAATTTGTTCTACTTGGAATGTCTTTTATATGTATATTCTTTGATTATGTCAGAAATTGTACATATAGACAACGCAAGCAGAACAAAAAATGTCAATAAGAATTCTCGAAATTTTTTCAGATTTTAAGTGGCCCATTTGCTCTCTAATTTTTTCCTATGCTTTTTTCTCTTTCTCAAATCTCTTCAATAGTTCTTTTAAAAAAATGTCCTCGTGAATATTTGAATCTATTTTAATTTTAGATAGGTACATACATGATAAATATTTATTTTTTATTTTTTTTTTTTCGTTAAAAACTTTAAAACTTCTTTTTAGAAGAATGCATTTGAATAAAAGACAGTATTGCCATATAATTTGTAAGATTCACAAAATTTTTTTTTGAAACTAAAGTTTTAAAATTTTTTTAAGTATTTATTTTTATCTATAATTTGTACAACTCGAAACCATTATTAGATTTTTACCATTATAAAACTATTTTTAAAACTATTTAGGTAGTACTCGAATTTAGCCAAAATACACGATAACAAATCTTGAATACATTTTATTTTCGTTCACACAACTTTAGTCTAAAGTCGAAAACAATTAAAATATTTTAAAAATTACTTTATTTATTTATCATTATAATTAGAATAATATTTTATTATATTTTAAATTTTAAAATTGGTTTAGTTTTTATATTTTAAAACTGGTTAGAAGAGTTGTCTATCAATGATTTTGGTTGTATTTCTTTGTTTTTAATTTTAAATACATACTTTATTTATTCAAAAAATAATGCAAAAAACGTACTTTAACATTTTCCTTTCAATCTAACATTTTCGCATAAAGAGTTTTTAATATCTTTTGTATTTAAAAATTGAAGTAAATCAAATAATTATATATAATGGCAACACCATATAAAAAATTTACTTCTGATTTCTTGAGTATTCTATTTTGGATTTACTGATTATGTGTTGATCAAGTGTATATAATGTTTATCTATGTATGCGTTAGTATTTAATATTTTTTTTTTATATCAATAGAAATGCATGAGTAGTTTTTATTTAAAATGGAAAAAGTGACTGTTAACCCTAGTGACTTGTGCTTTTTTTGTAAAATTACCTTTCAAAATATAGTTTCTGATATTATGGGTTAAAAGAATTTTAACGTAAGAAATTTATAAAGAAAATTGAAATTTAAATTTGAGCGGTAAGTTATCCAAAGTGTATAACTTGAATTTTTTTATTAAAATAAGTTAATTTTTTTTATAGAAGTGAAAAATTAAAAGTTGTTTTACAAGTTTAATAAAAAGTTAAAGTTAAGTTCATATATGTACATATGCGAAATATGTAATGCACAAGTTCTTTGGTTCTTAATCATTCATCAATCAAGAAGTTGGAACATAATTTTTATTCAAAAAGTAAGAAAATATTTTTTTTATTATTGTTTAGAATTTGTTTTCAAATTTATTTGATTGTCTCAATTATTTTATTCATTAACTTGTTGCAAAACTTATAATTAAAATTTTCTATTTTTCTGACTCTTTCATTTATCTACATACTTTTATTATCTTTTACATCTTCTTTTGCTTTCATTAGCATGAACATATAATATATTCATCCTCTGTTTAGAACGTTTCAAAATATAAAATCGGATTCCCGCAAATCAGGTAGAACCTGCGCCACATGCAAAACTAATAGGCTGAATTTTAATGGAAGGCTCTACACATTACCAAAGGATAGCAGCTTGTTTGATATATGGACTTCAAAATGTATATATTTATCTTATAATTTTGTTTTACAAGCATTTTTTTTTATTTTGAAACTTCAATTCGGTTTTTTCCCTTTTTTTAAAATTTCACATCAATAAAAATTAAATTAGGTCAAAGTTTTCAGATAAAATTATAATTTTTTCATCCAGTATAGAATTTTATACAGCACACGAGTTTTTAATCTTACATACCTTATTTATAATCTGTTTACAAAATTCCTAAATTGATAAAAAAGAAATAAAAAATTTACCCTCAGAGGTTAACATTTCGATGGGTATTTATAAAATGTAAAATTTTCTAAGCAAAGAAAAAATTAATATGCATATACATATACATACATATATCTATATATATATGGCTGGCTATACAACACAACTCTATACCGTCCATTCATTAATAATTTTTTTGGCTACTTCTTTTTATAAATTAAAGTAAAGTGACTGAAAAAAAAAAATATAAACTATCATAAATTATATGAAATGAATAGAAAAAAAATAAATCTAATAATCTAAAACATACCAATAACATCTTAAATAAAAAAAAACCTTTACATTTGTGATTTGTTTGATTTTTCGTTAGAAAAATAAAATAAAAATTTGAAGAATGAAGAATGAGAAAGAACAGGCAAAAATAATATGCTAATTTTTTTAATGAAATACTTTTCTTTTTCTTTGGGGCACTACAAATTAAAAAAAATTGTGAGATTTTTTGTTCTACTTGCGTTATATTATTTTCATTTGTTATTTTACTTAGATGGTTTGTGTCTTTGATGATTCTAGTGATAAGTTGGAGTTGAACGTCATCTGGTGTTGAATCTTGGGATTTATTGATTTTATTTGTTTTTTCTTTTGTGATGTTTGAGTTTATTTTAATGTTAGAATCAATTGTTATAGGTGTTCAAATATTAAGATTAGATGTGGATGGTAATAAATTTATATTAGTTGTTGACCTTAAGGTTCTTATATAATGGTCATTGATTGTGTTGTTTTGTTTATTAATTATTGTTTGAGCGAAAGTTTGAATTTTTTATTCTGGTTTATTTAAGTTTGGATATAAATTTTTATATGTGAGTATGCTTCTTTTTTTATGCATCGTAGATCTGTTTTTATTTTTAAAATTTATTTCCTTTGTATATGCTGGATAAGTGTTTGAAGCTGCACTATGATTCGCGCCATAACAATTGATATAACAGAATGTTTTACATATCTGTGAATGGTTTAAGTCTCCTTCTGGTCTCTCGACCCCGAAATCTGCACAAGTAGGTAATCCTGCACTTGGGGATAGGAAAAAATCATGCCATATCGCACCGAAGTCCACGCCCACTGACCTATATTTTGATTGATGGGTTTAATCTTGGTTAGTAGGTCAAAACTAGGTCAAAAAAAGTATGAAAATTGAAGGTCTTAATCTAACATTTTTTCTTTTAAAAGATGCATATATACATTAAACAATTTTTAACAGCACATCTGAAACTCTTGTTTGATAAGTGTATAGGACAATTTGAATTAAAGTTTGATGGCAAGTCTCTGCTTAGATCTTCTATTTTAACACTGTCAATGTACTTTTGAAGGAAAAGTTTTTTTTTGTTCTCCTTTAACATAAATTTTTTCCGCTGACTCTAAATAGTGTTTTAATATACATTTTACATCTAAATAATCAACTAAACCGTTCCATTTAAGATTATTTACATCTAAATAATCAACTATTCCATTTAAGTCCATTTATTTTATTTTCGCAATACTGGTTATTATATTTCACATCTTGACTAAGGTCTTCTGCGGGGTACGGTGCTTTGAAATGATACACAGTTGGAATTAAACTTCCTTTTTCAAGTATGGAAGTTTATTTATTCAAGTATTTTTCAAGTAACTCTTTTAGGAAATATTGTTTTTCATTTCCTTGCAAAAATTGTAGGTCAACTATAAAAACTTGTTTAACCATGTCGAAGGTTTGTAAAAGAATGTTCAATGAAATAACTAAATTTTCATTTATATTCATTTCGAAAAAGAGCTGTTTATATAAATATAGGTTAGCAATGATTGTTTTAACTAATACAACTATGTTGTTTCACCCATTTACAATGATGGTGGCGGGGCCATCCTGCTGTGGTAAAACCACATTTATTCGTAATTTAATAAAATAGATTACCACATATTAATAGAAATATTTGGTGTAATCCAGACAAAAATGCTGCTCCACTATATATGAAAGATGTTGAATATAGTAACACTATTCCAGATTTTAATGATAATCAAGAACCTTTGTTAGTTATTATCGATGATATGATGTTAAGTTCTCATGATAAGTTTGTATGTGATTTATTTACTAGAGGATCACATCATAGAAATTTATCTGTAATATTTGTAACACAAAATGTTTTTCACCAGGGTAAATTTTCAAGAGATATTTCACTCATCTGTAAATATTTAGTACTTTTCAAAAATCTAAGAGATAAATCGCAGATATTACCTCTAGCTCGCCAAATATATCCCAATCAAATTAAAGCATTTGAAAAAGTATATAATGATGTAACGTCAGTCCCATATGGCTATATATTAATAGATCTTACTCAAGACGTTAATGATATATTTCGATTAAGAAGTGATATATTTGGGAAAGGTTTGTGTTATTGTACGAGAGAACAATTAGAACAATTTGGGGAGGAATATGAAACGTTTGAAGACAAATCGACATATATTGCACCTATTAAAAACCTCTAAACCAAAATTCCAGAAAGTAATTATAAAACACTGTGACCCTGAAGTAATAAAAACATTTTGCGAAATCTCTTTAAATATTTTAAAAGGTAATTGTAATCTGAGTAAAAAGCAACAACCCAATTACGAAAGTATAAAAAAGAATTAAGATCACTTATTTGCCGGAAAAAATCTATAAATAGCAAAAGAAAAATTATTATTCAACGTGGTGGATTTTTACCTACACTTCTTGGTGCAATACTATCAGGGATAATCGGAAATTTTATAAAATGAATAATACAACATTTAATAAAATGATAATTTTAAAACCTGAGATTTATGAAAAAATGAAGCAAAATGCGGACGTTGAACTTAATGAGTTGGATAAAAATATGAAAAAAATATTGCTAAATAAACATCTCACGGATACTCAAAAATGGTATTTATACAGACAAAATTTATTTAAAATAAGAAACAAAAAACGACAACTTCCTAGAAATAAAGAGGAGAAAATAAAAATTACGAAAACAAAAGGTACTCAAACTCGTGCAAAACCAATGTATATAGATGCGGAATCTCAATCGCATTTTCCTGAATATAAGAATGTTTGAATATAAGTTGTTCCTGAAGAAGAAGAAGTATATGAAAAAGAAGCTGATGGCGAAGTATTTGATGATATTCAGGAAAATGTTTTAACAAAAGCATTGTCAGCTGCTTCAGTTGGAGAACGTCTTAGAAAAAGAAAATCAATTAGAAATCAAAATGTACAAATTTTTGAAACTGATACAGGAGACATTATAACTGTTCCTTTAGATAGCCCACCAACGAAAAAAGAAAAAACTATAAATAGCAAAGAGTTGAATAATTCATCAAGACGTGTTTTAAGGTCAGCAGTAGGTAATACTCAAACAGAACTAAATTTTCCAATTCGTAAAAATAAATCTACAAGCTCATGGACAACATACAAGTAAATGATGAATTTTATGTCACTTTACTCAGTGATTCATCTATGAACTATTATCCAGAAAATTCATTATCATCTTTTACAAATAAAATGAATAAATACATGTGTGATTCAAGGTGGAAAGTCGGTATTTCAGAAATGTATGTTAATGATTTCGTTCCAAATGTGTATGGTGAAGAATGGGAAAAAAGTACTCAAATATTTATTAAAGGTATGCAGAAAAATATGATAGGAGTTGGAACATCATATATTCCATACATAGAAAAACAAATGATATGCGACTAGAAAGTTTTTCTACTACCAACACTAATTCAAAATATACGCCCACTTAACAGGTTTACAAGAAAAGAAGTTGAACTACAGTTGATTTGGGGAATTTTTAATTTTATAAACGATGAAGTTCATTATATACAACCAACAAAAGCTGAGGAGATGCCTAAAAATTTAAGTTACACCACAATATGTGTTACCAAGCCTAAAATAGATATAAAAATAAGAGCAAATTACGCTTATACCCTCGAAGGACTTTTGACAACATATTTCAATCAAGTATCTTTTAAAGTTACAGATTTTAAAAAATATAAATCACGTGTAATAGAAGCTTTCAAAACTTTTATAGATAGTGTACAATTGATTCCCATTAGTAAACCAGATATGTTTTTTATATACACAGACATAATTGAACCGCAAAAATTAGGTGATAAAGATATAAGATGTTTAAGATCTGTTAACATACAAAATTCTTTCACTGATACTGTAAAATAATTCAGTAATATTCAATATTGCAATGTGGAGAAATCATTTAATAACATTTCATTACTTTTATGTGATAAATATGGATACAAAATAAACTTTTCCAATAGTTCAATTCCAACAAAAATTGTATTACATTTTAAAAAAGTATAAATAAAAGCGATTTTACAAAACTATATATTATTTTATTTTATTCATTATGGAGAGAGCGTACTACAAATATTATTTAGTTCAATCAGGAAAAGGCCTTGAGGATATTGGTCCTTTGTTACACTCAATTGTACCTTACCAAAGGGGATGAGGGTTAGGGAGCTTTGTCGGTGGTCTTTTTATATATTTAAAACCAATATTTACGTCTGGAGCTAATATATTAAAAAAAGAGGTTATTAACTCTGGTATTAATGCATTATCTGATATTGCCACAGGTGCAAATGTAAAAGAAGTGATTCAAGATCGACGTAAAGAGATAATGAAAAATGTAAGACGAGGTGCAGTTCGGAAACTCAATGAAATGTATGGACAAGGCAAAAGAAAACGAAGAAAACCTATAAAATGACCTCTCATTAATAATTTAAATTATTTTACGTCGAAGCGACGCAAAGTTAATAACAAAAACAAACAAAAAGATATTTTTGAATAATTATGATTGAATGTATGAAATCAGAGCTTGATATTTTTAAAACACATCCTATTCAGTCAAGTATTTTACGATGTGAAGAAGTTTCCTATAACCCTATTGCTTCTTTAGATAATCTATCTGTCATAGAATTTGTTTCACTAGGGCACGGTGATACATATAGAGACTTGTCTTTGACATATCTAAAATTAAAAGTACACATTTTAAAAAAAGATGGAACTCAATGGAATAAAGATAAAAAAACTGATGGAACACCTATACAACAACCAAGTGTGGTTAATAATATGTTACATTCATTAATAAAACAATGCAATGTTCAACTAAATGGAAAGAATATATCTCCATCAGATGGCAATTATCATTACAGAGCTTATATTGAATCATTGTTAAATTATGGTACGGATGCCGCTACAACGCATTTGGAGTGTGGTGGATGGATGCTAGATAAGCCAAATATAGCAAAAACAGATAATAGTGGTTCAAAAGAACGTCAAAAATTATACCAAAATAGCAATGTAGTGGAACTTATGGGGAAACTACATTTAGATATGTTTAACCAACCTACACTTCTCATAAACAATGTCGATGTTCGAGTTATCCTAACATTAGAAAAACCAGATTTTTACCTCTTTGCAGATGATACTGATGAATCTCAACTGAAAATTTTAGAAGCCACTTTATTTATGAGACATGTAACAATTAATCCTAGTGTGCTATTTCCTTTACAGCACATAATGCTGTATTGGAAAAAACTAATGCCAAATACAATTACAAACGGGTAGAGGTAAAAACTTTTACCATTCCACAGAATAGTTCATCAATATCACTTGATAATGTTTTTATTGGACAGTTGCCAAACACAATCATTTTTTGCATGACAGAAAATGCAGGTTACTCTGGAAAAAGGTCAAAAAACCCATACAATTTTAAACATTTTGATATTTCACAATTTGTGTTAAACGTAAATGGTGTTCAAATACCTAATTCAGCAATTGAAACCAGTTTTTCAGATGAAAATAATTGCTGTACAAGAGCATACACTACACTTTTTTCAGGAACTGGAATTTACCATAATGATAAAGGTCATCAAATAACAAAAACCATGTTTAGTAATGGGTTTTTCATTCTATCTTTTGATTTAACTCCAGATGCATCAAGAAATGAAGTGTGTCAAGGTCTACTAAATCAAGGTACAGTTAGAATTGAGGCAAGGCTATCAAAACCACTTACATCTACACTGACTGCTATTGTTTATGGAGAATTTGATGCAAGTTTACAAATTGATAAAAACCGAAATATATTCTCAAACCTATAAATAGCATACATAAAAGTAAATTTGAATATTTGACAAAATGTCACTGTCTTGTGCACTTCTGGATGTAACATTTTGTAGTGATGATAATAATACCTTGTTTGCGAAAGATATTTGTATAGTTGGTTTTAAAGAACCTTGTAAAAATTTTGTAAAAGAGCTCAAATATAAATTTCCAACTAGGGATTTTATAAATGATAATTTTGATAATTACTCTTTTGGAACTGTGTACAACGATAAAATAAATAAAGAGCTCTGTCAAATACTAGAAAAATTTGATGTTATTATAACAAATAAAAAAATCAAAAAAGAGTTTTTATCAAATTATATTAAAGAGACAACTAAAGTATATGACTTGAGTCAATTTGATTGATGAATACCCTAGAGATAAGTGACGTATTAAGATGTAACAAACACACACGTAAATTTTTTAAAGGAGTTTTTGCTCTGGATCAACTCCGCAGAATAATTGAAAAACAAACTTTTTTAATTGTAAACACTGATAAATCAAAATATCCGGGAACACATATCCAAAGAATGGCTGTGTTGAATATTTTGATTCGTTTGGTAGAAAACCAGATAAATTAGAAATTTTAAGTTACTTAAAATACCAATGTATAATTTTTAATAAGAAACAGTTACAAAGTAACTATTCAGATATCTTTGGCAATATTGTTGTGTTTATAGATGGTATAGATGTTGCGGTTATAGTATGAACGCTTTTTAAAAAAATTTAATAAGGGAAATCAACTAGAAAACGATAAGTATATTTTAAGTACCTTTTAAAATGTATTTGGAAAATATAACTCATTACAAATTTGTGTTCCTAAAACGTATAAATAATAAACACAATATAAACAGGTTTTAGTAAAATTAAAGGAATGGAAGCACCAGGTCAGAACACAAATTTATTGCTAAGTTACACATATTTTCTCAATAAGAGTCATACATTAAAAATTGCTGTTGGATTTGACTGTGAGTCATTTGAAGCCTCAAGTATAATTCACCGTATTGGTAAAAAGTCAATTGTCTTAAAATATCACGAATAGAATAAATTTTATTACGAATTTAACAAAAAATAATAATAAAAGATATAAAACAGAAGTTTCATCATGGACTAAAATCAGCGAACAGGCAAAGTATAAGTATTAACAAAGAAGAAGCAGAGCAGTTTTACAATTTAAGCGATTTTCTTCACGCAGTGATGACCTATTATAAATCTGCTGAGTTAAATGTAAAAGACTATGTTCAGGAATATCTAAATTTATGTGTCGAACAACAAGTATTTAGGTTAGAAAGAGAAATTTATGTACCAATACAACGTTTTAATGTACAATGTAATTATTCAAGGTTATTTTTGAAATTCCTGTAATTTTAAAGGAACAAATCTGTAATATACTACATAAAACAAACAAAATAAATCACAACAAATAATATAAAAATTTTTATTTTTTATTTATATGTTTTAGATAGATAAATATTTTTCTGTACACCTTTCATTAGATTATTTAATTAAAATTATTTAGGAATATTAAATCATTGAAATAATCAAGATCTCCCTGCTGATTATTTATATCCCAAATTTCATTAAATGAACTGCTTCCTCATCTTCCTCAATTTCTTCTTCCACTTCTTCTTCTTCTAATTCAACTATCTGGAACGGTGGTATAAATTCCTCAGTTTCTGCTAAATCTTCGTCGTCCATGGTGGACGTAATTTCATTTTCTTGTATCTGACCTTGTGTATTTACATCATCTACAGTTTCTTTAAATGCAAATGATGTGGAATCAGGCACCATTTCAGTGAGTTGTTGAGCAGTCAGAATGGAAATGAATTAAATTTGAAAATAAAAGTTGAGTTATATATAGAAAAGTATAAAAGTAAATTAAACTCAATTAGATGATTAGTTTAAACCATGCTTTGTTCTATCATTTTATGTGTAATAATTATTATAACATTACCTTTAACATTTTTAAAACAAAATATCAAGAGCTTAAATAGTGACTGAAATTCATAGACAGGCAAGACGTAAATTTCTTAGAAGAAAATTCAAACAGAAAGGTCTATATGACACGTGGCAAATCGATTTAGTCGAAATGATACCTTATGGAAAATTTAATAATGGTCATTGATACTTTTTCCAAATATGCCTATGCTGAACCTGTGAAAACAAAAAATGCTGAAAATGTTTTAAATGCCTTAAAAACAATTATTATTAGAGCTAAAGTTATACCAAAAAATATTCACTCTGATCAAGGCAAGGAATTTTTTAATTTACAATTTATATGAAAGAAAAATCAATCAATCATTAACACTTATTTAGCGAATTAAAAGCATCAATTGTTGAACGATTTAACCGTACATTGAAAAATTCTATGTGGAAAAAATTTAGTTTAAACAGGAATTATAAATGGTTACCTATTATACAATCATTAACAAAATTCAATATAATTCAAGACAAGAAGAAATTAGCTCTACAAAAATAAAAGAACATCTTCCAAGTTTATGTGTGGCTCAGCTAAGATGCTTTAAATGTATTAACATTGATTCTCTATGCTTCTGTGGAAAATGTAAATTAAGAGAGAGAATTTTTAAAACGAAAAATGTGATAGAGGATTTCATGGAATTTATTTTAAAATTAAGAAAGGAATTCAAAAAGATGTCATAATTGCTCATAATGGTCAGGAGTTTGACCTTCAATTTATTCTGAATTATATACTCAATAAAACTGTACTTGAACCAAAGTTAATTATGCGAGGTACAAAAATTATTGTTATGATAATTGATAATATTAAATTTATAGATTCTATGAATTACTTTCCTATGGCCTTGGCAAAATTACCAAAAGCTTTTAATTTATCATTCAATTTGAAAAAGGGTTATTTTTCCCATCTATTTAATAAATTAAAATGAAAATTACATTAGCCCACTTCCAGCAATTAAATACTATAACTCTAATACAATGAAAGCAGATGAGCGTAATGAATTTTTAATGTGGTATGAACAAAATAGAAACTCAGAATTTAATATGGAGAAAAATATTTTATTAATACTGTATAAATGATGTTGAAATTCTAACTAGAACATGTCTGGTTTTCAGAAAATTTTTTATAGAAGAATGTAATGTGGAACCATTTGTAGAAGCAACAACAATAGCTTCAGCCTGTAATCTTGTATATGGAAGAAACTTTCTAAAATCGAATACTATAAGAATTATACCAAGAAAAGGATATAGGATGTTAGACAATCAGTCAAAAATTGCCATGCAATGGCTTATTTGGGAAAAAGATTTGAGAAAAATTGATTTGAAATGTGCATTTAATGGAAAAGAAAAACAAATTGGAAATCTTAAAGTCGATGGATTTTGCGAAGAGACTAAAGAAATATTTGAATTTTACGGTTGCTTTTATCATGGACATCTAAAATGTTTAACAAACCAGAGGGATATACCATTACATGATAACTCTGGCGATACTTTGAATCTACGATATGAAAAAACATTAATGAGATCAGAGTTTATAAAATCATGTGGATATAAGGTTATTGAGATGTGGGAATGTGAATTCCGGGAGCTAATGAGACACAATGAAAATATGAGATATTTAGAAAATCATTCATTAATTAATTTAGTTCCTTTAAATCCTCGTGTTGCATTTTATGGCGGAAGAACGGGAAATACTTACACATATTATAAATGTAAACAAAGAGAAAAAATTAAATACATAGATGTATGTTCCTTATACCCATATGTTTGCAAACGAGGAAAATTTCCTCAGAAAAATGAGATATTTAGAAAATCATTCATTAATTAATTTAGTTCCTTTAAATCCTCGTGATGCATTTTATGGCGGAAGAACGGGAAATACTTACACATATTATAAATGTAAACAAAGAGAAAAAATTAAATACATAGATGTATGTTCCTTATACCCATTTGTTGCCAAACGAGGAAAATTTCCCATAAACCATCCTAAGATTTATGTTAGAGAAGATACTTGCTCTAAGTTAAACAGAATGACTATTGACGGTATTATTAAATGTAAAATCTTACCACCAACAAATCTATTACACCCCGTGTTACCTGTCAAACAAAATAATAAATTGATGTTCTCACTATGTAGCACTTGTAGTGAACAAAAATATCAAGGAAAATACTGTGAACATACAGACGATGAAAGAGCATTAGTAGGAACTTGGGTAATTGATGAATTTAAAAAAGCAATTGAAAAAGGGTATAAACTTTTAAATATTTATGAAGTTTGGGAATACGAAACAGTAAAATATGACAATTGCAATGGTATTGATAGTTTATTCACTAAAATGATGAATAAATTTATAGAGACTAAACAAGAAGCTTCTGGCCAATAAAATGTCAAACTCAAAAAGAAAAGGAAATATATATTGATGGTTTTTTTTGAAAAGGAAGAAATTGAATTAGAATACGATAAAGTAGTTAATAATCCTGGTTTAAGATCTTTTGCTAAGATTATTTTAAACTCATTCTGGGGAAAATTTGGGCAAAAGGAAAATCAACAACAAACCACCATTATAAATCAACCTTTTAAACTTTACGAGTTAATAACAAACCCCTCTGTAGAATTATGTCACATATTTCCTGTAAATGAAGAAAATATAGTGGCTAGCTTGAAGTATAAAGAAAAAGCAGCAACTTCTTTATCTACTGTCGGCGTAAGTATCACTGCTTATACAACAACACATGCTCGTCTTCAACTTTACAGTTATCTAGAGAAGCTAGATAGTAGAGTATTATATTATGACATCGATTCGGTGTCGTATATTAGTCGAGAAGGAGAATATGAACCACAAACAGGAGAATTTATAGGAGACATGACAGATGAGTTAGAGTTATATGGTATAGGGAAGTTATATTACAGAATTTGTAAGTGGTGGTCCCAAGAACTACGCCTAGAAAATTTATTGTGCAAAAGATAATACCGAAAAAATTGTTTGTAAAGTTAAAGAATTCTCTCTTAGTTATGAAGCTTCACTAAAAATTAATTTTAATAGCATAAAGGAAGCAGTTTTAAATTCATTGAATAGTACAGACACATACGTCATTTCAGAAAATATTCGTCGAAATAAAAATCACGATGTACTTACGATTCCTGAAATAAAAAAATATCAACGAAAATCGGAAAACGAAAATTTAATGAAGATGGTAGTTCTTTACCGTATGGATATAATAGGAAAAAATCACGTGTTGATAAGTAAATCATTCAAATTTGTGTACATATTAATTTAAAATTTTTAAAATCTTAACATCTGGTTATCGTAAAAAAATTTTTCAACTTAGATTTAAATAAAAATATAATAATAAAAAATTTAATAAAAGATTTTTAACATAAAAATAAAAATGTCTTTTATTTTTATCTTATGTTTACAAAATAGGTACCAAAAGCAATTAACTTCTTTTTGATTTTTATTATTTTTTATTTTTTCATTTCTTACATTTCTTTCTTCTTATAGAACAGAAAAAAGAAATCCTACATAACAGATGCACCTATAATTATATAATTTTTTTCTTTCTTTTGTTTTTATTTTTACTTTTTTACTGTATTCATAAATTTTAACATTGTTTAAAAGAGTAAAACTAGTTTTAACAATTTATTTTACACTAGGTAAACAGAAATTAGAAGAATGCAAAATATTTTTTAAGTTCATATGTACTTAGAACAAAATATAGAATATAGAGAAACACTCATATCCTAAAATAGGTAACATATTTTTCTTATTTTTATTTTGCACCTTGAAGCTATAATAACAACTTTTAACAATTATTAATCTTCTTTATAAGCCAAACTACACTTTGTACTTCTTGTTTACGTTTACGTTTTGTTTTTATTTTTATTATTTACATCTTGGTATTCAAAAGTACCTATGAATATTTTCCTTATTAAATAATAAAAAAAAGTTTTTTTCGTTTCTTTTATATCTCCTTTTACGTATGTAGGTATATTTTATTAAGCATGCGATTTTGCGCAATTGAAAAAAATAAACTTGATTTGACCTGAAAAAAATCATCTTTCTATTTGTATGATATCCTATTACTACGTATCAATGAATTTATTGAAAAATCTAAATATCCTAAACTTGTTCAGTTCATTAACCTTGCCTAACAACTTCTACAGTACCAACAACCTTCATTTCCTACTATACAACCACTTGCAACTTATAAGTTAACAACCCATGCTTATAACCTAAACCAAAACAAAACAAGTTTTTGACCTACTAACCAAGGATAACCTACATTAAACCCATCAATCAAAATATAGGTCAGTGGGCGTGGTCTTCGGTGCGATATGGCATGATTTTTTCCCATCCCCAAGTGCAGGATTACCTACTTGCACATTTGGGAGTGTACTCACAATATTTTTGTAGATCACCTAGCTTGTGACATCTTCTGCACCTCATAGGATTTGGATACATTTTTTTAACGGAGTGTATCGTAAAACTGCTTTTTACTTCTTTTGGGGGATCAATATCATCGAGAGTGATTATTATTGCTCCTGTTGGTTTCTTTTCATTAATTTGGAGTTTGGTGAGCTTAAATACTTCGATTATTCTTGGATCTTTTTCTTTAAACCTGTCAGTAGTTCAGAACTTTCAACATTTATTAGGTCTCTGTCAAATATTATTCCTTTTGAATAATTTAGTGTTTTATTCAATTCTATGTTGACAGCTATGTTTCCTAATTTATCCTGCTTTAAGAATATATCAGCCACTTTTTTAGTTGGTACTTCCAATAGAATGTTTCCTGTTCTGTCCCATGTCGCTATGAAGATTGGATATATTCCTTCGAGAAATTTTGTAAGTACAAATTTATTAGTAGCCCTCAAACTTGTTGTGTTGTCGGTTGCTTTTATATTAAGAAATTTTTTGCCCTCATTCGTATAGGTTATGTTTCCAGGCTGCAGTTTGTTGTGTTGTTTTTTCCTTTTTGCAGGGGACTCCTCATCAAGGAGACCATATCGATTTGCGCTCGCCGAAGGAAGCATTTTTTTGTGTGTTCTTATATTATATGATACTTGTTTCTTATTGTGTTGTTAAAATAGTTAAAATGTGGTTTTGCTTTTTTTTTTGTTTATTAGTTTTGTTTATTTTTTTTGTTTGTTTTTTATGTTTTAAATAAAATTGTTTTTTTTTGAGTAGTTATTTACAAATTAGTACGATAATTAATTGTTAACAAAAAGAAAAGTTATTTTAATTTTATTCTTTTTAATTGTTAATTTTCACAACCTATCCTCTTTGTATATACGAATAATTTGTACTTATATTACTACCCAATTAATTAAAAGATTGATCACCATCACCAAATAAAAACTTTAAATTTATAATTTTGAAATAAAAAACAAATATTAATTTATTTAGTTTGTTATTAAAGGAACTATACTTTTTGTTATTAAAGGCACTTAACAAAATTTTATATGATGTTGTTAAAAGGTCTGAATCGGCAAAGTTAAAATTAAATGAACGAAAGTGTGAGTTCGGTGTTCTAAAAATTAAGTTCTTTGGTTATATCTCCAATCCGGAAGGTGTTAAACTTGATTCAAAAAAATTGAGGCAATTAATAAAATGCCTGCGCTAAATTCGGTTAAAGACTTGATACAATTCTGTTCAGTGTCACTAAATTTCACAACTATTTTTAAAGTCAAGCTGTTACAACACATACGGATCATAAGCTATTAATTTCGATTTTTAAAAAGGCTTTAAAAAATTTTTAGGAGTAGAATCAGCCTTACGTTAATGCATATTTTTATAGCACTTTTATGTCAAATTTATTTTGACAGGTGCAAAAAAGCATTTTATTCTAGCATTATTTAACTATATTTAGAATTATGTATGATCACTATGGCAATATTGAGTAAATTTTAAGGCACATATCATTAATTGCCAGTTGTTATTATTTTAATTTTTAAATTTTTTGAGGAAAGAAGAAATATAGAAACTGTATTATGTAACATAAGTAACTACATTAGTTAAATTATTACAATAAACAAAAAATTAACTTACAATTCTATTATTTTCCAAAAATATTGTATAATTCAATAATAAAGAATTATTATTTCGCAGAAAAATATTGATTATCTTCCTACTTCTGTAATTTTTTGCATTATTATTCATTTTTATATTTTTTATATTCACTATACTTTTAACAAAAACAAAAACAAATAATTCTTAGTGCAAGTGCAATCATCTAGTATGATTTTCAAAACACTAATTTTTGACAAATAATCAAGTGTGAAGTGCGATGAATGCCGTACAGCACTTGGCGCTGTTAGGAGTTTTGGGATAAAGAAATAGTGCGATAAAATAGTAATTGGTGCGATGTTTAGTGTGATGGTTCGGAAAAGCCCTTAAGATAGTTAAGTTTACGTACAAGTATACATATCAAATATTGTCCGGCAGAATTACTAATGTCACGAAATCTACGAACATGAATACCCACAACCAACCAATATTTAAGGTCCAAAGTCGTAGAATTCATTACGTTGTTTATTAATTTATATGAGGCTGCCGGGGTTTGAACCCGAGACTTTTCAAATGATTACAAGAACTGTTTTTTGGAATATTAAAAAAAAATAAAGAATACTATGACAACTGTGCTATCACTCGACTAATATTACAAAAAGAGACACCAATATTTTTCAAAAAGTTTCCTTCTGAATCTTGGAAAAGTGAAAAAGTGGTTGAAAATCTAAAAGAGTCAAGATCAGTCTTAATAGAGGATTCAGAGGGTAATCAATGTGGACATAACGAAATTGATACACAATTAATATTTCGTTTAGAAAAAGTTATAGAAAAAAACATAATCACACAGTTAATAATATATGTATATGTAACATCACTGACATTACATTTACCTGTCTGTTTAAAATTTTTCAATTTATTAAAATTTTAGTATTTGAATTTAACATTGTAAAGCTAAACTTTGAGAGAGAGCATGTAAATATGTAATTTTAAATATTGAATTTAATATTAAATTTAACTATGTAAATCTAAGCTTTGATAGAGAGTATGTAAATTTTTTTTTTTTGAATTTTCTAATTAAATTTTAAGGGTTTAATTTTATTATATAAATTTAATTATGTAAAACTGAGCTTTGAGAAGGATATGTAAGATTATATGTTTTCATAAAATTAAATAGTGCATATAGTGACTATAAATACATATTCAGTATATATAAAACTTCCCTAGGATTTTTGTTGATGAAAGTTGGACCATTCCTTTTATTGAGAATCCAGTAGGTTAGTTGTACATATATATTCTGAAAGAAGTTTACTTCTGTTATTGCATTGGTGCTTCCCCACACTATGTTGTGTGAGTTGGTATCGCAGACTACAATCAGGTGTGAACCATTAGGAAATATGATGTTATTTATAACTCATCAGTTCTTTAAAAAACCTTGTTGTAGTGCTTGCTTTACATGACATGACAGGTAAACTGATGCAATTATGATTGTCATTTTAGCTTCATCCGGTACACATTCAATTTGGATGGCGACTGCATCTTTATTTTTAGTTGCGGAATAGAAATCGCTTTTAGTAATTTGCTTGACTCTTATATGAACTACCGAGATGTTTTCTTAAACAACGGTTCCACTACAATTTCCGCAGCAGCGACGCTTCTTTGCAAGTTGGCTTAAATTATTTTTGTGGCTAACATCCTCTTTATGGTTAGTGTACACCATTTTCAATTTTCTCAATTGCTTAAAAATATAGAAAGCTTTTCCTTCAAGTCATCTATGGCAGTAGAAAAAAATTGTTTACTTTGCGCGAAAAAAAATTGGTTTATAGAAAGTATAATTTTTGATTGAAAAGAACGATATTTAATATAATCTGATATATGCGAATCATTTCTTACAATCCTCAATAATTAAAAGATACAGAAAAATTTAAAAAACATGGCATGGCATAAAAAATGAAAAGCAAGTATCCACCTAGACTACGATCGTTTGCAATCACTTTAAAATTTTTGTCACTTAGAGCATAGAATTATTTAAAAACAATGTTTAAAAATAGTTGGCATGTTCAAGAACAATAAGGCAATAGTATTCGACTGTTAATGACACCTCGCTTTTCAGAAGAAGCTTTATTGGCTAAAAACGTGAAAAACCTAGACAAAAATTATTGATTATGGATGAAATGGCCATAGCTAAGCATGTACAGTACGATAGAACTAAAAAATATTCTAACGAAGAAGGGGCTGCAATTTCAAAGCTTTATTTTTTTTAAAGATGAGAAGATCAAAATTATTAACTTAACTTTTGGTGGTCAGCAATATGGTAATGGCCAAAAATTTAACATTTAATTTAAAACTGCAGAACCGAAACCTTTTTTGTTTTTTGCATATATAGTTACAAAACAAAAATATATCTACTAACTGATGTTGCACATATAACACCGTATAGCCACTAAAGAAATAATTTTGAAATAATTAAAAATGAACAAAAAGTAGAATATAATAAAAGTAGAGTAGAATTTATAAAAAATTTATAGGATTTCCAATCTAATACATTTGGCCAACAAATTTACACAAAACATAGTATTCAATGGCAAAAGCAGAAAATTAAGATAAAATTAGCTGCAGAAACATATAGCAAACGTATAGCGGATGTCTTAAAATGATTGCTTACTAAAAAGAAATAATAAATTATTTATTGGATGAAAGGCAAAAATAAAATTTATTAGGATACCAAATGATTTATTCGATATTTTTAATTCAAATTTCAAATTCGAAAAGGAATATCAAAATGTTTTAAATGAAAATAATAAAATATAAAATAATAACTAATTAAAAATAAAGTACCGGCTGTTATAATTGATAAAAAAATACTACCAAATGAGCAATTTGGCTTCAGATCTGGGAGCAACACCATCCATCCCTTGTTACGGCTCAAAAATTATATAAAGGTCAGCATGTCAAAAGGTCAGTCCGTGGGAATGGTAACTCTTGATGTAAATTCAGCCTTTGATTCAGTTTGACACAATGGGTTAGTGCATAAACTTATGAAACTAAAATTTAAACTATATTTGGTTAAAATACTGCAAAGTTTTTTATCAAATAGAAAATTTTATGTTAGTATAGGAGCAAACTTCTCCGATATGTTCGACATCCCATCTGGTGTGCCACAAGGTTCTGTCTTAGGGCCCATACTTTACAACATTTATACCCACGACATTCCTTGCTCCGAAAGTTTTGAAATCGGTATTCGCAGACGATACTTGTATTTACGCTAACGGCGTCTATAGTGAAATTGTTGAGTACAAGCTTCAATCCTCACTTGGCTATTTATCAAAATATTTCTGCAAATGGAAAATTTCCATTAATGCAGATAAAACAAAAGCCATATATTTCACCCGCAAAAGAAAAAGCTGTTACAAATCGAAAAATTAACTAGTTTTAAACTCCCAAAAAATAAACTGGTATACTGAAGCTAAATATCTGGAAGTCACAATGGATAACAAACTAACTTTCAAGGAACATATTTCTAATACAATTAAAAAAGTAAAGAAAACAATTTGCGTACTGTATCCATTTATTAATCGTAACTCAACATTAAACATAGAGAACAAATTATTGATTATGAAAGTAATCTTTCAGCCAATATTATGTTATGGAGCTCCAGTGTGGATTGACAGCGCAAATATGCATATCAATGAAATAAATATGCATATCAATAAAATGAAATTTTAAAAATGATATTGAATTTGCCTTTTTATTTTCTACAGATAAATTACATGATAAAGCAAAATTACTTACTATCAAAGAAAACGTTTTTAAAATTGTTGATAAATTTAAAGAATCTACTATAAACTCTCATAATACTCTTATTAAAAATTTATATAGGCAATAAGCTAAAGTTATTTTAAGGATAGATTAGATAGTTTTAAGTAGGACTAGGGACTAGCTTAATATATAGCAATAGCAATACTGAAAAATTGAGAAAATATAATCTATTGCATTTTTAATCTATTATATTTTTATTTCTATCGTCAAATGTAACCTGCATTCAAATATTTTGATTTTTTTTTAATTGCGGACGTTTTTTAATTCTCGCGGATTGTTTTAGCCAGCCAAGTAACAAAACAATTTTATTATGGGTACACAAAAAAATATTTAGTTTCATTAATTTTATTTTAGTCATGGCTACGAAAGCCAAGCGAGGAAAAAATACTTTCAGTGTCAAATTAAAACAGGAATGAATTCCCACATATTATATCTCAAAATAGTGACGATACAATTGTTAAATGTATTATGTCATATGTGCAATGTGCACTTCAATATTACGTTTTCAGATAGAGCTTCCATAACTAAACATATTGAGTCTAAATCGCATAAATTTGCATTAACTGCAGCAACTACATCACAAATTTTAATAAATTTTATAACACCGACATGGGGCACTGGTCAACAAAATATTGCTATTGGTGAAGGTACATTTGCTTACCACGCAAATCGACATAGCGATAGTTTCAGAATCATCGATTGCACAACGACAATAGTTCAAAAATTATTTGAAAAAAAATGTATGTGCAAAGGAACAAAATGCAATTATTCGAAATGTCTTTTATAAATTTTCAAAAACATTATTAATGAAAGATTTAGACAATGCCAAATATGTAGCAGTTCTATCAGATGCAACTAATCATAATGAAATAAAACTGTGAAATATTTTGATTTTGACAACGGAATACAAAATAAAATATTGGACATTAGTGATTTAGAAGGTGAAACATCGGAAATTCTGTCAAATCACATTTTTAAAATTGTCAAAAATAATAATATAACTGAAAAAGTAATTGGTCTAATGACAGACAACACAAACACGAATTTTGGTGGAAAATATCAAAGGAGAAAATAATGTATTCAAAAGACTTATGAAATTGATGAATGTGAAGGTTATAGGAATCGGTTGCAATGCTCATGTCATATCAAACACGATCAATACAGCCTCGAGTTTATTAAGCGTTGATGTTGAGATTATAATTCCTCAAATTTATATTTCCATAGATATACCGTAAGAGTGACTCAATTAAAAGAATTCTGTGAGGAGGAATCGATTGTATATAAGAAAATGCTGAGATTTTCGAAAACTCGATGGCTAGCAACTTTTTACAAGAATTGATTCATTAATTACAATTATTGGTAAATTACCTAATTTAAAATTCTTAAATCAGCATTTTCTTTTAATAATAATATCTAAATTCTTTATTGACACATATATGGTTCATAGTATTTAAAATTCTTTATAAAATTACAATTACATTTTATGACATTCTTAAAAGTTCAGTTACAGTTTTTTGTTATATTGCAATTTTTTGTTAGTTAAATTATTGTACTTTTTATTTAAAACATTTCCAGTTATCTTATTGCAAAAAAATTTTTTTTTCTTTTACAACTTTAAAAGCATACTCATACATTTTGATGAGTTTGTATTTTTGTTCTTACTATGACCATGTGTTTTTTTTTTTTTTTTTTGAATTTTTGTTTTAATTTTATTGTTGTATTATTAGATAATGTTGTTGTTGTTTCTAAGGGGGGGATTAAATAGCCCTTACACCTAGGCCCTGCGACCCGTTGTGCTCCCCTGCTCAATGATCCGCTCGCTTTCTGCGCTCGCTTTCTTTTCTTTCTCGTCGAGCCACTCAATTCCTTTCATGAAACGCACTATGTCTCCTATATTGAGCATTCTCACCTCGGAGAAGTTTGCCCATTGATCCTCTCTTCCGTTATACCTATTCTTCACTTCCGTTATACCCAGCGCCGGATCGAGGGATTTCAGCCCCGGGTGCGGATTAGGTAAATGGCGCCTTCATTACTAAATATATAGAATATAATGAAATATAAAAAATGTAGTAACTTTCAATTGCAATCCACGTTATACTTATTGTCTAACTTATATGGATACTTGTCAAAAAAAAAAAAATTAAATCTGTTCTCAATATTCAAAAATATTTAAAAAAATTCAATAGAAAATGCTGTTGTAATTATGTATAATACGTATATTAAATTGATTATACCTTTACTTAAAAGAACACAACATAAAAGAAAATAATATAATTTAAATAATTCACATTTTCTAAAAGTAAAATAAATTATAAGAATAAAAATAACAGTCATAGACATATCAAAAAATTAAAAGATAAAAATAAATCATATTATATTCACTTTCCTTGCTTTAATTTCAACTCTTTAACTAACTCTTTTATCAATTTGTCGTATTCTAAGGAACCAGAAATTTCGGATCCGATTGATATAAGACCCAAGCCAACCAATCTCCCCTGGCTCATACTTGATCTCAAATAATTTTTAATTATGTTTAATTTAGAGAAGCTCCTTTCAGCGCTTGCTACTGTTACTGATAATGTAAGCAGGATCCTAATAGCTATAAATAAATTTGGAAAAATATCTTCCATGTTTTGCATGCTTAGACAATTTAAAATTTCAAGTGGAGTTAGTTTTTTGTTTATTATCACATTGAAATTTTGTATTTCTTCGCAGAGTTCTAGAGCATCAATATCGCTATCCAATGAATCCGTCAAAAACAATTGTAAATCTTTACAGAAATTTATAATATAATCTTTTGTCTGGCTCTTTAATGCAATTATATTATATAAAAATCCAAATGTATCATTGTGTTTCTCTATTTGAATAAATCTTTCTTCTAGTGAATTTATAACAACATCAATAACGAAGTAAAAGAAATTTACTTTAGTGGATGAGGGAAATTTGTTTCGCTTTCTAAGAGATCAGCCATCTTTTTTGCTTCATTAATTACTTCAACAAATTTTTCATCTGTCCGATAACTTTTTAAAAACCTGCAAATATTTTTATGCAGAGAAATGCATTCAAGTTCGGACTTTACATCATTTAAAACTAGACTGCAAAGAAATTTAAAGCATGAAATTTGCTTAGATAAACCTTTTGCAATAGATTGTGTTGTGCTGTCACATGTCTTGTCTAAATGAATTTCAACTAGAGCATCACAAATTTCTTCGATTTGAAATCTAAGGGGCGTAATAGCTGATATTCGGCTTTCCCAACGAGTTTGACGAACTGGCTTCAAATTAAGATTTTTTACGTGTTTCTTAAGAACATACCAACGACTAGTAGATTTCGAAAAAATACATATAACTCTTGAATCAAATTGAAGAAATTAATTGTCTCTCTGGAAGATGACGCTGCATCATTTATCACTAGATTTAAAGAATGAGCTGCACAGGGAATGAAAGTTGCCCTAGGGTTAAGAAGCGTTATTCGATTTTGAACTCCGGCTTTCTTTCCTTTCATGTTTGATCCGTTGTCATATCCCTGTCCTCTCATGTCACTCAATGGGATTTCCATTTCATTTAGCTCTTTTAATAAAGACTCCGTTAAACCTTCACCGGTTGTATCAGTTACTGGAATAAAACCTACGAAATGTTCACGGATTTCCATTTTTTCAGCACATTTTGTTACAAATCTTATTACAATAGACATTTGCTCTATATAACTTATATCGGGTGTACAGTCAAGTATAATGGAATAGTATTTGTTTTTTTTTACTAAACCAACTATATTATTTTTGATATTTTTTGCTATAAGGGATATAAGTTCATTCTGATTCCATTCCATGGCTAAAATTGTGAAAAGCCGATTGTTTACTTCTAAAGTTATTTATATATACTTCTGTACTTTTATCAAACTTTGCCAATAATTCCATTAATTTTAGAAAATTTCTGTTATTTCGATCATATAAATTCTCACTGGATCCACGAAGAGCAAGATTTTAAGAACCAAGAAATTGTAACACAGATATTATTCGTTTCAAAATTTCTTGCCACTTACGTGTTTCAATTTCTATTAAGTTCTGATGTACATTGTCAATAGTGGTTGCGCTTTTTATTCTTAAATCTAATTCCATCCAGCATTTCATACTTTCGAAGTCATTGGAACTAACTTTGTGCCGTTTTAAGTCACGTGATAAATGAATTCAATCTGAATTTCCACACACACTCTAGTTTGTTGTAGTTTTTGAAAGCAAAATACAAGCAAAGCAAAAAACTGCATCTTTGGAGGTGGAATATACTAACCAGCGCCTAGAATACTTTTCGCCATTGGGCAATATACGGCTATAATATGAAGCCGAAAAATGACGGCCTTTATCGTCAATGGAAAGTTAATGTCCAAAATTTGAGTAAGCGGACCTCTTTTTACCAAAACTTGTCTTATTTTATCGGTTATTTTTTGCCAGTTACCTGGATCAGTAGGTATTTCAGATACGTTTGAAATAGAACAATTTGATGCAGATCTAGCAAAGGTAACGTTATCCGATTCATCTTCAAAGCAAATCTCTTGCGCATTTGTTTCAATTAAGTCGTTGTTAGTATATTCACTATTAGTTTCTTGATTAGCTTCATTATTTTTTCTTTTTATTTTGTGGTTCGTTTTCATTAGAATATTTGCGTATTTCACGTGAGCATGAAGCTTTGTTTAAAAAAGCGCTTAATACCCCACTTTGCTTTTTATTTTCTCTCTCCCTGAATTCTTTCTGCTTTTTAAATTCCCAACCGGATTTCTTTTTTTAATGCTTTGTGCCATAATTTAGATGTTCGTATTTTTTTTTTAAATCAAAGTTTATATTTCTCGCCGTAACTATATATGTATTTAAAATTGGTGAAATTCCTAAGTTCTAGAATTAAAAAAAACATTAAAATTGAAATTTAGGTAGCGAAAATGAATGTTTCGCTTTACCTTATTTTACCATTTTTTTGTAGTAATATTATTTCAATAACTATGTTGTAAGTTACTATATATATATGTCTTTAAAATTGGTAAAAATCTTAAGTTCTAGAATAAAAATTTGAAATTTTGGTATCGAAAATGAATGTTTCGCTTTACCTTATTTTACGATTTCAATTTCTTGTAGTAATATTACATTTTATATTAAGCACAATTGAACTAATATTCGTAGTTATATATTTATACTACTTTATAATAAACAAATACCACTGATACTCACTGTTATTCATTTTTGTCTTTTTAAAATAGTACAAGCTTTTGATTATCTATAATTATAATGTAGAAGGTTTCAGCCACACACTACGTATTATGACATTCCCCAAAAATGTTTCCTGACTTCCATCAGGTTTCTGTTTATCCACCTTTGCTTACATCGTTTAGATATGCGTATCAGTGGACATGACCTTTCATATGATTCGCTTATTACCGTTGTTACGAACTCGGTTTCTTTGTCCAATTCGTTTGTACAGTTTATAGGGCACAGTCTCGAGTTCAATTTTTCTCTAAGACACGATCTAAATTGATTCCAATCCGTTCTTTTAGGATTTCTAAAAGGACAGTTTTATGTGTGGCCTAAATCTAGGTCAAACCTAATATGGCGATGATCTAAGAAAAATACATATAATACATATAATAAATATGTATAACTTCTATGCGGTTTCTGTTTATAAAGGTTGGAACATTACCTTTATTCAGAATCAGCAGGTTCGTTGCACATATATATTCTAAAAGTGATTTACCTCTGGTGTTGACGTTGGTGCTGCCCCACACTGTGTTGTGTGAGTTAGCATCACAGCCCACAATCAGGTGTATATCGTTAAGTTCTGAATAACTTACCAGGTCCTTAAGCCCTTTCGTCGGCCGTGGTTCTTGTTCATCGTACGGCAGGTACACCGATGCCAATGCAATGCAAGTTCTAGGCCTAGGCCTAAACGCTCATCTATAGCCATTTGACTGTAGGTGAGGGTTTGTTTCTTACCCGGCGGTACGACCTCCTCCTCTGACTTTGATCTTTTCATACCGCCTTGATTTCTTCCGCTATTTTTAGACGGATGTGCGCTCCCCACCCTTGCTGGGACAGGGAGTTCACCTTTAACCGAGATATCAGGCCCTACCTGCGTTCCGGACAAATTCGAAGTGGCCTCTTGCCCCCCCGCTGGCTTGTTATCGCCAGTCGAGGTGGCCGTCGGGACACCCTTCCTACGCTTTACCGCTTTCGGGTCCTTGGTATCTCCTATTCTAGGAGGAGCCAGAACTGACACGCTCGGAGTCGACTTTGGTTCGGTCGATTTCTCCGCCGACATGGTCGGTTTCGAAGCCTCTCTCTCCCTGGTCTCCCCCTCACATGCCACCTTCTCTTCCTTTTTCCTTAGTTTAGGGACTGCAGTTCCCGTTGGAGGCAAAGCCGAATCACAATAAAACGCGCTTCTTTCTTCAAGAATAGTGTTTATTGTTTCCTCCGACTTCCCCTCCTGTTTCCACTGCAGTCGTAGTTTCCTCTCCCTCGAGTTCAGCCTTCGCTTCGCTCTCTGGCGTGAAACCACCCCACACACTCCACCATCATTTTTTTTGTCGCTTTTATTCTCTGCTGGCGACCTCTTCCCAGGCCCACCGGTAGTAGCAGCTCCCACAGACGTTTGCGGTAATATCCTACCGCGCTTTTCTTTACTCTTTTCCATAACTTTATTAAAGGGGTGGGGCCCTTTTAGTTTTCCTTCTTCCCCCTCACAGCCTTAACAGCATGGTTGCACCTGCCAGATTCCTAAGGAATCCGCTGATATTGCCTATGAGGATCAACGGTCGTACTTAGGCCAACTCCACCGCGTCAAGGCCCTTTATTAAATAACATTAGAAATGAAATTTAAACATTTATTTTTTTAACGAAAAAATGTATATTTAAAATTATGTTGCTTAAAGTTGGATTGAAATGTATCATTATAATAAAATATGTATGGTATGTAGTGTGTTCACTACACCCTTAAAAGGGAAAAAAATTTTTTTTTTGTTTACTTAAATTCTATAATTATTTTTAATTCATTTTCTTAAAAACATATATATTTGCTTTTCACAATCATTCGCTGAATTTGGATAGCGTGTAAGAAGAGAAAAGACTTTTTTGAAATAAAGTAAAAATTATTATCAGAGTTTAATTGCACGTATAAATTGCAATCACTTGAATATATATTTTTTTTCACTTTTTAAAATTTAATTTTGAGAGTTTAAAATTAAATCATCATCGCATGTTTCGGTTTTATTTTTAAATAAACATTCAAGGTAATTGGAAAAAATACAGAGAGCTACATTTGGAACCAAACGTAGGCTTTGAGGCTTATTTAAAGAAAAACATTTTTTTTTTTTTTTTTTACGTGGATTGGTGTGGAATCTTCGAAAGGTACAGACCGCCCCGTAGCAGAAGTGTATGCCGGATTCTTACCGACTAAACCACACCCTTATTAAAACTAGTCAAACTGACTAACCATTAATTTTTTGCTATATTGTTTTGAATATAGGTTTTCTATACTTTTCCTAAGGAAATCTGAACTTCGTACTATATCTAAAGGTCTTTTTCTTTTAAGCCTTCCTATAATAATTTGATTATTTATTAGTTGAGCAGCTTCAAAATTTATATGCTCTTCTAAACGAGCTTTATGCTTTATGGAATATCTACTTATTTCATCTATAACTTTGGGAATTTGTAAATCTCTGTGAATGTCACAATTACGTACATACCAGGGAGCACTTACTATGTTACTTACTATGTTTTCTTGGCACAACTCCAAAGTTGAATGCCATATAACCATATAGGTTTAATTACTTGGTTGTAAATTAAGACTTTATTATATATTGGTAGTTTAGACTTACGCCCTAGGAGCCAGTAATTTTCTCTATATTTATTTTCAAGTTCTAGTTTTTTCTTTTTAACGTGTTCATTCCACCTTAGCTTGACATCCAGTGTCATTCCTAGGTATTTTGCAGAATTTTCGATTGATACAAATACACCATTTAAATTTATTTTAGGTGGATTCTTTATATTTCTATAAGAAAAATTAACATGCACAGATTTAGATTCATTTAGTTTTATTTTCCATTTGATGGTCCAGTAACATATTTTTTCACTTGCTTTTTGTAATTTTTTTGTAGCTTCGTCAATATTCGATCCTACTGCCAATATTGCAGTATCGTCAACAAATGTTGCTACAGTTACATTTTCTTAGATCACTTGTATAAAGCAAGTACAATATAGGACCTAGAATACTGCCTTTAGGCACAGCTGCTTTTATTTATCTCTAACAGTGCTCTACACACTCTTCATCTTGTTTAATTTTAAATAATCTTTCAGACAAGTGCGATTCGAGTATCTCTACATATTGTAACGGTATCAATCTTCTTAATTATTAATATTAAACCTTCGTGCCAAAGTTTGTCAAACGCTTGTTCTACGTCTAGATATATTGTGGAGCATATTTGTTTTTCTTCGAATGCTTTTTCTATAACATTTGTTATTCTATGAACTTGGTCAATTGTTGCATGCTTGGATCTAAAACCAAATTGATGGTTAGGAATTAAATTTTTATTTTCTATAATTGGCTTCAGCCTTTTTAACAACAGTTTTTCATAAAGTTTTGACATAATGGGTAGCAGAGATATTGGCCTATAAGATTTCGTTTCATTTAATGGCTTCCCTGGTTTTGCTATCATAATAACTTCTGCCACTTTCCAAGCGCTCGGAACGTACTTCAATTTTACTGCTGCATTTATGATTTTTCTCAAAAATCTTAGGGCTTTTTTTGGAAGCTCTTTTATAATCTGAGCTGTAATAAGATCAAAACCTGGGGCTTTCTTCAACTTTAGAGTTTTTATTATTTCACTAATTTCTTCTATTATAACATCGTCTAATAAACAAAGATCAGAATTTATATCGTTTGGTTTGAATATATTTTCTAAATGATCTGCAAATAATTCGACTTTATCTTTATTATCCTTTGCCCAAGTTCCGTCTGGTTTCATGAGCGGCGGGGCGTGCTTAACCGACTGTTTTACACTCTTCGTTGCTTTCCACAACGAGTAATTTGATTCTTTTGTTGCCGATAAACCTTTTATATAATTTTCATATGCTACTGATTTTAGAATCTTGATTTTTCTTTTAAGAGATTGTGATAATCTGTTCAAAATCTTCTTATCATTAGGGTGACGAGATTGTTGCCATCTACCTCTAGCCCTTCTTTTTCGTTTTATTAAATCATCTCTCTGGGATACATATTTGCTGCTGACCTATATTCAATTATTTTTGTGTTATTCCAAGCAGCTTTTTGAATTATATTAATAAAGCCTTCAAGTTCCAGATCTAATTGTTCTTTTGATTGTAAATTTATTTCTAAATTAATGTTGTTTACGATTTCATATTTAAAGCTTAACCAATCTGTTGTATTATTTGTCAGAGTGGGCTTATTTAGTTTTCTAGTTATTTTTTCATTCAAATCTAGTATAACAGCGGAGTGATCAGAATCTAGATCATGGTTATCTTCTAGATTTATATAGTTGCCTGAAATTCTTTTGGTTATGAAGAAGTCAATTAGATCTGGAACCTTGTTGGTGTCTGTGGGCCAATAAGTTGGTTTGCCAGTCGAATGATGGCAACAACCTAACTCTTGAATAGCTTTCTTTAGCTCTCTACTTCTAGTTGAGGTTGTTCTAGAACCTCAATCAGTATGTTTGGCATTATAATCACCTCCTAGCAAAAATTTGTGTCCGTGGACATTTAGGAGTTCTTTAAAAATATTTTTCTTTATATTGTATCTTGGTGGACAATATACTGCACCAATGTTAAGGTCTTGTTTAGTAGATGAAATTTTGATCATAGAAACTGTATTTCTTCAGACTCAATTTTGAATTCTTCATTATGTTTTATAGTGCCTTTTATTAGAATTGTACTACCTCCACTCGGCTGATTACTAGGATGAACTGTCTTATAGCATTCATAACATAGTATCTTAAAGTTTGAGTTTATTGTCAAATGAGTCTCTGATATCAGACATATATCAATATTTCTAGACCTTAAGAAAATTTCTAGTTCATGTTTTTTATTTAGGACACCATTCGAATTTCAAGTTGCAATACGTATTTTATCTAGATACATTTTTTACAATTCTTTTAGGGGTTTCATGAGATACATTAATGTATTTCTTTTCTATTTTATTTAATCTTATGGAGATTTCATCAATTTTTAGCAATAAGTTTTGCATCATGTGCATCACATCCTTGTCATTACTTCTAGGTTTCATAACCTTAGATTGTGTCTCTGTAAGAATATTTTGTTCTGTTTTAGATTTTAAGGCTTGGGAGTATAAAACTCCATTCACAACTTTATTAGATATAAATGGTGTAGTTTTTTTCGGTGGTTTTATTACATTTGAATGTTTGGGTTTGCGCATATTCAATCTTCTTTTCTGTAATTCTTTTGCTACCAAACAACCACGATAACTAGCAGGGTGTGCCTCGTTGCAGTTTACACATATGGCTTGGAAATTTTCTTTGTTACTACATTCTATTGTCATATGATTTCCAGCACATTTTACACATTTAGCCTGTCTTTGGCAGAATTTTTGTGTATGTCCAAAACTCTGGAATCTTTTGCATTGAGGAATGGACTTACTACTTCTGAGAGCCTCAATTTTCACTCTCATGTGCTGTAAATTTTGTATATTTTATTTATTTCCTCCGAATGGTTAAAAGATAGCATAAACAGTGGAAGCTTTGTTACAATCTTTATATTTTTATCTTTAGTTTTTTAAATTTTATTTGTCAAATCTAGACATTTAAAACCTCTATTAAAAAGTTCTTTTTTAATATCTTCTGGCTCACATGATGGGTGAAGATTTCTTACCATAACTTTTATTGATCTAGTCAGTTTGTTTTCATACGTATACCATTCCAACTTCGCTTTATTTATAGATTTTGTTAAAACTCTATAATCATTTTCGTTGTCAACATTAAGTTTTAGTTGATCATTATTCATCAGGTTTACTTTGCGGTTCCAAAGATGTGTTAACATCTGGAGACTTATCCGCTTTTCGTTTCTTCGGATTTCTTTTCGTATTCAGAATTCAATCAGTTTCTCTGATTAGTTCTTCTTCATCCGTTTCGTATGTCCCAACTTTAGTATCAGTGGATACATTTTGCACACTATTTTTTTCCTTTTTTAATTTTAAATTTTCTACCTTAAGTTGAGAGATTTCTCTTTGTAAATCTTTACACAAGATTTCCAACTCAATTATTCTGGAGTTGACTTCAATATTACTGTCTTGCAGTAACGAACTTTGATTTTTATTATTACCCTCGTGGGTTTTCTTTATATTGCCTTCATGGAACATTATTTTTTCTTTATTACCCTCTTCGGTTTTCTTATTTTCGTCACCTTTTTTAGGTGGACTTCTTTGAATCTTCGAGCCCTTCACAAAATTATTATCATAATTATACATGTTATTAATATTATTATTATTATAAACCACTGGCGACTCATCTGAACGTCTTAAACATTCAGCCAAGCCGTCGCCGGCAGCCGTGTTCTCTGCCGACACTTTGTTAGATATCCCTACCGAATTTTTACTATTATAAGACATTATATTATTTTTTATTTTAATATGCTTTTTATACCTACAGCAAGGGTTTCTTACTGCCGCCCTCTGGGATCAGACGCAAACCAGGTAGCCGTCCATTCTGGAACAGTCGCTCCTGGATTTTTCATTGGATTTTAGTGGACTTGTACCACAAGCATACCTTACTGAGGATATTTCTTATCCCCTACCCACCGGGGCGAAAGAAAAACATGATTCTGAAAATGTAATTTCCATATGAAACTATATGCCTTCGGTTGCTAATCCGATATTGATACGGCGCTTATCCATAATGTTCTCAAAGGCTCTTTTGTTAGAAATCGAAAAACTGGAACATATACATTGTTACTATTATTGGATTGATATCTAGGATTACACATTTTTTAACCATTTTATTTAAATTAATTAAAAAAGGCAGAATAAGAAACTAATTGATATATTAATTGATATATTTTTATTTTTTATTGTATATAATAAAACAACACCATTTGCTGAGTTTCAACTATAAATTTTTTATTCGAATGCATTTGAACAGCATCTACAGTCATCTTCAGCGCCGATATATCACTAACCTATGTAGATACATATATTTCAATTTTATTTTATCCCTTTCGATATTAACACATTCACAAATTAAGCGGAAATTTCTGTTAATTATATTTCTAATTGAATATGTATAATGTACATATACAAATGTAAGTTTACTAAACACCAATGCAGTTCCAAAAATTTTTTTATAAATTACAAAAGCAAAAAAAAAAAATTAAGAAAAGATAATTTATATAAAAAAAAATATTAGTAATTACTTATTAAATCATAAACTGTTTTTAACAGTAATTATTAAATTCATATGTTGAGTAATATCATCACTTCATAGTAGAAACCATTTTATATTGTACATAAAAAAAAAATTTGTTTTAAAAAATGAGTCCGATAATTTAAATAACAATAAAAAAAAAATTTAAGTCAAAATTTTGTGAACGATTTTAAATAATCAATAAAAAAAAAAATTTTTAACTATAACAATTTAACAGTTCTGATATCCCTAAGCACTTTCTCTGTTTATCAGGTTTCTATTATATTTGTATTTACTGATGTACATACAGAAAACGGATTTGAGTTACATTCAACTTATGTAATTGATCAATTTCTTTTGATAATTTTAAATTTTTAAAATATGCTAGCTTCATCCATTTCTTTTCATTTTGATATTTGTTATTCTTTAATTTAGCTTTGTTCTGAAATTTTATTTTGTTTCCAATTTTGTTGAAGGCTGCCATTTGTGGTCAAAACTATGAAAAGAATCATTAGTGATGTAGCGCATAGTTTGAGTTTTTTTCTATAAATATCGAAATCAATACCATCTTTTTCTCCTCTAATGACCCATATCCATACAAAATTCTAGACACTTTTTATTTTGTCGTTCTCAGTTTTTAACTGGCATAAACTGAGAATGGGAATGGTATAAGTTGAGAAAAAAAATTGTTATAAACTGAGAACGAGAATGGTTTTACTATAGATAACATACGAACGAGAGATAATTATAGTTAAATGTGTAAATTATATTTCTATGTATGAAAATGTATGAATATATGTATGTATGAATGCTAATCTAATGTATGTTTGTAATTGATTATACATGAGTATGTGTTTAATTTACTGCATCTACATCATTTAAATAAATTATTAAATAAAATTAAATTTTGTGTTTTTTAATTTATCCAGGCTGTTTGAGACTCGATGGTCTTCCTTGAAACGGATGGTCGGGCATATCGAGACGAACAAAAAATTGCAATGGATAGGGGAGTCTATTCTGGACCATTTTTGAGATATGAGGGGTTAAAGATGATTTAGCGACTTTTCATAAAAAAATCTATAACTTTTGGAGGGTTTGCTAAAAATATAGGTAAATATAGGTACGATTTATGGGATAGGACAATTCATGAAACCAAAGAAAATACCTTTTTTTTGCCCTCTTCATTTTAAGAGTAGCGATTTTTTAATTAAAGGCAATTTAACAAAATGTGCTGTTCCTATATTAAATACAGTACATTTAAATACTTCAAATACACCAATTATTGATGTTAATAATAGCAATAGCAATACTATAGAAGATAATAGCAATAGTTCTTTACTCTGGCAATTTAATATAAAAAATGCTTTAAAATTTTGGAAAACACAATCACAAATTTATGATAATTCTGATTTTACAATAGAACAACTAAATTATGCTTCCATATATGAACCAATAAACTTCGAAAATTATAGTTCTGTTGATAAAATTTGTTGCTCACTCTGCAACCATATCAGAACAAAATTATGAACTTCAGTAACGTATAAATTCACTTGAGAAAAAATTTGTAATCGGTCATAAGCAATTAAAAATAAAATCTCGCACAGCTCTTAAATTAAAATCAAATAAATTTAATAAGTTACGTACTTCGAAAACGAATTATAAACGCAAACTAGAAAAAAACAAATGAATCTTAATTGCAAAAACTTTGCGCTACTAATTTTAAACAATACAATGAAACTAAGAAGTGGTTAGCTCAAGAATGCCAATGTCAATGAATACCAATTAAATCTATACAACCAGGATGTCAGTATAATATCTTAAATAAAATACAGGAATATATAAATATTTGAAAACCAGAGGAGAAACAAGTCACCCTAATGTTGGACGAAATGTCAATCCAAGAAAATTTTTCATATAATGAAGTTCATGATCAAATTGATGGGTTTATTGACTATGGTAATGGGGAAAGATGTCATGTTTCTGCAAAACATGTTTGTGTATTTATAGTTCGAAACATTTTAGGTAAATTCAATATACCGTTATTTTATATTATATCTGGTGATGCTTGTCCAAATGTTATTTCAAAATAAAATATTTTTAAAAAATTTAGGGTTAATTGTAAAAGTAACTACTTGTAATCAGAGCACTATAAATTCGAAATTGTATTCAACTCTAAGCGAAACTTCGAGTTTTATGCACAAAAAAAATGTTATTTATGTTATTTATTTAACTGATGTGCCCTATTTGATCAAATTAGAACCAGATTATTAGCTTATGATTTAAAAAGTTGGACTATTATTAGAATGTTGTGTGCAAACGATTCAGTAAATATTACACGTTTGTGTCCCAGACATTCTGAAGCCCACGTAAATCCCAATAGTTTTCAAAAAATGACAGTTAAATTCGCAACTCAAGTTTTTTCCAGAAGCGTTGCTGGGATTGCAGTTTTAATTAAAAAAAATTTATTTAGTAACAATAACAAGCAAAACGCATTAACACAACAATATGTATAAGAAAAATTGATCGATTGTTCGATTTACTCAATGGGACTCCTCCTATTTCCTTTAAAGATTTCACGCACTCACGATAAAGAGCAACTTAGATTGCAAGATACCCAGTACTCCACCTTGGGGAATATTTCAGAATGCTCTTCTAGATACTTTGCTGGTTATTGCATTTTTTAAATTATTTAAAAAACTAAAAGATCCTGGTCAATTATGTTCAAAAGCATTAATAAAATCCTCTTCGAAATTCGATGCTGAGTCTAAATTACTTATAATTTCAAAATCATTTGATGAAAACTCTGATTTCGGTTCTTTGGTACTTCCTACGGAATTAGTTTTTAATATAACCAAGTTGCAAATCAATATTTTGAAAGAATTGTTTTTCAAACATTCTCATTGTACTATAGAATAATAAAAATTAATTGTAAACAAATGTATAGAAGAAACAGACGTTTCCGTTATGCCGTTATTTCCGGGTGCCAAAACATGCAAAGGATAAAAAAAATAGAATTATTAGAATCAAAGAAAAAAAAATGTATCCAACTGCTATAAATAAAAATACTAAAGCAAAACAAAAATTAGGAAAATATATTCAACATAAATAGTAATATCTGGTAATATCAGGTAATGATAGTGTATGAAAGCTTAATTTAAAATTTAAATTAAGGATAATCGAGTAATGCTTTTTTGTTATTAGCTGAATAGGCACATTTATTAAATAAATAACAAACACAGAAAAAATAATTAAATAATTTCCATAACTCCATTTGGGAATTTGGAATAGTATATAAAAAACTAATTTTAAAAAATCCTAACGCAAAGTAATAAAGTTAACATTAAAAAAACGAGGAAGAATACAGTTGCCTTTGTCAACTCTTAGATACCCGTACGAACCGTTAGTATGTTCACAGCCTGTCACTCTGCTTACAATATTATTTTTTTAATATTTTAGTATTTTAAAATAATTTGGGTGACTTTTATAATTTCTAGAACTATGGGTTGTACATATATTCAAACTATATGTTTATATGTACATTCTTCAAAAGCAGATTCTAACCTTCCACATAACGATTATCAAATACGACGCTGTAAAATATACATATATACTCTTATCATTCATGCACTAGTGACATATACGATATGTAAATAAACATGATATTATATAAGTATGTATATATATCAATATCAATATCAATATTCTTCAAGCAACCGTTATGTTGTTTATTTATTTACATTTTTTTGTACTACGCATTATATCCTCAACAATTTCAAATTACCGAGTAAAACAAATGCAAAAAATTTGTTGAAGAAATTTGTTAGAAAATTTGAAAAAATCAAGTAACACTTTTGTCAATTATAAAGTAACCCTATATTATTAAAAAAAGTTGTTAACAGAAATAAGAGTATAATGTTGAAGCTTTAATTTTTGTGTATTACTTCAAAACAATTTTAACAGGTGTTCAAGTTACAGGTGTTTAAAAATAGGAAATTCGAGTTTTTGACCCCTTACAGCTCCTAAACGGGGGGTGATGCAAAAAAAATTTCTGAAATGACTCATATTAATTTTCAAATATCTAACTTCTGTCAAAACTTAAACCGTTTAGAAGATAGAAGGGTTAAAGGATTTTGCAAAATTTGAGTTTCGCATAACGGTAAATTAAGACGCCGTATGCCACAAATATATATTTATTGTATAGATACTTTTAAAGCTAATAAAAGTAGTAATCGTTTGGCGTTTTCAAACTGAAGATATACCTTATACAACTTGTGCTATAACAATTTAAATATAGAGCTTTTTTGAACCTTTGGGGAGCTGTAGCTCCGTAATGGATGGGGCTGCAAAAAAAGTTATTTAAAAAAAATTAATATTTTTATGACATCTATCAGTAGTTAAAATTTCATAGCTCTATTTCAAAAAAAATGTGGGGATCTAAAAGTTAGGTGTTCGAGAGCTACCCTAAGTTTTGGTCCAAACTCAACCAAAAAAAATAGGGAACCTACAAATTACTCCCAGAATATTTTGTGTAAATTTCAAGATTCTAGCTTTCTTAGTTTTTGAGTTAGCGTGCTGACGGACGGACGGACATGGCTCAAACGTCTTAGAGTTTTTTTCTGATCCGATCCATACCTTTGAAGGTATATCTAGCTCGCTTATTTCGAGGTGTTACAAACGGAGGAGTAATTTTATTATACCCGATCCTATCGTACGGGTATAAAAAGATAAATACATAAATCAAAAATAATAAAATAGATATTTAACAAAATAAATCATATAATATGAAACAAAAGTGGGCATTCTTGGTGTGTTTTGAAGATTTCCACCTACCTTAGGGGAAAAAAACAGATCTGATTCATTGCTTCCAGATTGTACTTTACTTACTAAATATTATCAATGAATGTATAAAATTCAACAAAATATTGAAATTATAAAGTTATGTTTGGTTATCTATTTTGCAATAAAAGAAGCAGAAAGACCTATTTAATTTACTAAATGCCTAACCAGACCTAACCTAATTCACAAACAGGTATTCAATTTTAATTTTTCTATTCCATGTTTTTTCAAATAAAAAATTTTAACGAATGCGAAAATGACCTGACCTGCGAAATGTAGGATATTTTTACGATTAACTCATTGCCTATAATTATTGTTATTGAATAAAACAAAAAGATTGTTATTGTTGAAAACAAGTTCATATTAAATTTTATATGGCAAGCTTAAGTATGAAATTTTTCCAAATTAATCTCTTTTTTCACAATTAAAATTTAAAAAACTTGTAACTACTAACAAAAATTTCACTCAAAATTTTCTTTCCTATTTTAAAATGCATGTAAAGCAAATAAGTAAAATATGTACATATTTTGCAAAAAAATATTTTCTGAGCTTTAAAATTCTGAATACAGCTGTATCTCTGTATATTGGTATAGTACATGTATAAATAAATACATACAATAGTTTGTATCGTACTGGTACGTTTGTATCGTTTTGTTTCCGTTAATTTGTGTGACTGTGTTAGTTGCAAGAAATATTGAAAAACTAGGCAAAAATGTTTATACCAAAATGTACAAACAAAGTTATTGAATATTGAATTCCTACTTCAACATTTTCAATTTTAACTGCAGTCTTGGTATTTGCTTGAGAATTAGTGAAAAATGTAGTGCTTTATTCAACACTTTTTCATTTGTTTATTTACTTTTTTTTTTTTAATGTATTTCTCTGCCACATAAATGTGGACAGGAAATTACATATCCTTTCCTGTTCAGGCGTGGCTGTAAATGTGGTAAGTGGGAATAACTCTTACAACGTGTGTGGGATTCGAACCCACACTCCCTCGGTGTTTACAGCGTATTTTATACGCTCTTACCTACTAGGCCACTGATGCCCCTTCTTTGGTTAATTGTTAACACTTCATTGGAAAAATTATGAACCATATTATCTAATTGCACTACTTCATTACAATAATTTTCCACCAACTGATTATTTTCTGCCTTCATAAGTTCAATTTTCTGACCCATCAGTGCTTTCAATTTCTTTTCCAAATTTATTTGTCTGAATTTCATTTTTTTAATTACAATGTCACATACAATATTTTGAAATGTAATAAATTTATTGCAACCTGATTCAGGTGAGTTTGTTATTAATTTTAAATGTAATTCATATAAATTCAGTTCAACCTCAGATAGTCTGAAGTATTGGAAATCAATCTCATACTTCAACCATTTTTGCTTTCTTTTAAGACTTTTTTAGTTCTACTATTTAATACCGCAAATGCGATTTTTATAAATTTTTGTAAGGCTTTATTTTTTTTACACTTCTTTAAAAAAAAAAAGATTTAGAGTTTTAGTTTCGTAATCCATGGATGAATTTAATATAAGATACTAATAACTAAATAATTTAATTCTTCAAAAATATTATTTAGTTAATTCTTTTTAAAAAATTTTAAAAATACTTTTCCAATATAAATTTAAAAATAAATACCTACAGTTTATACTTATAACTATTATACAATAAATTTTTTTTTATTAACTGTATCCAAAAAAACGAAAATTGTTTAGCCGGAATTTGGTATTCCTGATTTTCAATTTATCAATATATCACTAAAAAATATTAATAGAAACTTAATTTTTTTAGAAGAATAAAGATAAGATTTCAAACTTTATTTTTATATATATTTTATCTATTTTTATTTAAAATTATAAAAACTTGATTTTGTTGTATATTTGTATGTATATTTATTAATTATTAATATTGATTGTTAATCTTTTAATATTAATTAATTGGTAATTAAGTGATAATTATTGATTATTTATTGATAATTGCACTCATTATTAAAATTTAATTAACTTTGGTTAATTTTTAATTTACTCTTTTTTTTCAAATTGTGGAGGGAGGAGAAGGGAAGGAAGGAAATTTTTTTTTTCTTTCTTTTTTTTTGCTACTTTAAATACTTAAATCTTTTTGTATTTTTTTTTTATATTTATATATTTTCTAACCGATTGTTGTAATTGATTATTGCCAATTTTTGCGTAAATTTTTGCAAAAGTCCGCATTTACAAGGGTTAATATGTTAGTAAATGTTAGAAAACTTAATAGGTAATTATTACCACTCTTAGTAAAGACTTATTAATGTTAGTGACTTTATTAAGAGTAATAAATGGTAATGTTTCTGATGTTATTAATGGTAATAAAAAATAAGGAAAATTAGGAAGAATCTAGTATTGCAAACATGCAAATTAAATTGCAATGAGAGATTAATCATTCACCAAAAAAAAAGGAATCTAGCATTGCAAAAAAAAAGAATCTAACATATAATTTAGAGATTAATTAAGCAGACTACGAGAATTTACCATGCCCCCGTAAAGTCTGTCTCTCAGTATTAATTTGTTAAGGCTAATATCAAAAAGCTGAAACCTTGAGTTATTCTCTCTCAACATACGCGAGAAGAACAGACTAATTTTCCATAGTCTGTAGAGTGGTGTGAAGCATTAAAAAGTTCGACTTCTCCACAATGTTAATATCGAAAAATTATTCAGATTTTCTCTATACTTAATTTGTTTGCGAATAGAAGAGAAGTTGATATCACCGCGAACAATCTGCGGACGAATATGATATCCGATTTTAATTCAACTAAACAAAACCATTTAACCAACCATTCAACCATTGTAACCAAATTTCCAGCACAATTTAATAGGGGTAAAAGTGCCAACCAGTCTTGCATGGGAAGACCGGAGGATTTGAGGAAATTTTTGACAGAAATTCTTATTGTTTCATGTACAAAAAATATGCACTATAGAATCTGTGCATATTTTTCCTAGACTAAAATATGCTCTACCTTAACCCTATTGCATATTTTATTTACTCAAGGAAATTTACTCGAGGATATTGTTTTTAAGTTAATTTGACATTTCATTTTTAAAATTTATTTAGAGTTTAGAATTTATTTGGATTTCGGTCTTGGAACTTATTGGGAGTGCATCAAATAAAAATAGCACATTCGACTAAATAATCTATAAAAATGCTTTAAAAGTTTTTTTCCCATAACCTACATTAATTTTTATAAGGCCTGGACATATTGAGAGAAGAAAGCTAAATTGTAGTCCTTTTTTCAATAAATATTCACATATTCTTATGGGAAAATTTAGTAGTCCTCCTAGAAATCTGGAAATAACACAAAAACTACAGATTTTTTTCAATTTCGTCTTAGGGGAGTTATTAATATCATAAATTATTATTAATATTATAAGTTACTCCCCTTTTCACACCACCTTTGAGGTAGGGAATACGGCGGATTTTTTTTAAGTGATATCGCCAGAAGACTAGGCCTTAAACTAAAATAATAAAAAAAAAAGATATTAATATATACAAAAAATATTTCATTTCAATATAGTAATAAAATAAATAAATAATTTTTTAACGAAAAAAAAATAAAATAATATAATTCATATTTAACAACGAAATTAAATAAATTTAATAATTAAATAAAAATAAAAAAATTAATTTACAACAAAACAATATTAAAACTAAAAAACAAAAAAATATTACAAAAATCGATATTTTCTGATTCGGATGGAAGAGAGAGGAAATTAGAGATAATAGAATAAGAGAGAAGAGGAAATTAGAGATATTAGAGATAATAGATCGTGGGTGGGCAAACATTAAAAATGACATTTGGTATCATAATTCATATCTAACACACATTCATATCTAATTTGGTCAATAATAATATTTAATTTTTCGCGCTAATTATGGATTTTTATCTTAGTAAACAAAAATAAAACACCGAAATTTAAATTTATATTTATATTTATATTTTATTTTTTTTTAAATTTTCAACTTTGTAGTTTGAAATTGGTTTTAAGACTAACTTTAACAGCGTTTATGTTTTAAAGTTTTCAAATCTTTATTATTTATTTTACAAAAACAATTTCCTTATCTTAAATTCGAATGCTAATTAATACTAACTAATCGAAAAATATCTTTCGAAACAAAATTCAGTATCGAATTACAAAAGAAATTTCTATTTATTACAAAATCAATATGTTCTTAAACAAATGTTCGTACTGAATTTTGTGTAAAACAATTTCACCATAAGTTTAGTTTCATATTACAATACAATGATATAGCGTTTAAAGTAAATGTATTTCAAATGAAATTAAACATCATTGTGTTGAGTTTCATATTTAATATTATATCATTTTTTTTAAAAGAAACGAAAATTAAAAGTGGTTCAAATGCAATTGACCGTTATTATGCTTAGTAAACAAAAATGTAGCTAATTACATCTTTGGTATGAAAATGAAAAGAATAAAAACAAAAACAAAATTAAGAAATGTGAAATTGTTTTATTGTATAGATATTTATATTTTAAATTTCATAAATATGAAATTGGGTTTTATCTTTTATTGGAGGTTCATTACTTACTATCTTGGTTACTAACTGTGACGTAACTCGCCTTTCAATATCATTCAATATTTTGAAATTGTTTTGTTTCTGTATTACTTGTGAAATAGGTAACTTACATCGTTATTAATTATTATTATAAATTTAAAATCACATTTAAAGTGATTATTTTCTATTAAAATATATAAAACAATATTATTTTAATCTTTATATAATTTTCAGTCTTTTGAATCTTTTTTTTACTAATATTTAAAACTAAATTAGAGAAATATATAAAGAAAAAACTTCAAACTTTATTTTTATATAAATATTATAATTTTTTATTATAATTAAAAATATAAAAACTTAGTTTGAACTAAAATATATTTACCAAAGTTGCAGTACAATTTATTATAAAGCTTAACAAGCTTTTAAATTATTAGGTTATGTTCACAAAAATTATTAAAATTGTGTACTCTCATTATATTTTGAGAGTATTAAGTGGTAGCAATATGAAATGCTAGAAAAAAACTGATAATTTTATTTTGCTGAAAATATGTTAAAAATTTCGAGTTGAAAGCTGAAATTTTTGGTATGTTAAAGAAAAAAATTTTTTTTTAATATACAATTTGGCATATTTGGGTAAATTGCGGGCACAGTATTAGAAAAAGCAAATGCAAAGTATCATTACAACAGGAACGAAACTAAAACTTTTACAATTCCAACTAATACTTCAAATATATCATTAGACAATGTTTTCATTGGACAAATTCCTAATGCTATTGTATTTTGTATGGTAAACAATGAAAACTTTAATGGGAAAAGATCAAAAAATCCTGAGAAAACTTTAATGGGAAAAGATCAAAATTTTTCGATCATCAAAATCTCTCGCAGTTTCAATTATATGTAAATGGAATATCTGTACCTAATTCTCCTATAGAAACAAACTTTTCAAGCAGTAATTATTATAATTCACGAGCATACTTAACATTATTCAGTGAAATTGGTATACCCCACTCTGATAGAGGACACCAGATTACAAAAGAAATGTTTACAAAACGTTACACAGGATACAGGATCGAACACAGATTCTTGTAAACACTTTTTAAATCAGGGGACACTAAAAATTGAAGCAAGACTAAGTTCTCCATTAAACTCAACTTTAACATGCATTGTATTTGCAGAATTTGAATCTAATATGGAAATTGATAAAAATCGTAATGTTTACCTAAACATATAAAAGGATGAATAGAATTTTTAGTTTCCCCTTATTATACAATGACGTCTGTTATAGTAGACTTATCGTTCTGTACGAACGAAAGCAACACAATATTTAAAGGTTTGCATTATCGTAATTTATCAATTAATATTATTAACGCAAAAAACACTTTTCATCAAGGAAAATTCTCACGTGATATTTCAATAATTTGTAAATATTTGATGGTTTTTAAAAACCCTTGAGACAAATCACAGATTTTTCATCTAGCTGGACAACTATATCAGGAAAATGTAAAAGGGTTGCTGGGGGTATATAATGAATCAACGTCAAATCCACACGGTTATATTGTCTTAGATTTAATACAAGACGTTAACGATTTGTTTCGAATTAGCACTAATATATTCTCTCAGGAATATTGCGTATGTTTTTGCGTATGTAACACAAAAAATTTAAATAACTGTTTAAAATATGAAACGGTTGAAGAAACACCAACATGTGTTACATGTACTAGAAAACTGCAGCAACAAGAATTTTCGTAAAAATATTCTAAAATATTGCAACGATGATATTTTAAAAACTATTGCTGAAATTGCGATTAATGTGTTAAACGGAAACAATAAAATATCACCATCACAAAAAATAAAACTTAAAAAACATAAAAAACAACTGAGACTCTTAGAGTGTCCAAGAAAAAGTATAAAACCTAAACGTAAAATGTTGATTCAACATGGAGGATTTTTACCTATATTGGGACTATATTATCTGGTGTAATAGGAAAACTTCTCAGTACGACATAATACAGCGAATGATTGTTATGCCTCCTGAAATATTTAACAAATTTAAAAATATAATTGAAGATGATAAGAATCTAAACATACTAGATCAATAAATGAAAAAGGTTCTGTATGATGAAAAACTAAAACCACTACAAAAATGGTATTTGTACAGGCAAAATTTAATGAAATATGGAATAAATAAAAGTCAAACAATGAAATTACCAGAAATATCATTTTTTTGGTAAAATTTGGTAAATCATTTGATGCGGCCACTCAAACTAAATTAATTTTAAAACGGAATGCATATACAGAAACCGTATCAACTAAATATCAAACAACAAATACACAAACAAATTTCATTCCTTTTGTTGAAGATGATGTCTTTGAATACGATTCTAAAAAAGAACAAACAGATACAAGTTTTAATTTAAGTGATATTGATGATTATGATCATGAAGATATTGATGACGATCAAAAATTAGTTCAAAATGAAATAAACAAAGGTGCAAAATTAATAGAAAGACCATCTTTAAATTCTGATTTTCGTATATTCGAAACACCAGGAGGCGATGTAATAAAAGTTACTGCTCCATCTTCTAAAAAATCAGATTTAAGATCAGTAAGTGCTAAACTTTCCTCTGGTATACTATCACGTTTTCCTGATTCAAAGAAACGAAAACAAAATGAATCACTGCATAGAACGCCAAAGAGAACAATGTCTGTGCCAACTTGGAAAACATATAAATAGTGTGACATTTTGTGTTTTAAAATAAGTTATAAGAGATGGATAGTTAAGATGAATTCTATTTAACATTGTTTAGCAATGATAATTTAAAACTGTTCCCTAATAATACTTTAGCTTCACTTGAAAATAAACTACCTATTCACTTCGATTTAAGAAATGGAAATTGGAAAGTTGGTGTTTGAGAAATTTATATAAACGATTTCCTACAAACAGAAAAATTTAACAAAAAGAAATGTGCTTTTATTAATATTGGGCAGTATAATATTTATGTAACAAATATTGAAAAACCTCTTGAAAAAATCAAAGTAACCAAATCTATAGGTTACACATATTATTCATATGATGATTCAAAATTACATCTGATGATTGGAAATTTAACTTTTTACCAACACTTATTAAAAATATAACTCCTAATAAGGGATTTACCCGAAGCCAGGTTATAAAGAATTTTTAAATGAAGTTTTAGTATATATCTCTAATCCTAAAAATTATGATGATATAATATTTAAAAAAGTAGCAGATCAAAACGAAAGAGTTTTAATTCGAATATGACAGACTTTTGATGAAGATAACTTCTTTATAAAAGTTAATCAGAGTTATAATATAAAAACACTGTTAAGTAAATTATTTCAACAAAGAAAAAATATAAGAAATTTCAAAACAAAATTAACTGAACTATTAAATTAGCAATTTCTAATAACAAAGACGAATTAAATGGGATGGTTATATTTACTCAGACATAGTTTAATCATTTATTTTTGGAAGTAGCAAAGTACGGGCATTGAGAGCTATCAACATAGATAATTGTAGAATTCCTATAAATATTGAGTTTTAAAATGTTCATTACATACCTATAGAGAAAAATTCTTTTGAAACTATAGCTGTTAAAATTTGTAACCAATACGGTGATGCAATAAATTTTGTTTCAAGTTACTATCCAACCAAAATTATCTTACACTTTAAAAAGCATTGATTGCCAAATAATATAAATGCTACTACCCAAATAAGATATTCTATCAAACATAGAACGAGGTTACGTGAGATATTATTCCTCTCAAATAGAAGGAGGAATTAATGATATTGGACCTTTATTACAATTTAATCCAACTATACAGAGTAGTCGTGGTTCAGGAAACATATTTGGAAGTTTGTTTCGTTATTTGAGGCCAGTCGTTTCATCTGGTTGGGATCTTTTTAAAAAGGAAGTTGTAAACACAAGAAAAAACATTCTTAGTGATATAGCATCTGGTGCACATATAAAAGAGTCTGTAATTGATCAAGGTAAAAGTTGTATTAAAAATTTACGAATATCCATGGTTAATCAATTACATTCAATGTATGGTGAAAGACGGAAACCTATAAAAAGACGTGCAGTTTCCAAAAAACAACATTCAAAGTTGAAGCAACGAAAAAAGCAAAGCAAAAAATCAGATATCTTCAATTAAAATGGAGTGCATGAAATCTGAACTAGACATTTTCGCTTCTTTACCAGTTCAAACAAGCATTTTACGTTCAGAAGAAATAACATACAATCCTTTAGCCTCATTAGAAGCATCACCGTCAACCATTGAATTGGTATTAATTGAAAACGGAGATACTTATAAAGATTTATCCAGTGCCTATATAAAGTTTATAAAGATTTAAAGTACCTATATAAAAAAATAGGGATCAAATTGGAGTGTAAATGATAAAACAGAAATTGGAGCTAATATTAAAGCAGTTCCACAACCAAGTGTTATAAATAATTTATTACACTCCATCATCAAACAATGCAATGTTACATTAAATGGAAAAAACATAACACCATCCGATTCATTATATCATTATTACATACCAAACAACTTTACTAAATTATGGCAGCGATTCTAGTCAAAATCTATGAGCATCTGGTTGAGAATTAGATAAAAATAACGTTAATGATTTTAACAGGAATGGCTTTAAAACAAGACAAAAATTATATAATAACTCTGCAATGGTGGAATTGATGGGAAAACTACAAGTAGATTTCTTTAATACTCCCACACTACTTTTAAATAATGTTGACCTGAGAATTACTCTAACATTAGAAAAACAAGATTTTTTTCTATTTCTATTTCAATGATTCAGATGAAAGTTATTTAAAGATTCATGAAGCTACTTTATACATGAAACATGTCACTGTCAATATAAATATATTGCTGTCACATAATACAGTATTATAAAAGGCAAATGCAAAGTATCATTACAACAGGAACGAAACTAAAACTTTTACAATTCCAACTAATACTTCAAATATATCATTAGACAATGAACAAATTCCTAATGCTATTGTATTTTGTATGGTAAACAATGAAAACTTTAATAGGAAAAGATGAAAAAATCCATATTTTTGCGATCATCAAAATCTTTCGCAGTTTCAATTATATGTAAATGAAATATCTGTACCTAATTCTCCTATAGAAACAAACTTTTCAAGCAGTAATTATTATAATTCACGAGCATACTTAACATTATTCAGTGGAACTGGTATACACCACTCTGATAGAGGACACCAGATTACAAAATAAATGTTTACAAAAGGTTACACAGGATACAGGATCAACAACCGATTCTTGTCAAAACCTTTTAAATCAGGGGACACTAAAAATTGAAGCAAGACTAAGTTCTCCATTTAGCTCAACTTTAACATGCATTGTATTTGCAGAATTTGATTCTAATATAGAAATTGATAAAAAAGGATGAATAGTATTTCGTTTCCCCTCATTGTACAATGACGTCTGTTATAGTAGACTTATCGTTCTGTACGAACGATAGCAACACAATATTTATAAAAAATATTGATGTAGCTGGAATAAAAGAAAAATGTCAACCTTTTGTAAAAGAACTAAAGTATAAATTTCCTATAATAACGAAACGATAACGAAACAACAAATAATAACTTAGTAAATATGCTTGAAAAATTTGATATAGTCTTAACAAATGGAAAACTTAAAGCAGAATTTTTAGTAGCATATATAAGAGGAAATACTCGTCTAATTGATATTTCTCATTTAACTAAAGTGTTAAAATGTAATAGTGCAACACGTAAACTATTTAAAGGTGTTTTTGCTCTCGATAAAATACCTCAAAATATTTCAAAACCAGGTATTTTAATAATAAACACAGACACTTCTGCTGAAAAGGTGACACTTTGGTTAGCAAATTTTTATACCAGCACAAGAGTAGTAATAGTAGCGCTTTGGCATGGGAAAATAATTATGCAAATTAGGTCAAAGTAATAGTAGCGCTTTGGCATGGGAAAATAATTATGCAAATTAGGTCAATGACCTTGGGCGTTTACTTTGTTGTTGAGAGCTTTTTTAAGGAATGTTGTAGTGTAAAAAAACAGGTAGCAAATTAGATGTCGTGATTGGCGTTTGCATAATTAGTTTCCGGAAAAGTGTTTGTAAATAATATAGAAGGTCAACTAGATAATGTGGAACAAGTAGATAGTGCAATAACCTAAACAGGTGTGTAGTATTTCTACCGGTTGCATGATTAGTTTCCGGAAAAAGCTTTTGTAAATAATACAAGTAAGTGCAATGATCTTGTTGTGATAGTATATAGTAACATAGATTATTGTAAATAATAAGAATTTATTTTATTTTTTAATAAAAAGCTTTCACGGTCAATCAGTTATTTTAACACAAGAATGCAGTTGTTATTTATGAGATAAATAAAATGCAGATATTGACCTTGATATTGTATCTTATTTTTAAAGTAATTTAAAAAAAATGTATTTATTGATTAATTGTTGTGTTTATTGCAGAAAAAATTTTTAAAGAAAAAATCCAGGTGTTTGAGAAAAATTTATGTTAATGTTAATTGATTTATTATATTAACTACTTTGTATTTTGCAAATAAAAAAGTCAGTTATTCTTAAATTTTTTGCTACTTTGTATAAGTAAATTAAATTTTCTGTTATTGTAGATACAAATTAAAGCATTATAAAATCAAATAGATTTATTGTGTTGCAGAAAAAATTTTTAAAGAAAAAATGCAGGTGTTTGATATGAATTTATGTTAATGTTAATTGAATTATTATATTAACTACTTTGTATTTTGCGAATAAATAAACGTCAACTATTAGTATTTTTACATTGCAAATTTGAAGTGAGTTATGGCTAGCTATAAATGAGCAAAAAAAAAAAAATTAAAAATAAAAAAGCAAATTAGTTTCATATAATATCGTTTTTATTTACCCAAGAATTGTGATCTTTATCAAAACCTAACCATTTAACAAAAACCTGATTTCCTTTTCTTTTCAATATTTTTTCAACAAGAAAAGTGTCAGGATTTTTGACGCGAGTAAGTTCATACTCGTAAAAAGAACCTGAAATCGGTGTTTTTGTATAATCAAGTAAGTTGTAAGTAATTGGATCTGTGCGTTTTACTTCTTTAATTGTAAATATTTCTGTTGACCAGTTTGGTTGATAACCTTTTGCAAAGTTTCTTTTGTATTTACTTATGCGTACATAATCTCCAACTTTATATTTTGCTTTCTGATAAAATTTCGGTTGCATGTAAATGTTCTTCAAAATATATTTCTCGTTTGCTTTTGTAACTTTTTTAGGTTGAAGTTTAATTGTCCGATGATATGTTGAGTTGTATTTCTCAATGAGTGAGGGTAAAATAGATATCCATTTATAATTACCCTGACAACTAAACTGTTTCCACATTGAATTTTTTAAAGTACGGTTAAAACGTTCTACTATGGATGCTTTCATTTCAGAATATGTATGATAATGATTAATTTTTTTTCTTTCCATAAGTTTTCTAAATTCTTTGTTAAAAAATTCTTTACCTTGATCAGATTGAATATTTTTTGGGAGTGTTCCAGCACGTTTGAAAATGTTTTGCATACCAAGTAAAACGTTATTAGCATTTTTAGTTTTAATTGGTTCAGCATAAGCATATTTCGAAAAGATGTCTATTACAATTAATAAATATTTATTTCCTTTGTTATACTTTGCATATGGAATCATTTCTACTAAATCAATTTGCCATGTATCGTTTAAACCTTTCTGATTAAATTTTCTTCGACGAAAGTTTCGTCTGGCTGGTCTATGTATTTCCGATACTATTTGTGCCCGTGACATTATACTTGTACCATTTAATCAGATTTTCCAATTCTATTTTATAATTTTCTATAGAGCAACAGTTACATGTATCCGGTCCAGATGACGAGTTGTCGTAAGCCCAAGGACAAAGAGCAAAATGAGTTCCGTATATTGACGTAAATTTTTCTGTTATTGAAAATTCTTTAATGTATTTATACATGTGAAAAATACGTTGTTTATGCTCATTTAATAACACAGAGGAATATGATTTTAAAAACTCTTCCACTTCTTTTACCTCCATCTTTTAAATTGAGAATAAGTTATACACGTTTTTGCTTTTATATATTTGAAGAGCAAATCTAATTACCTTTCAATGACTTTTAAAACGCGAACCAATAATGATATATTTTAATCATCCATTTACAATGATGGTGGCGGGACCATCTGGATGTGGGAAAACAACATTTGTTTGCAACTTGATCAAAAATATTACTAGATTGATACATCCCAAAATTGAAAAAATAAAATGGTGTAACCCAGAAATTTCTGCAGTTCCAAGAAATATAGATTTCCCTGATATAGATTTTTATGCCGGCATTCCGGAAAAGCTTAGTGAAAATGAAAATAAACCTACTTTAATTGTTTTAGATGATTTAATGTTAGATTCAGCAAACAAACAAGTATGTGAACTTTTTACTAAAGGTTCGCACCACCGTAATTTGTCTATTATATTATTAACGCAAAACATTTTTCATCAGGGGAAATTCTCACGAGATATTTCATTAAATTGTAAATATTTGGTACTTTTTAAAAACCCTCGAGATAAATCACAGATTTTTCCTCTAGCTAGACAACTATATCCGGAAAATATAAAAGGCTTCCTGGGGGTATATAATGAATCAACATCAAACCCACATGGTTATATTGTATTAGATTTAACACAAGACATTAGCGATTTGTTTCGAATTAGAACCAACATATTCTCAGAGGAATATTGCGTTTGTTTTTGTGCTACCAAAGATTTAAACAATTGCTTAAAATATGAAACGGTTGAAGAAAAACCGACATATGTTACATGTACTAGAAAAATGCAACAACAAGAATTTTCGTAAAAATATTCTAAAATATTGTGATGATGATATAATAAAAACTATTGCTGAAATTGCAATTAATGTGTTAAACGGGAACAATAAAATATCACCATCACAAAAAACAAAACTAAAAAAATATAAAAAACAATTAAGACTCTTAGCGTGTCCACAAAAAGGTATAAAAGCTAAACGAAAAATGTTAATTCAACATGGAGGATTTTTACCTACATTAATTGGTACTATATTATCTGGTATAATAGGAAAACTTCTCAGTAAGACATAATGCAGCGAATGATTGTTATGTCACCAGAAATATTTTCAAAATTTAGCAAATTATTTCAAGATGATAAAAACTTAGATTTATTGGATCAAAAAATGAAAAAAGTTTTATATGATAAAAAATTAAAACCATTGCAAAAATGGTATTTATATCGTCAAAATCTCATTAAATACGGAATTAACAAAAGGCATACAAAAAAATTACCAGAAAAGTTAAATAATGTTACATTTAATACAGGTACTCAAACAAAATTCTTTTCTAAGCGAAATGCATATACAGAAACTGAATTACCTAAATACAAATCAACGTCAACACAAACTAAATTTTTACCATTAGTTACTGATGATGTGTTTGAATATGACCCTAAAAAAGAACATTCAAATATGGATGTTGATTTAACAAATTACAATTTAGATGATGAAAATTCATTTAAAAAATTAGCTCAAACTGAAATGTTGAAAGATGAAAAATTAGTCGAAAGACCATCTCTAAGCTCTGATTATCGAATGTTTGAAACACCAAGTGGTGATGTAATTACCGTTGCTGTACCATCTCCTGAAAAAAAGAAGACACTAAGATCGGCTGGTAGTTCAATTTCCTCAACTATACTTTCACAGTTTCCTGAAACAAAAAAACGAAAACTAAAACCTTTACTAAGAAGTCCAAAACTAAGAACTTCATCAACACCGGAGTGGACAACATATAAATAGTACAACATTTTATGTTTTAGAAGAAGTTAACAAAGATGGATAGTCAAGATGACTTCTATGTAACATTGTTTAGTAATGATAATCTAAAACTGTTTCCAGACAACACTTTAGCTTCATTCGAAAATAAATTACCTATTCACTTTGATTTAAGAAATGGTAATTGGAAAGTTGGTCTTTCAGAAATTTATCTGAACGATTTCCTACAAACAGAACAATTTAACAAAGAGAATTGTGCTTTTATTAATATTGGACAGTATAATGTTTATGTAAGAAACATTGAAAAACCTCTTGAAAAAATCAAAGTAACCAAATCTATAGGCTACACATATTATTCATATAACGATTCGGAATTACATTTAGATGATTGGAAGTTTAATTTTTTGCCAACGCTTATTAAAAATATAACTCCTAATCCCGGATTTACTCGAAACCAAGTTTTTACTGAATTTTTTAATGAAGTTTTGACATATATTTCTAATCCTAAAAATTATGATGATGTAACATTTAAAAAAGTGTCAGAATCTAACCGAGGGGACTTAATTCGAATATCGCAGACTTTTGATGAAGATAGTTTTTATATAAAAGTTAATCAGAGTTATAATGTAAAAACATTATTAACTGAATTATTTCAACAGAAAAAAAATATAAAAAATTTCAAAACAAAATTACCTGAACTATTCAAATTAGCTGTTGCTAAAAATAAAGATGAATTGAATGGAATGGTGTTGATTTATTCAGATATAGTTCAATCTTCTGTTTTTGGAAGTAGCAAAGTTCGGGCGTTGAGAGCTATCAACATAGAAAATTGTAGAATACCTACAAATACTGAATTTAAAAACGTCCATTACATACCTATAGAAAAAAATATTTTTGAAACAATAGCAATTAAAATTTGCAATCAATACGGTGATGGAATAAATTTTGTTTCCAGTTACTATCCAACAAAAATTGTATTACACTTTAAAAAGCATTGATTCCCCAAAAACAATATAAATACTACTACTCAAATATGATATCCTATCAAACATGGAAAGAGCTTACGTGAGATATTATTCCTCTCAGGTAGGAGGGGGAATCAACGATATTGGGCCTTTATTACAATTTTATCCAGCTATACAAAAAGGTCGTGGTTTTGGAAATATATTCGGAAGTTTAATTCGTTACTTAAAGCCAGTTTTTACATCAGGTTGGGACTTAATTAAAAAAGAGGCTGTAAACACAAGTAAAAATATTTTTAATGATATAGCATCTGGTTCAAACATAAAAGAAGCTGTAATTGATCAAAGTAAAGGCGGTATAAAAAATTTACGGAAATCAGTAGTTAACCAACTGCATTCGATGTATGGTGGAAGACAAAGAACTATAAAAAGACAAAGAGCTATTAAAAGACAAACAGTTTCTAAAAAGACACATTTGAAGTCGAAACGACGAAAAAAGCAAAGTAAAACATCCGACATATTCAACTAAAAATGGAATGTATGAAATCTGAACTTGATCTTTTTGCGTCATTACCCGTACAAACAAGTATTTTGCGTTCAGAAGAGGTAGCATACAATCCTTTAGCTTCTTTAGAGGCATCACCGTCAACTATTGAATTTGTTTCCCTTGGAAATGGAGATACATATCGAGATTTATCCTCCACCTATATAAAATTTAAAGTTCAAATATTAAAAAAAGATGGATCAGTTTGGAGTGCAAATGATAAAGTAGGAACCGGAACTGAAGCAAGACCAGCTCCGCAGCCCAGTGTTGTAAATAATTTATTACACTCTTTAATTAAACAATGTAATGTAACTCTAAACGGAAAAAACATCACTCCTTCAGACTCCTTATACCATTATAAAGCATACTTAACTACTTTACTAAATTATGGTACAGATTCCAGTCAAACACATTTGGAAGCATCTGGTTGGGAATTGGATAAACCAAATGTAAATGATTTTAGTAATTCTGGTTCTAAATCAAGACAAAAATCATACAACAATTCTACTGTAGTAGAATTAATGGGAAAATTACATGTAGATTTCTTCAATACTCCTAAATTACTTTTAAATAATGTTGACATTCGAATTGCTTTAGCCCTAGAAAAACAGGATTTTTTTATTTTCTTTAACGATGCCGATGAAAGCTATTTAAAAATTCTCGAAGCTACGTTATACATGAAACATTTAACAATTAATCCTAGTATATTGATAGCACATAATACTGTATTGGAAAAGGCTAACGCGAAATATTTTTATACCAGAAGTGAAATCAAAACATTTACAATTCCAGCTAACACATCTAACATATCATTGGATAATATATTTATAGGGCAAATACCAAAAGCTCTAGTATTTTGTATGGTTAATAATGAAAACTTCAATGGTAAGAGATCAAAAAATCCATACCATTTCGACCATCAAAATCTCACACAATTTCAATTATATGTGAATGGAGTGCCTACACCAAACTCTGCAATTGAAACAAGTTTTACACCGAATAATTCTTGTAATTCTCGAGCATATTTAACATTATTTAGCGGAACAGGTATACATCATTCTGATAGAGGACATCAAATTTCAAAAGAATTATTTTCAAAAGGTTATACAATACTGGCTTTTGATTTATCACCAGACGGCTCGGGAACAGATACATGTCAGAGTTTATTAAACCAGGGAGTAGTAAAGATTGAAGCAAGACTCAGCTCTCCATTAACTTCAACATTAACTTGTATTGTATTTGCAGAATTCGATGCTAATATCGAAATTGATAAAAATCGTAACGTCTACGTGAACATATAAAAGGAAGTTTAGCGAACCATCTCTATTCATTTCACAATGACATGTGCTCTAGTAGATTTATCGTTCTGTACGGACGATAACAATACAATATTTGTAAAAAATATTGCTGTGGCTGGTATTAAAGAAAAATGTAAAACTATTGTAAAAGAATTAAAGTATAAATTTCCTGTCAGAGATTTGAAAAAAACAGATATTGAGAATTACTCTTTTGGACATATCGATAACGAAAAAGTAACTAATAACTTAATAAATTTGCTTGAAAAATTCGATATAGTCTTAACAAATGGAAAACTTAAAGCAGAATTTTTAACAACATTTGTACGAGGAAATACTCGACTAATTGATATTTCCCGTTTGCAAGAAAATGAATACACTTCAGATTTCAAAGGTTCTGAAATGTAATAAGTTAACACATAAAATATTTAGAGGCGTTTATGCTCTTGATAAATTACCAAAACAAGTTTCAAAACCTAGTATTTTGGTGGTAAATACCGATAATTCTAATGAAAAGGGAACACATTGGTTAGCAATATTTGTTCCAGTTCAAGGGTGTGCAGAATATTTTGATTCATTTGGAAATCCCCCGTTTCACAATGAGATTATAAAATTTCTACAAAATCAATCAACATGTTTTGTTTTCAACAATAAGCGTTTACAAAGTAATTTAACATCTGTTTGCGGACATTATTGTTGTGTATATCTATGGATGCGAAGTTCCTGTAAAAGCATAAAATATTTTCTTAATTTATTCGACACATCATCCCCACTTAAAAACGATAAAAAAATACAAAGAATATTTCGAAAAATTTTTAAAAAATGAGGGAGAAAAAATATAAATACAAAATTCTAAAATAGAATTCATCAGTTAAAACAAGAAAAATGGAGCAATCAACAAATTCGGAAGTCATTGAAAAACAAAAAAGTGAACCTCCGCAAAATCTTTTGTTAAGCTATATCTATTATTTGGATAAAAAACAAACAACAAAAATACAAATTGGATTTAATGTTGAAAATTTTGCTGCAACAATAATTTTCCAACGTCATCAAAAAGTCATTTGTGAGATGAATTATTTGGCGTGGTATGCCTTTTATCAAGATTTTACTAACAACCAACATAAATTAAATTCAAAAGGATTTGCGCTAACATTTAATCATACCGGGAAAACTAAAAAAATTACATTGCAGTTAGATGAGTACACCCGCTTTTGTCTTATGTTAGACTTTATACAAGCAGTGATGTCATATAACAACGGAGCTGAACTTAATATAAGAGAATATGTATTCAAATATTTTGAGAGATGTATTGAAAAGAATAAACTAAGATTGGAACAAGAAGATTTCTACATTCCAATGAATTTACACATAGCTCAGTGTAATTATTCCAGACTATTTTATGAAATACCTATGTTTTTGTCAGAAAAATTATCTTGGTCAACAATAAATAAAACAAATATTTTTTAAAACCAATTATTTTCTTTTATTAAATACATATATAAATTCATACAATTTTTTACAGCACATCTTTTTAAATTTTCAGTAATGTTATGGTGAGGGCAAATGGTTGTGAAATTCTTTAGTTTCTGAAGAGATGGAATGTCATTATCTAAGTTGATAACTTCTACTGAACTCGAAACAAATTTATCTAAAAATTCCTTTTTCTGGTACCCCTTTACGTAAACGACGTCGAATGAATTTAAATGTTCCTTTAAGGTATTTTTAATTGCTGAATATTCTATAAAACCATCATCCCAGTCAAGACCATTTATTTGTGTTTTATTGAATTCATTTTGCTGTTTAACATCAGTATTTAACTCTTCGAACGAATAAGGTGCTTTAAACATAAATAGCATTGGTATCAGTGACCCATCAGCTATCAAAGCAAATTCCTTCAAGAAATATTGCTTTTTATTTCCAACAGTAAATTGTAAATCTGCTACTGCCTTCCTGCTGCTCATTTTGTACCTGACTATTTTAAAATAGCTTGAAATCCTATAATTTATAACTAATACGATTTAAAAAGAGTGGAAAAAAAAAGGGGAAGGGAGCCTTTAGCAGTAGCATAAACCGATACCGGACCCTCAAAGACAGATACCGGACATCCGGGGACCCCATCCAGAATCAAGAAAAGGGGCGCCTGATTCAGGCCCCGCTTTAAAGGGACCGAACCTCAGGGGACCGGATATCGACTCTCCAGAAACAAGGGTTGATTTAAATGGATTAACCTGGAAAAAAAAAAAAAACGTGCAAAGAGTTACAAAAATCTTGCTGACTAATATTTTAACTCCTCTACATTTAGTTGAATATGTCGGATGTTTTACTTTGCTTTTTTCGTCGTTTCGACTTCAAATGTGTCTTTTTAGAAACTGTTTGTCTTTTAATAGCTCTTTGTCTTTTTATAGTTCTTTGTCTTCCACCATACATCGAATGCAGTTGGTTAACTACTGATTTCCGTAAATTTTTTATACCGCCTTTACTTTGATCAATTACAGCTTCTTTTATGTTTGCACCAGATGCTATATCATTAAAAATATTTTTACTTGTGTTTACAGCCTCTTTTTTAATTAAGTCCCAACCTGATGTAAAAACTGGCTTTAAGTAACGAATTAAACTTCCGAATATATTTCCAAAACCACGACCTTTTTGTATAGCTGGATAAAATTGTAATAAAGGCCCAATATCGTTGATTCCCCCTCCTACCTGAGAGGAATAATATCTCACGTAAGCTCTTTCCATGTTTGATAGGATATCATATTTGAGTAGTAGTATTTATATTGTTTTTGGGGAATCAATGCTTTTTAAAGTGTAATACAATTTTTGTTGGATAGTAACTGGAAACAAAATTTATTCCATCACCGTATTGATTGCAAATTTTAATTGCTATTGTTTCAAAAATATTTTTTTCTATAGGTATGTAATGGACGTTTTTAAATTCAGTATTTGTAGGTATTCTACAATTTTCTATGTTGATAGCTCTCAACGCCCGAACTTTGCTACTTCCAAAAACAGAAGATTGAACTATATCTGAATAAATCAACACCATTCCATTCAATTCATCTTTATTTTTAGCAACAGCTAATTTGAATAGTTCAGGTAATTTTGTTTTGAAATTTTTTATATTTTTTTTCTGTTGAAATAATTCAGTTAATAATGTTTTTACATTATAACTCTGATTAACTTTTATATAAAAACTATCTTCATCAAAAGTCTGCGATATTCGAATTAAGTCCCCTCGGTTAGATTCTGACACTTTTTTAAATGTTACATCATCATAATTTTTAGGATTAGAAATATATGTCAAAACTTCATTAAAAAATTCAGTAAAAACTTGGTTTCGAGTAAATCCGGGATTAGGAGTTATATTTTTAATAAGCGTTGGCAAAAAATTAAACTTCCAATCATCTAAATGTAATTCCGAATCGTTATATGAATAATATGTGTAGCCTATAGATTTGGTTACTTTGATTTTTTCAAGAGGTTTTTCAATGTTTCTTACATAAACATTATACTGTCCAATATTAATAAAAGCACAATTCTCTTTGTTAAATTGTTCTGTTTGTAGGAAATCGTTCAGATAAATTTCTGAAAGACCAACTTTCCAATTACCATTTCTTAAATCAAAGTGAATAGGTAATTTATTTTCGAATGAAGCTAAAGTGTTGTCTGGAAACAGTTTTAGATTATCATTAATAAACAATGTTACATAGAAGTCATCTTGACTATCCATCTTTGTTAACTTCTTCTAAAACATAAAATGTTGTACTATTTATATGTTGTCCACTCCGGTGTTGATGAAGTTCTTAGTTTTGGACTTCTTAGTAAAGGTTTTAGTTTTCGTTTTTTTGTTTCAGGAAACTGTGAAAGTATAGTTGAGGAAATTGAACTACCAGCCGATCTTAGTGTCTTCTTTTTTTCAGGAGATGGTACAGCAACGGTAATTACATCACCACTTGGTGTTTCAAACATTCGATAATCAGAGCTTAGAGATGGTCTTTCGACTAATTTTTCATCTTTCAACATTTCAGTTTGAGCTAATTTTTTAAATGAATTTTCATCATCTAAATTGTAATTTGTTAAATCAACATCCATATTTGAATGTTCTTTTTTAGGGTCATATTCAAACACATCATCAGTAACTAATGGTAAAAATTTAGTTTGTGTTGACGTTGATTTGTATTTAGGTAATTCAGTTTCTGTATATGCATTTCGCTTAGAAAAGAATTTTGTTTGAGTACCTGTATTAAATGTAACATTATTTAACTTTTCTGGTAATTTTTTTGTATGCCTTTTGTTAATTCCGTATTTAATGAGATTTTGACGATATAAATACCATTTTTGCAATGGTTTTAATTTTTTATCATATAAAACTTTTTTCATTTTTTGATCCAATAAATCTAAGTTTTTATCATCTTGAAATAATTTGCTAAATTTTGAAAATATTTCTGGTGACATAACAATCATTCGCTGCATTATGTCTTACTGAGAAGTTTTCCTATTATACCAGATAATAGAGTACCAATTAATGTAGGTAAAAATCCTCCATGTTGAATTAACATTTTTCGTTTAGCTTTTATACCTTTTTGTGGACACGCTAAGAGTCTTAATTGTTTTTTATATTTTTTTAGTTTTGTTTTTTGTGATGGTGATATTTTATTGTTCCCGTTTAACACATTAATTGCAATTTCAGCAATAGTTTTTATTATATCATCATCACAATATTTTAGAATATTTTTACGAAAATTCTTGTTGTTGCATTTTTCTAGTACATGTAACATATGTCGGTTTTTCTTCAACCGTTTCATATTTTAAGCAATTGTTTAAATCTTTGGTAGAACAAAAACAAACGCAATATTCCTCTGAGAATATGTTGGTTCTAATTCGAAACAAATCGCTAATGTCTTGTGTTAAATCTAATACAATATAACCATGTGGGTTTGATGTTGATTCATTATATACCCCCAGGAAGCCTTTTATATTTTCCGGATATAGTTGTCTAGCTAGAGGAAAAATCTGTGATTTATCTCGAGGGTTTTTAAAAAGTACCAAATATTTACAATTTAATGAAATATCTCGTGAGAATTTCCCCTGATGAAAAATGTTTTGCGTTAATAATATAATAGACAAATTACGGTGGTGCGAACCTTTAGTAAAAAGTTCACATACTTGTTTGTTTGCTGAATCTAACATTAAATCATCTAAAACAATTAAAGTAGGTTTATTTTCATTTTCACTAAGCTTTTCCGGAATGCCGGCATAAAAATCTATATCAGGGAAATCTATATTTCTTGGAACCGCAGAAATTTCTGGGTTACACCATTTTATTTTTTCAATTTTGGGATGTATCAATCTAGTAATATTTTTGATCAAGTTGCAAACAAATGTTGTTTTCCCACATCCAGATGGTCCCGCCACCATCATTGTAAATGGATGATTAAAATATATCATTATTGGTTCGCGTTTTAAAAGTCATTGAAAGGTAATTAGATTTGCTCTTCAAATATATAAAAGCAAAAACGTGTATAACTTATTCTCAATTTAAAAGATGGAGGTAAAAGAAGTGGAAGAGTTTTTAAAATCATATTCCTCTGTGTTATTAAATGAGCATAAACAACGTATTTTTCACATGTATAAATACATTAAAGAATTTTCAATAACAGAAAAATTTACGTCAATATACGGAACTCATTTTGCTCTTTGTCCTTGGGCTTACGACAACTCGTCATCTGGACCGGATACATGTAACTGTTGCTCTATAGAAAATTATAAAATAGAATTGGAAAATCTGATTAAATGGTACAAGTATAATGTCACGGGCACAAATAGTATCGGAAATACATAGACCAGCCAGACGAAACTTTCGTCGAAGAAAATTTAATCAAAAAGGTTTAAACGATACATGGCAAATTGATTTAGTAGAAATGATTCCATATGCAAAGTATAACAAAGGAAATAAATATTTATTAATTGTAATAGACATCTTTTCGAAATATGCTTATGCTGAACCAATTAAAACTAAAAATGCTAATAACGTTTTACTTGGTATGCAAAACATTTTCAAACGTGCTGGAACACTCCCAAAAAATATTCAATCTGATCAAGGTAAAGAATTTTTTAACAAAGAATTTAGAAAACTTATGGAAAGAAAAAAAATTAATCATTATCATACATATTCTGAAATGAAAGCATCCATAGTAGAACGTTTTAACCGTACTTTAAAAAATTCAATGTGGAAGCAGTTTAGTTTTCAGGGTAATTATAAATGGATATCTATTTTACCCTCACTTATTGAGAAATACAACTCAACATATCATCGGACAATTAAACTTCAACCTAAAAAAGTTACAAAAGCAAACGAGAAATATATTTTGAAGAACATTTACATGCAACCGAAATTTTATCAGAAAGCAAAATATAAAGTTGGAGATTATGTACGCATAAGTAAATACAAAAGAAACTTTGCAAAAGGTTATCAACCAAACTGGTCAACAGAAATATTTACAATTAAAGAAGTAAAACGCACAGATCCAATTACTTACAACTTACTTGATTATACAAAAACACCGATTTCAGGTTCTTTTTACGAGTATGAACTTACTCACGTCAAAAATCCTGACACTTTTCTTGTTGAAAAAATATTGAAAAGAAAAGGAAATCAGGTTTTTGTTAAATGGTTAGGTTTTGATAAAGATCACAATTCTTGGGTAAATAAAAACGATATTATATGAAACTAATTTGCTTTTTTATTTTTAATTTTTTTTTTTTTTTTTTTGCACATTTATAGCTAGCCATAACTCACTTCAAATTTGCAATGTAAAAATACTAATAGTTGACGTTTATTTATTCGCAAAATACAAAGTAGTTAATATAATAATTCAATTAACATTAACATAAATTCATATCAAACACCTGCATTTTTTCTTTAAAAATTTTTTCTGCAACACAATAAATCTATTTGATTTTATAATGCTTTAATTTGTATCTACAATAACAGAAAATTTAATTTACTTATACAAAGTAGCAAAAAATTTAAGAATAACTGACTTTTTTATTTGCAAAATACAAAGTAGTTAATATAATAAATCAATTAACATTAACATACATTTTTCTCAAACACCTGGATTTTTTCTTTAAAAATTTTTTCTGCAATAAACACAACAATTAATCAATAAATACATTTTTTTTAAATTACTTTAAAAATAAGATACAATATCAAGGTCAATATCTGCATTTTATTTATCTCATAAATAACAACTGCATTCTTGTGTTAAAATAACTGATTGACCGTGAAAGCTTTTTATTAAAAAATAAAATAAATTCTTATTATTTACAATAATCTATGTTACTATATACTATCACAACAAGATCATTGCACTTACTTGTATTATTTACAAAAGCTTTTTCCGGAAACTAATCATGCAACCGGTAGAAATACTACACACCTGTTTAGGTCATTGCACTATCTACTTGTTCCACATTATCTAGTTGACCTTCTATATTATTTACAAACACTTTTCCGGAAACTAATTATGCAAACGCCAATCACGACATCTAATTTGCTACCTGTTTTTTTACACTAGAACATTCCTTAAAAAAGCTCTCAACAACAAAGTAAACGCCCAAGGTCATTGACCTAATTTGCATAATTATTTTCCCATGCCAAAGCGCTACTATTACTTTGACCTAATTTGCATAATTATTTTCCCATGCCAAAGCGCTACTATTACTACTCACAAGGTTGTGCAGAATATTATGATTCATATGGAATACCACCATTACATTGAGAGATTATAAATTTTTTGCAAAAACAAACGAATTGCTTTGTTTTTAATAATAAAAGATTACAAAGTAATTTTTCTTCTGTATGTGGACAATACTGCTATGTTTATTTGTGGGCAAGATGTTCCTGGAAAAGTATGAGGAATTTTCTTAATTTATTCAACCCCGCTGAAAAACGAAGAAAAAATACTGAGATTATTTGAGATATATTCACTATAAATATCAAAAATCTGAAAAAGATTTCTCAGTTAAAGAAAAGAAAAAATAGCGCAAACACCAAATACAGAAATATTTCTAAAAGAAAAAAGTGAATCATCACAAAATCTTTTATTAAGTTATATCTATTATTTAGATAAAAAACAAATAATAAAATTACAAATTGGATTTAATGTTTTTAGTTTTGCTACATTAATTTAAATAACGTAATAATAAAGTCATTTGCGAGATGAATTATTTGAGTGATATACATTTTATAATGATTTTAAAAAGAGTCAAGAAAAAAAAGGAATTATAATAATAAAAAAGGAACTATATTCAAAAGGAATTTGATAAAATTGAAAACTAAAAAACTTACATTACAACTAGATGAATACACATGCTTATGTCTTATGTTGGACTTTATACAAGCGGTGATGTCATATAACAATGGAGCTGAATTGAATGTACGAGAATATGTACACAAATATTTTGATAGATGTATTGAAAAGAACAAAATGAAACTCGAACAAGAAAATTTTTGCATTCCAATGAGTTTACATATAGCTCAGTGTAACTATTCCAGGTTATTTTATGAAATACCAATGTTTATGTCAGAAAAATTATATTGTCCAACAATAAATAGAACAAATATTTTTACCAATTATTATCTGTTATTAAATACATATGTATGTTCATACAATTTTTCACAGCACATCTTTGTAAATTTTCTGTATTGCAATGGTGAGGGCAAATGATTATGAAATTCCTTAGCTTGTTAAGAGGTGAAATTTTATTATCTAAATTGATAACTTCTACCACTGAACTCGAAATAAATTTATTTAAAAATTTCTTTTTCTGATATCCTTTTACGTAAATGATATTGAATGATGTTAAATGTTCCTCTAAGATATTTTTAATTTCCATGTATTCTATAAATCCATGGTTCTATTCAAGACCATTAATTTCTGTATTGTTGTATGCATTTTGCTGTTTAGCATAACTACTTAACTCTTCGAATGAGTAAGGTGGTTTAAACATAAACAGCATTGGTATCAAGGAACCTTCTGCTACAAAAGAAAATTCCTTTAAAAAATATTGCTTATTGTAAATCAATTATTGCCTTCCTGCTGCTCATTTTACTCTTTATTGTATTAAAACGAACCAACAACCTTTAATTTATACCTACGATACCAATTTATGTTGCTGAATCACCAGGTTACACGACTGGCTTGACAGTGTACTGATCTAAATTTTCTAACACCATCACCGGACTTTCGGAGACCGTTATCGCACCGTTGGGGAAAAAAAATATTAGCCTGAAAAACCTGAAAAAGCTTTTAAACCTGAAAAACCTCACAATGAAAAAAAAGGAAAAAAACAGTTTATTTAAAAAAAATTTTATTGATTTTTGTAATGTAAAGCTAAAAACCTGAAAAACCTAAAAAATGAAGGACGAAAATGAAAAATTAATGAAACAATGTTTTAATGGACGATTTAAAATTTTTTATTTTTAAAATAAAAATGAATCTATATGAATCTATCTTTAAGTAGATTTAGATGAAGATTTATATTAGCTAATAAAATAAATACCTATACTTGGGGGCATTATGCTCTAAAAAATTAAATTTAATTTTATTAACTAGGTATATTTTCAAATTTTGTTTTTTAATCTTTAATCCAATAAATCTGATATTTCAGAGTTATCTCTATGGCGAACAGGTCCTTCTCTTTGCTTAGATTTTAATTTAATTCTAGGTTCAACTTTATATGAACCTTTCAACCTATGTAGATTAGAAGAATTTCTCATTTTATTTGTTCCAGTTCAATGTCCGCACCAATTGAGAAATATTTTTTATTTTTATTTTGAAAGTGCAGTTTAAATTTATATACATTTTTATTATATCATCGAATAATTTATATTTCAATATGTTGCAACATTGTTTGTGTAAAACAAATATTAACATTGTTCAATCATAGCGCACGCAATGAGTATTATTTAATATCAATGTTTATTTGAATAAAACAAATGTTAACATTGTTGTATTTCAATTAAAAAAATAAAAAAAAAAACAATGTGTTTTTGAACTTACTAAAATTAAATAGTAATCAAAGCTTTAATCAATATAAATTCAATCATTTAAATAAAATTAAAAAACTAAATTAATTAAAAAATAAAATTAAATTTAATTTAAAATTCAAAAATATTTGTATGAAATAATTTTACATTCTGTTTGAAAAATATAAGTTGCTAATTTAAATAATAATTTTTAAGGTTTTCAATTTTAAACCGATTTAAGTTTGTATGAAGAAGCTACATATATTTTAAATTCCTAAATTAAATAATAATAACTATGGTTTTAAACCTCTCTAACCTCTCTAACCGAGCTTTTTCGTCGATTTAAGTATGAACACAAACTCAATGAAAAAACTTACTTATATTTTAAATTGCTCAAATCGGCAATTAAATTGCTCAATATTTTAAATTAATTAATTAATTAAATAATATTTATTGATTTATACCTCTCTAACTGCTTCCGAGCTTTTTCATCGGTTTAAGTATGAACATAAACCAATTAATAAACTTACTTATATTTTATATTGCTGAATTTAGCAGACATAACCAACACCCTGTCACATACACCAGAACTCGCATATCTAGACTACTAATTACCTTTTTGAATATTTTGAACGTCAAAAAGTTTTGTTTTGAATTAGTGTTTCTTTAATGTCTTTAGGTGTTTCTGTCAATTCGAATTTCTTTTTTATTGGTATTCTGTCATATTTGGCTCGGCTACATATATCGCAATTATTAATATATTTTTGAATATAGTTTTTTTAATTTTGGAAAATATATTACTTTTTTCAAGACTTCGTAATTTTCGTTTATACCGGTATGTCCGGTTTCGTTTTTGTGATATGTATTTATGTATCTGTTTAAAAGTCTCTTCTTCTGTAGTCATATCTTTTGCGAAATAACTACATCTAAGAAATTTTATATTTTGAAAGCTTCCATATAGTTCAATTAGCTTTCTTTGTACGATATTGTATTTGTGGTCATGCAGTTCAGAAAAGTGCGTATTCTACCTTTTCCTATATACCTTCTACATATATGGCTAAAATTCTTTTCTATATTTTCTGAATTTATAAATATCGTTTTGTTACCAAATATTGTTTCTACATCCTTATTTTTATTTTCAATAAGAATAATTTGGGTTTTAAATTTGTTCACAACTGACTCAAGAATTCGAAAATGGTCATTTGCCTCCTCTTCTTGAGAAGGTACAGTCTTATTGTCCAAATTTTCGTTATTATTAGACAAAGTTTCAAAATCAGATATATTTATATTATTTTGCATTGAATAATTAGTAGTATTACTTAAATGAGATAGAATTTCATCATTATTATCTGTATCTTCGGATACAGCTTATAGGTCAGAAGAATCTATATTGTTTTTAAGAGAGTAATTTGTACTAGAGTTTGTTTGGGATTCATTATCAGAACTATTAAAATTTTCTATATTTTCTAAGAGATTTATTTCGTGTTTGTTTGTATCTATTCGACTAAGGAAATCTGCCACTGTATTTTCCTTGCCTTTTATGTATTCAATATCCATGTTATACTCCCCTAACTTTAGTAACCATCTATTTAATCTAGGATTGATATCTTTCCCTTGAGATTTTGCATATAACCATTTTAATGGTTGATGGTCTGTTAAAAGTTTAAACTTGTTACCATATAAATACGGTCTAAAATAATTGATTGCCCAAACAATGGCAAGCAATTCCTTTTCGATGGTAGAGCAGTTTTTTTCATGGTCATTTAAAGTTCTGCTAGCATAACATATCGGATGTGAATTCTGTTGCAACGTAGCACCAATGACAAAAGCACTAGTATCTGTTACTAATTGGAACTTTTTGTTAAAATTGGGATATTTGAGTATAGAGTCTTCAATTATAACTCTTTTTAATTTTTCAAATGCATTTATATAATTGGAGTTGTTTATGTTTATTTTACTATTTTTTTTCAGATAGTTTGTCATTGGTTTTGCCAATTTGGTCCCCAATAATATCTCGTAATTCCCAAAAACGATTTTCAATTCAATTCAATTTCAAAATGTCATCCACCTTTTTAGGATTGGGCTTTACTCTTTCTGCAGGGAAAATATGACCCAAATATTCTGTTTGTTTTGCGAAAAATTTGAATTTATCTACCTGAATTTTTAAATTATTTTCTCTTTATTTCTTAAATATTTTTTTATTTTAACTACATTTTAACTTCTAAGAAGTAGAAAATATAAGTATGTCATCCAAGTAACATACACATATTTTAGTAATATATTCCTTAAGAACGTTATTCATAAGGCGATGGAAAGTTGCCGGTGCATTTTTTAATCCAAACGGCATCTTTACGTACTCATAATGTCCAAAAGGTGTAGAGAAGGCTGTCTTCGGACGGTGTTCTTTTTTCATTAAGATTTGGTGGAAAGCTTTGGCCAAATCTAGTGTTGTAAAGTATTGCGAATTTCCTAATTTATCCAATATATTTTCTATATTGGGTATAGGAAATTTATCGTCTACGGTAACCTCGTTCAATTTTCTATAGTTGACAACAAAACGCCATTTCTTTTTTCCAGAATTGTCTTGTTTTTTGGGCACTATTCATGGTGGACTGTTGTAAGGAGAACTACTTTCTTTTATTATCTCTTGCTTTAGCATATGTGATTTTTGAGTAGATATCTCCTGTTCATGGATCCGAGGATATCTATATATTTGAGAATATACAGGCCTATCGGTTTTGGTTACTATTTCATGTTGAATATTTGGAGTGCTTGTTAATTGATCACCTTCTTTAAAGAAGAGATCTTTGTATGTTTTAAGAAAATTATTTAAGGTTTTGCTTTCTTTATCATTCAAAGATTGAAAAAGGATGTTAAAGTTTGAATCATTTAAGTTTGTTTCTTTTAATTGACATAGATTTCTTCAATTTTATATGGACAACTATTAATAAATTTAATTTCATTATTATTGATTTTTAAAATCTCATTCTCTAAATCAATAATAGCACCTAATGGTGTAATTATATTTTCGCCTAATATAGCATCAAATCTCTTATTTTGGAAATTCGTTAATTTCCATATCATGAATACAACTTCATTGAATTCTAAGGGTAAATCGGTTTCAATCTCTTTTCTTACAATTAGTTGGTTATTAAGGATGCTAAAATTTATAGGGTTTGCTAAAATATTTTCTTTTATAATGGGGCAGTTGGCTTTCATCAAGAAGTGAAATAGAAGACCCCGTATCAACTGAACATCTTAGTTTTGTATTATTAATAGTAAGTATTACTATTGGTAGATAATTTCTGAGGCTATGAAAGAAAATTTATCTCTTGTTCTGTTTGCTCGTAAGTATACATGGGTTCTGATTGATGTTGTATCGACTATTTCGACTAATTCTTGACTGTCCAGAGTTTCGGTCAATAGAGACTGTCAGAGTTCGGTAATTGTTTCTAAAAGTATTTTGATAATTATTTCTAGAAGTATTTTGGTAAATATTTTGATTATTATTTCTTTAAGTATTTTGGTTACTATTTCTATAAGTATTTTGATAAGTATTTAGGTTATTTATTATATCTATAATTATTTTGTGGTTCTGTGCTCTGCCGAAATTGTCCTGACCGTCCAGTATTATTTTGATTAAAATTGTTTTTTCTATTCGCATTTTTAAAATTATTGTTAAAGTTATTATTAAATTTATTCTTATCTCTAATCATACCTAAACTAATCAAAAGCTTTTCTTATATTTATTAAATTTTTATTTAATATAATAGATGCCAAATTTGCATCTATATTATTTAAAAAGGTATTTAAAATAAATTTCTCGTTATTATTAGGAGCAAATTCAGTTGGCTTATTTGTATCATATTCATATTTTTCGTTAAATTTACTTAAAGCTAAAACTAATGTATTAAAATATTGTCTAACCTGGAAATTTTTTGTTGACAGAGCTTGCTGATAAAGTTGGTTGTAGCTTTTCTTGATGCCAAAGTTTTTTAGTAAAGCTGATTTTATCTGGTTCCAATCTGCGCATGACTCTAATGTCCTTACTACATCCAACGGACTTTGAATTATTAATTATGTGTTTATTTATTTTTTTTTTCGATTCGATTAATATTATTATTTACTTATTATAATTTAATTATTAGTTTTAATTATTTATTTCAATAATAAAAATTCTTCAAAACTTATAACTTTTTATTTATATATTTATTAAATGTTTTATCAAATATTTAAATATTTTATTTCACGGTCCAGATCACAAAATTTACAGATCATGTAGATAGGAAAAACTACATGACTGCGCCAATTATGGGTTTTTATCTAAGTAAAAAAAAATAAAACACCTATATATTAAATATATATATTTAAATTTTATTTTTAAATTTTCAACTTTGTATTATGAAATTGGTCTTAAACTCCTAACTTTTACAACGTTTATATTTTTTAAGGTTTTCAAATCTTTATTATTTATTTTACAAAAACAATTTCAATAAACCAAATTAATTCGAGTACATAACATAAAATATTAGTAAAATTTAGAGTTGTTTAAAATAAAATATTAATTTATTAATTTTTTTCTAACACTTTTAAAATAGTATTGCAATTTAAAATTTTACTCATAAAAAGATTATTTTATTTTAGACTGTATAACTGTATAGAAAAAAGCCAAAATTTCTTAACCAGAATCTGGTACTTCTTTTTTTCTTTTCTTCACAATATTGCTGAAAAATATGATTTGAAGGTTAATTTTTTTATTGACTTAAAGAAAAAACTTCAAACTTTATTTTTATATAAATATTATAATTTTTTATTATATTTAAAAATATAAAAACTTAGTTTGAACTAGTATATATTTACCAAATTTGCATTACAATTTATTATGAAGCTTAACAAGCTTTTAAATTTTTTTTTTTTATTTTATTTATTTAATATTATCTCAAATGAGCTTATAAAAGCTCGTACAGAGTGAATAAAATGTTTTTACAAAAAATTGCAGTAATTATTTCAAATTTCCAATGCAAAACTTAAATAAAAAACATTTTAAAAAAAAAATAACATTGTAAAAACCGGTTTGATTAAAGTGCAAAGAATTAACTACAAATATAATAAGTAAAAAAAACAAAAAAGCAAACGATTAACAAATTAAGAGAGATTAAAATATAAGAATTAACAGAAAAAAAAGTCTTTGACATGAATTTGAAAGGAAAAAAAAATCTTGATATTATAAACTTTACTATTAACGTACCTAATACAAACATAAAACAAAGGATAAATTAACTTATGCTTTACTTTTTATATGTATTCGTCTAAAAATTGAAATTTTAATTTATGTTTTAATAATTTACTAGACAAATTCTTGAAACTTATTGATAATTGATTATATTGTGACACGGCCGAATTGAAGACAGCATCTGGGCCACCCAATCTTCGTGAGGTATATGTTCTGATATGGTTAGACGTTCTAGTATTATAATTATGTACATCTGAGTTTGTCACCAGTTTCACATTGCTTTTTATTTCATCACTTTGAATCTTATGAACATGCATAATTTGAACTAGTGTTTTGTAATCTGATATTTTTAAAATTTGAAATTTTTTGTGTAATTGGTTGGTTGATGTTCTATGGTTGATGTTGTATAAATTTTTGATAGATTTGTTTTGTACTTTTTGAAAAGTATTTAAATTTTTTCTAGATGTATTACCCCAGATTCCTATGCCATAACTAATTTTACTATGTAGTAAACTATAATAAATAGAGCGTTTGAGACTTTCTGATACTCTATAGGAGATTTTTTTGAAAACATCTGCAGTTTTACTTGTTGTTTTTAAAATATTATTTACATGTAGATTCCAATTTAGCTCATCATCAATTGTAATACCTAGATATTTATAGCTACTCTCTCTTTTGACCTCATTGTTATTGTATTTTATGCAGATTTCATGATCCTTTGCCTTCAGCAAGATATACTTTGTTTTGACAACATTAACGGTCAGTTTATGTTGGCACATCCATTGATAAATAATTTTCATATCCGCTGCTATGTTTCTTTGTAGAGTGTCGAAATTGTTTTCAGTATATACGGTAATGGCTAAATCAGTATATCAGTATATGGCTAAATCATCCGCATATAAAAAAGAGCAACCATTTAACTTCAACTCACAAAAGTTGTATACATAACGAGAAAATAGTAGCGACCCCAAAGAACTTCCTTGTGTCACTCCATATTCTGTATTAAATGTGTTGCTAGTGATATCATCACATTCAGTATATTGTTTTCGACCAGTGAAATATTTTTGGAACCACATATAATTCTTTCCTTTTACCCCAAATTCAAATAATTTTCTAAGTAATATTTTTCTATCTATAGAATCAAATGTTTTTTTTAGATCAAAGAAAACAGTACACACCTTTTTCCCATCACTGATCTTTTTTTGAAGGAGTGTGATAAGGTCAAATGTGGCTGCACTGGTGTTTGATTTCTTCGTAAAGCCATACTGCATGCGATTAAATAATTTATTCTTTTGTAATTAATCCGAGAACTGACTATGTACACAAGTTTCTATTAGTTTACTTAAAACCGAGCATATTGATATAGGCCTGAAGTTGCTTACATCTTCTTTCGATCCTGTATTTTTATATACAGGTAATACTTTGTTAATTTTAAGGCATTCAGACATAATACCTTTCTCCAGTGAAAGGTTTATAAGCAGAGTAATAGGTTTGACTAATTCATCTTTTAGCAACTTTATTATATTATTATTAATTTTATCTTCACCAGCACTATTCGTGGATTTCAAATTATTTATGAGCTTGTGTGTTACGCATTCAGTAATTGTCTTAAATTGAAAACATTTATCTGTTCTACTTTTACCGAGATATATAGTATTAAAATTTTTTGCCATCTCCTTGCCAATGTTACAGTAGTACTCATTAAACTTATTAATTTTATCTATTTTGTGATTATCTGACAATGATATTTTAAAGAAGTCATTGTTTTCATTAGGTGAGATACCATCTGTGATAATATTATTTATTACATTCCAAGTTTTTTTGCTATTATTTTTACTTGTCTCAAACGTCTTTGTGTCATACTGAAATTTCTTTTTTCTTTTTACATTGGTGAGCTTGTTTAGCCAATATTTATATTTATCTTTAATAAAAGAATTGTTGTAATCCAGTGTATGCTTTTTGTGCCAGTAATTTTTTATTTTAATAATCTTTATGCAATCCGAATCTATCCATGGCTTACTAAATTTACTTTTTTTTTTAAATATATTTGTAGAGGTACACTTTTCAATTCCATTTTTTATAGTATTTACTACACTTTTACAGAAAATATCGGTATCACTGATTTTATCGATAATGCAGTCTTTAATATATTTTTGAAGTTTATTTTTATTTAACAAATTTATTGTCTGATCATATGTTCGCGTATGCATTAGATTGTTTTGTGACATTACTTCAAGTAATAAAATATTATGGTCGGTAAAATCAACATTCATATTTGTTATATTAATTTTATTACTGATTTTATTTTTTAGAACGTGATCAAGACATGACGCTGATGATGGCCGAGTAATACTGGAAGGGCAAAAATAGAAACCATTTGATTCTACAATTGCTTTATATTCATTAATCAGTTTGTCGCATAATTATTTAAATTAAAGTTAAAATCACCAAGAACTATGTTTGTTTTTATTTCATGTAAGTGCTCATCAATAAGTGTAAAAAAATTGTGAATTGATTTCCTATCATTTAGTGGTGCTCTGTAAAATAAAGATATGACTAATATTTGTTTGTTGTTAAATAATTTAATTGACAATAAACTATTGTAATTATTTGAAATATTTCTAAATATTGTGAAATCTATAGAGTTATGTATAAACATAGCAACTCCACCTCCTCGTCTACTATGTCTACAAGAGAAAACTTTGTTGTAGTTCTTTATATTAACTAAATCAGTTTCATCGAACATTATTCAAGTTTCAGCGAATGCTATTACGTGGATAATGTAGTTAATGTTATCCAGCAAGTAGTTAATCTCATCAATTTTATGTTTTAAGCTGCGAATATACATAATTTTTAAAGTGCACGATTGTACAAATTTTAGATTGTTTATATTACAGATATGGTTATTGGTAATGTTTGATGGTAAAGCTAAGGGATCTAATATGTTATTGAATTGATTCATACAATTTTTCAAGTTGCTTATCTGAATATATATTTAATATTTTAGAATCTTAACTTACCCTTATAAGAACTTTACCATCTTTTATCCATGTAAATTTAATTTTTTTTTGCCTTTTCAAATCTCTGGTCTTTTTGAACAACAGACCGAAATATGCTGTTAATTTCCCGTTGAAATATAAGTAACTGGGCTCGGAATTTGGCTTGTTTTCAACTGTGGAGTTTTCTTTGTTTACAAGTAAGGAACTGGTAATAATTTTATGTTTTCTTTTGGCATACATAATATCATTTCTTAGTTTGGTATTTTTAAATTCAACCACTAATCTTTTTGGCTCACCTGAATTCTTTGTATGTGCAGCCGTGAAATAAGCTTCCTTTACGTCTTGCGACTCAAAATTAATGTCCAATTGTTTTGTTACTTCCTTCAGTATAAGCATTGGTTCTAGTTTGTCACATCCATCCAATCCTGTAATTTCAAGATGTTTACGCAGTTTTCGTTGTTTCATCATTTCAATTTCTAATTTATTTTTATTTACTTGCATTTTTAAAATTTCATTCTCACTTTTCAGTCTAATGTTATCTTCTATTAGAGCATCCAGGGCTTCTCTAACCTCGAACAAATTCTTTTCCAGATTTTCTTGCTTTCCGAGGATTTCATCAAGCTTTGACATAATGTTTCCAGTTGCCTGATTGTTGTTTATGCTCTTAAAGTGCCCAGCACTTAATCTCTCCCCTGAACTTAAATTTAAAGATTTTCGTTTACTTCTTTTTTGCTTACACACAGTGCAAAACCACAATTGTTCTGGATCCGTTTCAAGATTTTCCAGATCTTCAACAGCCAAACCAGAACAAGTGTTATGGAAGATCTTTTTACAATCTCCATCACACTGCATTTGTTTATCCTTTTTTAAATTTATAATTTTCTTGCACTTAAAACAATTCGCCTTGTTTACCATGTTTTTGACGTTTTTTATTGAAAAAAATGAAAAAAAAATGAAAATGATTTATTTTATTAGGTTATTATTAGGTTATGTTCACTAAAATTATTGAAATTGTGTACTCTCATTATATTTTGAGAGTATTAAATTGTAGCAACATGAAATGCTTGAAAAAAACTGAAAATTTTATTTTCCTAAAAAAATTTGTCGAAAATTTCGAGTTGAATACTGAAATTTTTGATATATGAAAGAAAAAATTCCAAATTTTATTTTAAATAAAAATAATATATTTGGCATGTTTGGGTAAATATTTCATATCAAAAACTCGAAAAGAAAATTGTTAAAAATGGGTATTTTTCTTAAACAAAAACAAAAATGGAAAAGAACAAAATAATCTTTGCGAAATGTCATTTTTCGAAGCTTTTTCTCATAATACATTTACAATTTCCACAAACATATTTGAGTATTTCGATGTCCAGGCCTTCTAAAAATTAATGTAGGTTATGGCATAAGCTACAATATTGTTTTCACAGGTCCTGACATAGAGAGAGGGAATTGAAATTGTGCTGAAGCTTTGTTAAAAATTTACACGTATTCTTATGGAAATAGTAAAAAATTAAATATTGGTAAAGTATAAACCATAATAACTTAAAAAACTTAACTTAATCATTTGTTTAAATTCCTTCCAAAGGCCACCATAAATTTTCATTTAATATTCAAATTTAAAATATTTAAATATTTGAATTAAAAAATTACTTTTCAAAAAAAAGTCTCCGCTTATTTTAACACAATTAAAGCTTTTTAACAAAACTTGAATGAGAGTGCTTTTTGATACAGTATGGGTAATTATAAAAAAATTCGCAACACCTTTTATTAAGAATTTTGGTTTAGAAATTAAGCTGGAAAATTTTAATTGAAAAAAAAAATACTATTATTTATAAAATAAACTAAATATACATAAAAAATAAATATTTAATATGTTATATATTAAAATTATTCCCATTTCTACACCACCTATGAGCTAGGTAATATGCAGCGTTTTTTTTTACGTGCTATCCGAAGTACACCTAGTGCAATAGTGCATAAACATTTTTTTAAAAGAAAACAATATAAAAACGAAATAATAAACAATAATAAATAATAGAAAAACGAAAAACAAAAATATAATAAATAAAAACAAAAAAATTTAACCAAAAAGTAAAAACAAATATAACTTTGTTAGTTTTTAAAACTAACAAATAACAAAAAAAAAGAATATCACAATAAATATTATTACATATTACTTTTTTTAATTATTAAATATTTTTAATTTTCTGTTTTGCTTATTGCTTTTAAGAGTATCGGTATGTTGTTTTGTAAAATGATTTAATAAAATATGTATGTATTAGCGAAAGTTTTACTTATTTGGAAAAACATATTGCGACTTGTATTACGACATTTACACGTCGTTTTAAATCTATGTCGTTTATACCCAAACTGTGACTAGTAAATATTAGTTGGATAAGTATGCGTTTTTGATTACTTCTCTCAAAGAATATTTTTTTTAAATCAAAATAATCAAAATCCCGTAAAATTTCCTGAAATATTGCGTTCATGTGAAATAAAATATAATTAACATATCCGTCGGTAAAGAAAGACCCCTTCTGTTAAGTTCGTCAAAATAATAAGAACCCGAATCAGTACCCCGTTCTTTCAAGAGTATTGATTTATATTGACATTGACAATCGACGCATTTTGTATGTTTTTTCCAAACAATGTGAGGCATATCATCCCGTGTATGAGTTGGAATCTTTTTTTTTTTTGTTCCTAAGGTAGGTGGGAATTTTCCAAAGACACAAAGAATTTCCCCCTTGGTAGTGTCAGATTCTTACTGACTAAACCAACCTCCCCCTTTAGCCAATATAATGGGATGAAACCCTTACCTGCAAACGCAGTATACTGGCTAGGGAGTAGGGACAGGAAAGAATAGGAAATGGATACGGAAACATTGAATTGGGAGTGGGACTGTAAGGAAACAATGAATCCGCCTATTATTATTACTATTTTGCTAACAGTGACTATAGTCTGTATCAAATTTTGTCTCAGTTAAATAACGCCAATCAAAAATTTTATCGAATTCTTCTAAATTAATTGTCTGTTGTAAATAATTCTCCCCAATTTCGTTTTGTAAATTTTCTTTTTGGTTATGGTATTTTTTATATATCTTGTGAATCCTAATTTTTGTTTTCGCTTTCAATAGCTTCGGTATATGAAATGTTGTAATTGCAACCATCTATTGAACGATATAATCCGAATCTAGGATTTAAATATAATAAAAATTAAATATAATCCGAATTTAGGAAATTGAGACGAAGACTATTGTCTCTTTGATTAAATTATTCCATTCATTTCTAATACAATGGAAGCTGCCCCTTGTATTACATATATCCCACCATTTTCGGATAATTTCACAGAAATCAGCAGTTGGCGGCTTTTTTTCAAATTCTTTTAAGGAAGCAATTGTAGAAACAAATATGCAACTATACAATTTTCTTTTGATATAGCACTTATCCATAATGTTCTTAATGTTTCATTTTTTCGAAATTCAAAAGTTAGAACGTTATTCGCGTCAAAATTATAATTGGATTTACATCCAGAAAGCGCATATTTTCGAACCATTGTATTTGAAAAGAGTTATAGATTAAAGAAAAACTAAATACAAAAACTAAAGCTTTAACTTTTAAATAGAAACGGAAATTTTATTTTATTTAAAATACCAACAATTATTGATTTAACTTTCAAAATTAAAATAAAATTTTTTAGAAAGTTAAAATAAAAGTAAAAATTAAATTCAACAAACTAATTAAATTAAATGTATCTTAGTAGGTTCTCCTCTCACTTTGGGATTGGAAAAAATCAACCCATATCGCACGACATGCAGACCTACATTTTGATTGATGGGTCTAATGTAGGTCATGCTTGGTTAGTAGGTCAAGAACTTGTTTTGATTGTTTTCGTTTAGGTTTTAAGTTAGTTTGTATGTGTGGGTTTTTAACTCAGAGCCGGCTCAAGGGGTATTGGCTCCCTTAAGCAATTTCAATTTTAGGCGTCCTATTCCCAGTTGAAAAAAAATAAAAAAAAGCGTAATAAAAAACAAAAAAATTAAACATTAAATATGAAAGCATTAAAGAAGATACATATAATTATAAAGAAAAAATTAAATTATTTACAAAAATACAGAAAACAGAAATAAATTTAAGAACATCGAAATTAAAAATAGCTACCTTAGAGGCAAAGAAGAATATCTCGAAATCCCGGAAATTTTAAAAATCCCGGAAATATTTTTTGTTAATAAAAAAATGCGTAACTCGAAATCGCGGAACTTCAAATCCCGGAAATGTTTTTTTTTGCATATAATAAAATCTCAGAGACTTAAAATCCCGGAACTCGAAATCTCGAAAGTTTTACCTACGGGATTAATTGTTTTGTTGTTTTTTATATTAATATTGAAACTAAAGTTTATTCAAACAAAAAATTTATTAATTGAAAGATAAGTAAAACAAATAAATAATAGCCTAAATTCATTTTAGAATGCCTTAAAAAATATTTATATACTAAATTATAAAATAGAGAGTAATCATTTTTAACGTTATACAACGAATTACATTGATAAATTTATTGCAATACCTTTTAGAAAGTCAATTCCTTTTAGAAGTTCGTTGAAACTTCCAATATTTCGGAAAACTCGCTGAAGTCTTTTGTATTATTGTACTTGTTTCTCGGTTTGTTTTTGATATCTTTATTTATTTTTTTTTTTTTGCGATGGTAGGTGGGAATCATTGAAAGATACTATAGAGGAGTGTAAACGAGCACGAGTCCTCTATGAGGGTGTGGGACTTTAAGTCACTAAACACCACCTCCCTTTTTTCTCCAAGTAATAGGTTATACGACCTTTAGTACTAGTGTACTGCCTGGTCAGAGGAGGTTGAGTTAGGGAATGAAAATAGATTTCAAATTGACAGGCATATTGTGAACAAAGTTGTTAATATTCACTTTGAATCTTTGCTTTGAAGCTTCTAAAAACCGAATCCATGGACCAAATCCTCTCAAATTTCAGAGACTTAAATCAAACACGAAAGGACACCATTCTGCCAAAATTAAAGGTTATATCTTTGTTGGTTTTGGAAATAATCTCGTTTGCTCCGGGATCATTCGGTAGTTTCCAGAATCCGAACCCATGGACCGATTTTGTCCAGATTCGAACTTAGTCTTCCTTTCCTAATTAGTAATCTACTATATAAATTCCATCAAGATAGCTTTACTAGTTTTTGAGTTATCGTGCGAACGGACGGACGGACATCGTTAAATCGACTTAGAAGGTGATCCTGATTCAGAATATATATACATTTCCATATTCTTTTTGATGGTTACAAACTCCATACCAAAGTTAATATATCCTATACTTTAGGTGTAGAGTATAATAAAATATAGTACCATAATATTATAATTGTGAAGTATAAAAACAAATTTTTTTAGAGTGCAACCTTTTTCTAAATTTTTTTTTTAATTTTTTTTTTATTAATTTGAAATTTTTTCTGTATCAATAGGGCGCCTTTCGGTGCCCCTTTTGAGACGTGCTCTTAAGCGATGCTTAACTTGCTTAATGCAGTAAGCCGGCCCTGTGTTAACTTATAAGTTCCAAATTGTTGTATAGTAGGAAGTCAAGTGTTAAGCAATTTAAGGTGTGTTGGCTCTTAATAAACAAAATTGTATACCTGTTTTAAATATTAGGCGCACATATAAAAGTAGTAAGAAAATTTCTTATAAATGAAAATAAGAAACAGAAAATTTTTTTTTATTTTTAAATCTACAGAGCATCTTTAAAATTGAAAAGAAAAACATTTTGCATTTAAAGGAAATGAAAATAAAAAACTTGTTCTTTATAATAGCAAATGTACCTATCTACCTTGCTTTAAAAATGTGTAAAGTAAAATAAAAAAATAAGTAAGACTTAAAATAAATTTTTTTAACATTCTAGTTTTAAAAGAAAAAGAATTAAAACTTTTTTTTGTTTTTTTGTTTTATACGCAAATGTAAATGCATAATTTTGCATTTAAAGGAAATGAAAATGTATACAGTAAAAAAAAAAAGTAACTTAAAATTTTTTTAAACATTCCAGTTTTAAAAAAAAAATATTAATACTTGTTTTTGTTATTGTTAATTTAATATACGAGTATACGAGTATATACGAGTATAGTATTCCTTAGATCACTAGTTATCTAATCAAAGCAAAGAATTGAAATAATACCTGTTTTATTTAATGCACGTGCGTATTATAGTTTTTTACTAAAGGTAAACAAAAAAATGTACAAATTTGATTGAATACAATTTTGATTTAGTTATCAACACGCGCTGTTTTCCTGTTATCCATACGGTAAAGAACTACCATCTTCATTAAATTTTCGTTTTTCCGATTTTTGTTGATATTTTTTAATTTCAGGAATCGAAAGTACATTATGATTTTTATTTCGCCGAATATTTTCTAAAATGACGTATGTGTATGCGCTATGCGCTTGTACAGTAAATTTTGTAGGCGTCGTTTTGGGACCACCACTTACAAATTCTCTAATATAACTTCCTATATACCATAACATTCTAATTCATCAGTCATGTCTCCTATAAATTCGCCTATTTGTGGTCCACATTCTCCTTCTCGGCTAATATACAATACTCAATCGGTGTCATAATATAATACTTTACTATCCAGCTTCTCTAAATAACTGTAAAGTTGAAGACGAGCATGTGTCGTTGTATAAGCAGCGATACTTACGTTAACAGTAGATAAAGAAGTTACTGCTTCTTCTTTATATTTCCAGCTAACCACTATGTTTTCTTCATTTACTGGAAATATGTGACATACTTCTACAGGGGATTTATTATTAACTCGTAAATTTTAGAAGGTTGATTTATAATGGTCGTTTGTTGTTGTTTTTCCCTTTGCCCAAATTTTCCCCAGAATGAGTTTAAAATAATCTTAGCAAAAGATTTTAAACCAGGGTTATTACCTATTTTATCGTATTAATAAAAGAAATTAAATCTTCCTTTTCAAAAAACCTATCAATGTATTCTTCCTTTTCTTTTGAGTCTGACATTTTATTGGCCAGATTCTTGTTTAACATTTATAAATTTTTTCATCATTTTAGTGAATAAACCATCAATACCACTGAAATTGTCATATGTTACTGTTTCGCATTCCCAAACTTCATAAATATTTACAAGTTTATACCCTTTTTCAATTGCTTTTTTAATTTTATCTATTACCGAAGTTCCTACTAATGCTCTTTCATCGTCTGTATGTTCACAGTATTTTCCTTGATATTTTTGTTCACTATAAGTGTTACATAGTGAGAACATCAATTTATTATTTCGTTTGGCAGATAACACGGGGTGTAATAGATTTGTTGGTGATAAAATTTTACATTTAATAATACCGTCAATAGTCAATTTGTCTAACTTGAAGCAGGCATCAATAACTTTATATTCATATGATTTTATAAAGTCTGATCTCATTAATGTTTTTTCATATTGTAGATTTAAAGTATCGCCAGAGTTATCATGTAATGGTATATCCATCTGATTTGTTAAACATTTTGGATGTCCATGATAATAGCAACCGTAAAATTCAAATATTTCTTTAGTCTCTTCGCAAAATCTATCGACTTTAACATTTCCAATTTGTTTTTCTTTTCCATTTAATGCACATTTCAAATCAATTTTTCCCAAATAAGCCATTGCATGGCAATTTTTGACTTATTGTCTACCATTATATATCTTTTTCTTTCTATAATACCTTTAGTATTCGATTTAAGAAAGTTTCTTCTATATATAAGATTACAGGTGGAAGCTATTGTTGTTGCTTCTAAAAACGGTTCCACATTACATTCTTCTAAAAACAAATTTTTAAAAACCAGACATGCTTTAGTTAGAATTTCAACATCATTTTTACAGTATTCTAAAATATCTTTCTATATATTAAATTCTGAGTTTCTATTTTGTTAGACATCACAGCACATTAAAAATTCATTACGCTCATCTGCTTTCATTGTATTAGAGTTATAGTATTTAATTACTGGAAGTGAGCCAATGTAATTTTCATTTTCCAATTTATTAAATAGATGTAGAAAATAACCCTTTTTCAAATTGATCGATAAATTAAAAGCTTTTGATAATTTTGTCAAGGCCATAGGAAAGTAGTTCATAGAATCAATAAATTTAATATTATTAATTATCATAACAATAATTGTTGTACCTCGCATAATTAACTTTGCTTCAAGTACAGTTTTATTGAGTAAAATTCAGAATAAACTGATGGTCAAACGCCTGTCTATTATGAGCAATTACGACAATCTTTTTGAATTCCTTTCTTTTTAAAATAAATTCCATGAAATCCTCTATCACATTTTTCGTTTTAAAAATTCTTTCTCTTAATTTACATTTTCCACAGAAGTATAGAGAATCAATGTTTATACATTTAAAGCATCTCAGTTGACCCACACATAAACTTGGAACATGTTCTTTTATTTCTGTAGAGTTAATTTCTTCTTGTCTTGTTCCTAAATAAGAAAATACCTAAATGAAGTTTTCAAAATTTACTTTTGTTTTCTCTTGCTGAGTGAAGCATTTATGGTTTTCAGGAACATGATTATCGCAAATTTTACAAAAATATTCTCCTCGTATATGAGTCTTGCAAGGATGCCTCGGTGGCCTAGTGGGTAAGAGCGTATAAAATACGCTGTAAACACCGAGGGAGTGTGGGTTCGAATCCCACACACGTTGTAAGAGTTATTCCCCCTTACGACATTTACAGCCACGCCTGAACAGAAAAGGCTGTGTAATATTAAAAGAAAAAAAAGGTGTCCTGCAACTTTTATGAACTTTAAAACAAGATTTGAATTTCCTAATTTTTTTACAGATGCTGCTATTTTTTGAACTGCAAGCCTTGTGATTTTCAAAACATAATTGACCACGAAATGAGCGATCGCACTGCATACATAAAATATTTTTAACATTAATTGAACAGCAAGGGCAACTATTCGAACACGTATGTTCATTTTTCTTAGAATACGGAATATGGCATTCTTCACAATAAAATGCTGCGCAAAAAGCAGCTGTGAGCGAAGTTAGATTGTAATGATTATTATGGTACAGCAAGTTAATATTTTTTCCATTATTACATTCTTCAAATATTACTTCTGCACCCCTTGTTCCATATTTATATACAGCAATTTAGTGTTTATGTAAACATTTTTGAAATTGATTCTATTCACGAATTCCGCAACTTTCAGGTGGAATTGTTATCTTTGATGTTTTTAATAATTTTAAAGCTGTTAAAGTTTGAAGTTTCCCTATATTTTTCCGAATTTCTTCATATTCAACAAGTGTATGTGGTAGACATAAATTATCGCTGTTTTTTATTGTTATTATTAATTTCCTTTGTATTCCTCTTTATAATTTGAATATTTATTATTTCTACCTGTACCACTGGGTAATTTAACACGGATAACTATTAAACAAAAAGTGTATATGCTTAAGCCTATAGACGTAAAATAAAAATAGTTTATAATAAATGAAACAAAAAATGTATTATAAATAACCTTCAGAATTACTTTGAAAAATATTAGAAATTATATCCCAAACGTCGCTAAATTTAAGTTCATGAGCGGATCTTAAACTAAGATACCCAGGACCTTGATGTTCAAAGCTCTCTCCACAAAATGTTAACCCAATTTTATCAGTGCAATTTCCATCTTTCACAGCAATCCTGATTATTTGATGTATCCTTAATCCAGCTAATTGGTTCTCTATTTTCAGGTACGTATTTAATTACAAGCTTTACATTATGACCGTTATTATTAAACCGTTTAGCAAATGTCGAATTCTCGAATATGTAAGGCGATATAGTTTCGGTAAGGAACCTTTATAAAATAATTTATTTCGACATTTTCTTTATAAGACTTTTAGATGTTAAATGCCTGAATAACAGAATAATATTAAATTTTCAATACAGATTCATTCTCTTAAATTAAAATTACGCTTTAATAAATTTTAGTTGTTTTAACTAGAATCCCATCTTAGACCTATCTTAAGATGTAAATAGAAAATTCTATACAACATTGTAATTTTCAAACTAGAATTTAATTTAAAACTTATCTTAAAGATGTAAATTGTAATCAAATGACACTATAATAAATTATATTTCTTTAATAAACAGAGTCTCATCTTATACGTATTTTAAATAGAAAACAGTATTACAACATTATAATCAAACGACAATTTAATAAATTATCCCTTTTCTTCATAGAAAATATTAGCAACATTGTAATCAACTGACATTTTTGATAGATTTTACCCTTTCCACTTAGAAAATATTTGCAAGAGTGTAACTAGTTCTAAAGATTTTATTTTATTTTAATATTACTCGAAATTTGAATATAAATACATCGAGATTTTATAAAAATATCAGTTTAATTTGAAACAAGCTGGATGACACAGGAATTCGAAAAGGTTTACGTGTTGGATGACGTAAACATTCAGGCTCAAATTCCTACAAAAAAGAAGAAAATGACGAAAATGCCCCTTTATCATGACCATCAACAACAACAACATTCATTTCATCAGCCACCAGAGCAAATCGAACATTTGCTGGCCCATCATTATGCATATAACGAAACAATATCAAATTCCACCAAAAAAAGAAAACTGAATTATTTAATTCGAAAAAAAAACCTTTAAAAAAATGTTAAAGGTTAAAAATATGGAGCCAAGTAGGCTCTATAAAATATATAAAATAAAAAAAATAAACACCGTTTACGGTGAAAAATGGGTCTTCCAGACCCTAAATAATATTATATTTATAGCGCAACAAAAAGTTGCGGTATTTGAAGATAATGATTTCCGTTAGGAAATCGAAAAAAATACTTATTTACTCGTAAACGAGGAAAATGAGTTAACTTTAAAAGAAGAACGTGGTGATTTTCAATTCTCCACAAAACAATAATTATAGTTTAAGTTTTTATATTATAGAATTTGTTCCATATTAAGAATTACGTTTTTTATATTAAGAATTTGTTTAATAAAAAATTTTATTTCAAATAAATTTTGTACTGTTCTAAATTTATTTTAATTTTTTCAGATGTTAGGATTTTATTTTATTTTTCAGATGTTAAGATTTTATTTTAATTTTCAGATGTTATCAAGTTTTTTCAGATCTTTATGAGAGTTTTATTTTACAGATATTAAACAATATTTGTTGAATTTATCCATGTGTTATGTTTTTCGTCAAACCCAAGCCATTTAACAAAAATTTTATTGCCTTTTTTCTTTAAAATTTTCTCGACAAGATGTACGTTTGGGTGTTTAACATATGTGAGTTGCTCCTCAGAAATTTTTTGTATTTACTTATTCTAACATAGTCCCCAACTTTATATTTAGCTTTTAGAGAAATTTTAGGTTGTATGTAAACATATTTTAAAATAAATTTTTCGTTTTTCTTAGAAATTTTTTCAGGGGGCAATTTAGTTGTTCTATGTTTACTGGAATTATAGGTGTTTAATAAAGATTGCAATGTATTAATTCAGTGTTTCGCAAACTTTTTCAACCTGCGGCCCCCATTTTCACTACTCAATATTTGGCGGACCTCCAACTTATAGTATAATTATAATAATGAATACCATACAATCAAATTATCAAGATTAACATTTTATTTCATTTTAAATAAAAAAAAAACATTTCATAATTAAAAAACATTTCATATTCATAATTAAAAAAGCTTCTCAAAAAAGCTTCCCAATCCACGTCCCCTTTGAAAAGATACGGTTAAATGTAATAAAGGGCCGATATCAGCAAATCCTCTCCAGATTGAATTAAATAATACTTATAATATACTCTCTCCATAATGAATAAAAATAAAATAATATATAGTTTTGTAAAATCGCTTTTATTTACACTTTTTTAAAATGTAATACAATTTTTGTTGGAATTGAACTATTGGAAAAGTTTATTTTGTATCCGTATTTATCACATAATAGTAATGAAATGTTATTAAATGATTTCTCCACATTGCAATATTGAATATTTTTAAATTCTTTTACATAGTGAAATCATTTTGTATGTTAACAGATCTGAAACACCTTACATCTTTATCACCTATTTTTTGCGGTTCGAAGATACTTAATTGAAACATGTTGTCAAAAGTCCTTCCAGGGTATAAATGTAATTTGCTCTTATTTTTATATCTATTTAAGGCCTAGTAACACATATTGTAGTGTAACTTATATTTCTAGCCTTCTCCTCAGCTTTTGCTGGTTGTGTATAATGAACTTCATCGTTTATAATATTAAAAATTTCCCAAATCAACTGTCGTTCAACTTCTTTTCTTGTAAACCTGTTAAGTGGGCGTATATTTTGAATTAGTGTTGGTAGTAGAAAAACTTTGCAGTCGCACATTATTTGTTTTTCTATGTATGGAATATATGATGTTCCAACTCCTATCATATCTTTCTGCATACCTTTAATAAATATTTGAGTACTTTTTTCCCATTCTTCACCCTACACATTTGGAACGAAATCATTAACATACATTTCTGAAATACCGACTTTCCACCTTGAAGCACACATGTATTTATTCATTTTAAAGTAGTTATTTCGTATGGTATTGGACTTTATTTAAAAAATAAAAATTAAAACATAAACCAATTTTTACTTTTTACCAACGTTTCGTGTATAATTGTACACCTCATCAGGGCTAAAATTATTTATTTTATAATATCAGAAATGTGAGGAAAATTGCAAATATTTTACCTTAAGAATATTGGTCCAGTAAAAATAACATATACATAATTATATTTAAAATTAAATAAACACTTTTTCAAAAATTTATAAAAAATTATCAATAAATAAACATGTACATATATAATAAATTAAAAAAAAAATGTTTTAAAAACAATTACATATTAAAAACAAGTTTAGTAAAATTCAAATTTAGAAAAATTTAGAAATTTCAATTAAAGAATTTTTTATATAACATCATTTTATCACACGAACTAACAGAATAACAGAATTTAATAGACTCAAAAACTAAGTTAAATTTATTAAAAAATTTATTAGACTCAAAAACTAAGTTAAATTTATTAAAAAATTAAGGTAAAAATTTCTTAAGGTAAAATATTTGTAATTTTCCTCACATTTCTGATGAGGAAAAAAAAACATTGGTTTATGTTTTAATTTTAATTTTTTAAATACAGTCCAATACCAGACCAAATAACTACTTTAAATAATAATAAGAAGGACGCAAAATCAATAACAATTTATTCATTTTATTTGAAAAAGATGATAATAAATTTTCTGGATATTATCCTCTTACGAATCGGAAAATTATGTTCTGTTTGAGAATTGCCTGTTATAGCTGACCTTAAAACACTTCTTGATGAATAATTAACTCTTAGCTATTTATAGTTTTTTTCTTTTTTCGTTGGTGAGCTTGGGCTATCTAAAGGAACAGTTATAATGTCTCCGGTATCAGTTTAAAAAAATTTCTACATTTTGATTTTTAATTGATTTTCTTTTTCTAAGACGTTCTCCAGCTGAAGCAGCTGACAATGCTTTTGTTAAAACATTTTCCTGAATTTCATTATCAAATACTTCGTCATCAGCTTCTTTTTCATTAACTTCTTCTTCTTCTTCAGGAACATTCCAACATTTTTATAATCAGGATTGAGTTTCCGCATCCATGTACATTGGTTATGCCCGAGTTTGAGTAACTTTTGTTTCCGAAATTTTTACTTTATCCTCTTTATTTCTACGAATTTCTCGTTTTTTGTTTCTTATTTTAAATAGATTTTGTCTGTATAAATCTCATTTTTGAGTGTCGGTGAGATGTTTATTTAAGAATATTTTTTTCTTGTTTTATTGAAATCATTAAGTTCAATGTCCGCATTTTGCTTCATTTTCTCACAAATCTCAGGTTTTAGAATTATCATTTTGTTAAATGTTGTATTATTCATTTTATAAAATTTCCGATTATCCCTGATAATACTGCACCAAGAAGTGAAGGTATGACGTTGAATAATGATTTTTCTTTTGCGATTTATAAATTTTCTCTGGCAATCTTAATAATCTTAATTCTTATTTATACTCTTGTAATTGGGTTTTTGTTTTTTACTCAGATTACAATTACCTTTTAAAATATTTAAGGAGATTTCGCAAAATATTTTTATTACTTCAGGGTGACAGTGTTTGATAATTACTTTCTGGAATTTTGGTTTAGCGGTTTTTAATAGGTGCAATATATGACGATTGGTATTTAAACGTTTCATATTCCTCCGCAAATTGTTCTAATTGATCTTTCGTACAATAACACAAACCTTTTCCAAATATATCACTTCTTAATCGAAATATATTATTAACGTCTTGAGTAAAATCTATTAATATATAGCCATATGGGACTGACGTCACATCATTATATACTTTTTCTGTAGTATACATGGCACTTGGCCGTGGCAATTTTGTGTGAGGAAGAGATAGTAATAATTATGCAAATGAACTTTTAAGCAATGTGTTCACGACAAAAGTGATTGAACTTTAAAAGAATGTCGTTGGCGCGTGTGCATATAGAAAAGTTGTTTATTGTTAATTTTTTTTTTATAATTAAAATTTTAGTTTGAAACCTTTTTTTCGTGTTAGCAATTTTGAAGGTCAGCTGGTAGAACAAGTAAGTGCAATGATGTTGTTGCGATGTAACATAGATTACTGTAAATAATAAGAATTTATTTTATTTTTTAATAAAAAGATTTCACGGCCAACCAGTTATTGTAATATTAACGCAGAAATGCAGTTGTTATTTATGAGATAAATAAAATGCAGATATTGACTTTGTTATTGTATCTTAGTTTTAAAGTAATTTAAAATAATGGATGTATGTATAAAATTGTGACGAAAGAAGTTGTATTTAGTGATTATATTGCTATGTTTAATTGAAAAATAATTTGAAATTTTTTTTTAAAATAGAACAAGATTTATTGTGTTCTAGCAATATAAAATCGTGAGGAAAAAAAAAGTTGTATTTAGTGATTAATTATCATGTTTAAGAAAAAATATTTTTAATATAGAACCACATATTTTTTATGTTCTTGCAAAGTACTTTGTATTAATGCAAATTAAGCCATGTTAAAAAAAAATGTGATAAATAATTGTAAAAAAAAAAAAGAAAAAAAAAGTAAATATAGTATAAATATAGTTTTATTTAAGCAAGAATGGTGATCTTTATCAAAATTAATCATCTTTGAAAGAAAAAAATTTGGTACATGTTTACTTATTTTTTGAGAACTATATATAGAAACTATATGAAAAATAAAAAATTAAATAGATTAAAAAATAGGTAAAATTTTTAATAAAAAACAAAATAACTTTAAACTTTACATTTTATTTTTTTTATAAAACCAAAAGGTACAGAAGAATAATCTTTATTAAATTTTCGTTTTTTAGATTTTATTTTATGTTTTTATTTCAGGCACAGTAATAACTTGGTGTTCTGATGTTCTTCTAAAATTTTTTGACAAAATGCAAATACCATCCCTGTCATTTGTTAAAATGATTTCCCTAATTTTTTCAAAATTTATTATTTTTGAGAAATCGTAATTTAGTCTTATCCCTTTTACTTTATAAACAGCCATTTCAGTTTGAGTTTTAGTGGAAAATTGAGCATGTATCAATGATCTTAAATTTTGAATAGACTATATTATATTAGAAAGATGTAGTGTTATGAAATTATCAAAAATATTCTATAGTATGTAGTGGATGTTTATGGTTTTGCGATAAAAACCAAAAAATTTTAATTAAATGCACATTAACTTGATTATTTCAAGCTATTTTAATTCTTTTTTAATATAAAACATGAAACTGGTGTACTTTGTGCGGTTGTGTGTATAAAATCTTGACTAAAATGACTATTGAACTTAATCATGAACTTGATTTGAATACAGAATTAAATACATGCAAAAAGAAAATTTTTGAGATAAATGTATTTTATTAAAATCATATTATTAACTTTACTAAAATAAAAAAGCGAAACTAAAATGCACAAATAAAAAAATTAAAATATTTTAAATATGTGTAGCATATTAAGTAATATCTTCTTTGTTTATCCATGAATTATGCTTTTTATCAAAACCAAGCCATTTAACTAAAACTTGATTTCCTTTTCTTTGGTGTTAATTCGGACTCATAAAAATTATTGGATTATTTGTGTCAATCAAATAAATTGTAATTTACAATCAAGTAAATTGTATGTTATTGGATCAGTTCTTTTATTTTTCCAATTGTAAATATTTCTGTTGACCGGTTGGGTTGATTTTTTTTTTTTTTTTCCTTAGGGAGGTGGCAATCTTCCAAAGACACCAAGAATTTCGCCTTGGTAGTGTCAGATTCTTACTGACTAAACCCACCTCCCCCTTTAGCCAATAAAGTGGGATGAAACCCTTACCTGCGAACGCAGTATATTGGCTAGGAAGTAGGGATAGGAAAGGATAGGAAAATGGATACGGAAACATTGAATTGGGAGTGGAACTGTAAGGATACAATGAATCCGCCTATTATTATTTTGCTAACAGTGACTAAAGCCGTCAAGCCGTAGTATATATATTACTACATGAGGTAATTATTGAAGGCAACCCCCACTGTCACTGTAGCGGCTGTTATTATTGCTATTAATATTCTTATTAATATTATTATTATTTTACTACAGAGTCAGCGCCATCAGTGGATTACAACGTGCAGCAGTATATAACACCTTACTTGCATGATATAACCAAAGATAGCCCCACTGTAGTAGCTATTATTATTATAATTATTGTTATTATTACTATTACAATTACTATTAATATTATTATTATTATTATTATAATTATTGTTATATTATAACAATATTATATTATATTATATTATATTATACAATATTATATTATAACAATAATTATATGATAACCTTTGCAAAAATACCTTTAAATTTGTTTATACGAACATAATCTCCAACTTTATATTTTGCTTTACGAAACACTTTTAATTTATTGTAGACAGTTTTTAATAGTAATTTTTCGTTTTTCTTTGTAATATTTTTAGGTTGAAGTTTAATTGTACGATGATATGTTGAGTTGTATTTCTCAATAAGTGAGGGTAAAACAGATATCCATTTATAATTACTCTGAAAACTAAACTGCTTCCCCTTTGAATTTTTTAAAGTACTGTTAAAATGCTCTACTATGGAAGCTTTCTTTTCAGAATATGTATGATAATGATTATTTTTTTTTTACATAAGTTTTATAAATTCTATGTTGAAAAACTGTGTTCCAGCCCGTTTAAAATGTTTTGCATTTCTAGTTTTAATTGGTTCAGCATAAGCATATTTCGAAAAGATGTCTATTACAGTTCATATAAATATTTATTTCCTTTGTTAAATTTTGCATATGGAATCATTTCTACTAAATCGATTTGCCATGTATCGTTTCAACGTTTTTGAATAAATTTTCTTCGACGAAAGTTTTGTCTGGCTGGTCTATGTATTTCCTATACTATTTGTGCCCTTGACATTATGCTTGTACCATTTAATCAGATTTTTCAATTCTATTTTATAATTTTCTATAGAGCAACAGTTACATGTATCCGGTCCAGATGACGAGTTGTCGTAAGCCCAAGGACAAAGAGCAAAATGAGTTCCATATATGGTCGTAAATTTTCTATTGTTGAAAATTCTTTAATGTATTTATACATGTGAAAAATACTGCATTTTAAAAATAGATTACTTGTAAATTTCAGGTGATAAAGTATTTAATTATAAGTAGTATTATTCAACAAAATTTATTTCATATATATTGGTTTCATCGTATAAATAATGCTAACATTTTTAACATTAATAATTAATTATACTCTTGTAAATATTTCTACATTATACAAAAGTTTTTAAATTAATTAAAAAAATGCATGATATTGAGCGAATAATATACAACGAAAAAAAAACTCTGCCAAGAGAACTATTTCGTTTTATAAATACTATTCTGATCAATATTCCACATTTATTCACAGGTAAGAATTAACAAAAAAAATTTTTATTTATAAAAAGCATATATATATATATATCTTAGGTGGTTTTATTCAGCGTACATGACAAATGCAACACACCATTTTGAGGACCTAGACATCTTTATTGAAGATAAAAATGATTAAATTTTGAAGACTATTAAAACCAGACTTTACAACAACCATGAACAATTTGAAATCTCTAATGACAATGAAGAGGAGAGACCGTTTAATGAAATAGTAAAAAATAAAAGAAGTATTCTAGATTTCGAAATAATTTTTACAGGAGATTTACCAAGACTCTTAAGAGACTTCGACCTCGATATATGTAAATTTTTGATGATAACCAAAAGTTTACATAACAATGTCTACCAATTGGAATATTATGGAAATGGTTCATTATCGGTGTTTAATTCTAGACAAACAAAAATGCGTAATATACAGAGAAGTGTAAAATATAGAGAGCGGAGAAATCAGGATATATGCTTTGAAACATTTCAAGGTGAGATATCGCCTCTACCGTTTATACAATTAAATCTCAAACTTTGTAATATAATCGAAAAAACAAATTAACTTGTGATATGAATATAATATGAATGTAGAAATAGTGAATAAATGAATATATGAATACATTTTTTTTTAGATTATTACTTTTCCCACTTTGTCTTTATCACTTTATCTCTTACTTCCACTTTATCTTTATTACTTTATCTCTTTAGTCTTATGTTAGAAAATTAATGAAAATAAAAACACTTAAAATTTTACAATGTGATAATTTCGAAAAATTTAAACTATGTTTGAAATAGAAGTAAAAACTTACTTTAAAAAGTTTTCCAATTTGAGCTTTAATAGATTTCATTTAATGTTTATTTGTTTAAAGGTCAACTGGTTAATGTAGAACAAGTAAGTGCAAGTGATGTTATTGTGACAGTATAGTAACATAGATTATTGTAAATAATAAGAATTTAAAAAGTTTTTATTAGTACTTGTTGTAAAATAAATTTAAGAACAGGTGTAGAAAAATTAGATGTTGTTTTTTTGTATGTATTTTATAGTATGAAAGCTTTTTCTTGGTAGTAAATTTGAAGGTCAACTGGTTAATGAAGAATAAAATCAAGATGAAGGAAAAAACAGGTGCGAAAATATGGCATTAAAAAGAAAATATGATGTGAAAATATGGCATTAATTGCACTATTTCCAAAAGAAATGTAAACTAATAATAATAATAAATAAAAGAATAAAGGAAAAATAAAATTAAGTATATAATTTTTTATTTAAAAATTCAACCACAAAATTTTGATGTTTTTCATTTTTCAATGTTTTAGATTCCGTTATTTTTCAGGTTTTCAGGTTTATTTTGCACGTACGTACTTCGAACATACTAACCATACTTTAGTTAGACAACAATCTTTTCAAAATAATAAATTACTATAACAATTCTATACACTCAACATCGAAATTAAAATCTGTAGATTTTTTAACAAAAAATTTGAACATAGAAAAACTGAAAAATAAAATTTTAATTCAAAAATTAACGCACAATGAAAAAGTTAATAAAGCAAAGCATCACACTCCTAATTTAAGTGAATATATGTTTTTTCTTTTTCTGTTTTTGCGAGGATAGGTGGGAATCATCGAAAGACACTATAGAGGAGTGAAAACGAGCACGAGTCCTCTATGAGTGTGTGGAACTTTAACCCACTAAACACAACCTCCCGTTTTTGACCAAATAATAGGTTATAAGACCTTAAGTACTAATGTACTGCCTGGTCAGAGGAAGTTGAGTTAGGGAATGAAAATAGATTTCAAATTGACAGGCATATTGTGAACATAGTTGTGAATATTAACAACTTGAGTGTTTGCAGGTTGTAAATGTAATCATCACCAATTCTGCAGAACACATGAGGTGGAAGATGGTTCCACATTCGCGATGTTCGTAGTACAAACGAATTTCCATAAGCTGAATTATGCCATCTGGGAATTTGAACTACATAGGGATGGGAAGCTGAGACTCTCCTTCTTTCTCTTTGGAATGCTTTGAGAGGAGGCATCAAACTTTTAATCTTAGAACAAGAACCTAAGCCTATAAGGTATCTATAAAACAGGGTAAGCGCATAGAGGTGACATTGGGATCGTTTATTAAACGAATTGCTCTATTTTGCACTTTATCGAGAAATCCCAATGCCGTTTTGGAGGCTCCTGCCAAAATATGTGCATTTTACACCATCTTTGGTCTTATATATGTTTTATGGATATTTAGGAGATCAGATGATGAAAAGAAGGCTTTACAGCGATACAGGAAACCCATACACCTAGATGCATCTTTAGCTATACCAAAAATATGATAGAACCAACTTAATTTTTGATTTCGCTCCATGCCCAAGATGTTGAGCTCACCCGAATGTTGCAAAACTTCCCCTTTAAAAGTGAAAGTTGGGATTGAAGTGTTTCTTTACCGACTAAAGAGCACTAAACAGCACTGAGATTTCTTAGAGTTAAAATCGACTCTCTTGATTTTGCCCCAATTAGAAATTTTGTCCAAGTCGAGATTTAACTCAAGCGAAGCAGAATATTTACTGGCGATGTCTTTATAAGAAGCAACGAGCGTGCTGTCGTCTGTAAAAATATGGATCGGGATGGAGGTTATACTTAAAAGGTTGTTTATAAATATTAGGAAAAGTGTCGGGTAGAGAACAGATCCTTGCGGGACACCAGCATTAATTTTGAATTGGTCTGAAGAATAACCATCGACCAGGACACGAATCGAACGATTCGAAAGAAAATCTCCAATCCATTTTACAAATACACCACGAAGGCCCATTGTTTTGCATTTAGAAATTAAATCATCATGCCAAACTCGGTCAAAAGTTTTAGAAATATCCAAAGCGACGACATCGGACTCCCCCGAATGGTGGAGGCTAATGTTGAGCCTTTCACAGAAGCATGTCATGAGATCACCTGTTTACCGATGGATTCGCAACCCATATTGACGATCATGAATTAATCCTTTGTTATGTAGATATTTCAGAAGCTTTCTATTTATTAAATCTTCCATTATTTTGGAAAGGACCGAAGTGATAGCAATAGGGCGGTAGTTTGAGGGATAGCTTTTTTCTCCCCTTTTGGGGATGGGATGTATGTGCACTGTCTTCCACTCGGTAGGATATCTACTCGAGGAGAGGGATAAATGGAAGAAATTGCGCAATGGTTTCGCAATAGTAGAAAAAGTATTCTTTAAAACTGTGGCAGTAATGAAATCCGGACCGGCTGACTTTTTTGTATACAAATTTTTAAGAGTTTTAAGATCTGCACGAGTTCTGAAAGAAATTCTACCTAAGGAGTAGTTAACCTCGGGAAGAATGCATTGCCTTTGTGTTGACTAGGGAAATGTTGAGTTGGAGGCGAAATTTTTGGCAAATAAATTTGCTTTTTCTTTGAGATCCGATATAATTTCGTCATTGTTATCAACCAAAGGCGAGAACGAAGAACCGCCACTTTTACCGTTAAGGCTCTTAGCAAAGGTTCAAAATGATTTGCTATTTTTAGGAAGATACAAAAGTTACCTTCTGAACAGTCTGTTTTGCAAGAACTTTTGCTTGTTGATAGCTCTCCTACACCACTTTCTAACCGCGATATAGCCCGCTCTATAAGCTTCAGTCCTGTCACTCTTATAGATTTGAAAAGCTTCCTCCTTTTTAAATATTGCATTTGCACAAATGCGATTAAACCGAGATTTGGGTGTACTTTTAATACTTTTCATAGAGTGAGGTATGTAGGCTCTCATCCCTAGAAAAATTATTTCACTAATCGCATTGGTTGCAAAGTCAATATTTCTGTTGCTAAAGCACAAATACCAATCAAAAGCTTTAAAAAATTCATTTAAACCTCCCCTTCATTCATTACAACCAAAAGGAGAGCTAACTGAGACTTTGTATTTCTCAGGATGTGTAGTCAGAAATTGGTCCAGGAGATGACCAACCTGGTTTACACGCTCGGGAATTCTAGTGGGATTTTGAACAAGTTGAGTAATAGTTTATTTATTTATTTCTTACTTAGTTCAAGTGTTTACAATTTTAGAATTTGTACAATATAAAAATTTACAATATTATAATATTACAATATAATCCTTAAACTAAAGCTAACTAAATTTATTTAAACAAATTTTACAATTAAATTGAAAACATAAAAACAGAAAAATTACACAATAAAATAAAAATTACACAATAGATTTAAGAAATTACCTTAAATAAAGATTTCTTTACAACATCTTTACTCATATCAAAATTTATTGTTGTGTTGTATTGATTTATGTTTATTAATATTCTGTTAATAGGCTCATATTTCCCATAATTAGTCCTATGAAATGGGATAGAAAATATGTTTTCTTGCCTAAATCGTGTTCTTGTATTAATTGTAATTCTTAATATGTTTTCAATGTAGTATGAATCAATGTGTTTATTAAGTACTTGGTTTATAAAAATAATACCCAACATAGTTCTCTTACCTTCTAAAGTATGCATATTCAGTAGTTTAAGACGGTCAACATATGGAGGCAGTATTACAGGATTATTCCAATTTAGATTTCTTAAAGCAAACCTAAGAAAATTTTTTTGTATACTTTCTATTCTATCAATGTGTTGGCGATAAAATGGGCACCAGACTTGGTTAGCATATTCAAGAATAGGTCTTACTAATGTTGTAAATAATGATTTAGTAACATAAGGATCATCGATTTCCTTAGACCATCTTTTTATAAAACCAAGTATTGAGTTTGCTCTGTTAATGATCTTATTAATGTGTGTGTTAAATGTAAGTTTAAAATCAAAAATTACACCGAGATCATTAAATTCGGTGACTCGTTTAATCATAGAACCATCAAAAGAATAATTATTATGCACGGGGCTTGTGGAACGGGTAAATGACATAACAGCACATTTATCAACGTTTAAGATTAAGCCATTATATTTGCACCACTTCAAAAAATTGTTTAAATCTTTCTGAAGGGAAAGTGAATCATTTTCTGAGCGAACTTCTATAAAAATTTTCATATCATCGACGTAAATTTTTATACTACTGTTCTGAATAATTTTAGTTACATCGTTTATAGAAATAATGAACAACAATGGTCCAAGGTGACTTCCTTGTGGCACTCCAGAGTTAGCAAAAAATGATGCTGAAAATACTGTTCTAAAAAGAACACTGTAGCTTCTATTACTAAGGTATGAGTCAATCCACTTAATTAAAAAGTACAAAAATCATATTTTTTAAGTTTGAAAAGAATCACACTTTGTGGGAAAAGATCAAAAACCTTACTAACGTCTGTGTAAACCACATCGGTTTGCTTACCAGCTTCCATTGTTTTCAAAAAGGTTGAGGCTGATTCTACAAGATTAGTTACAGTTGATCTCTTTTTTACAAAACCATGTTGATCATTAACTATAAACGTAGAGCAGTAATTATAGATCGTATCGAATCGTTCAAACACTTTTGGTAAACTCGATAGTTTGGCAATAGGTCTATAATTCGGAACATTTATCTTAGAGTCCTTTTTATGAACCGGTCTTATAAAGGACTTTTTCCATAAATTTGGGAACACACCAGAAGTTAAGGATGTATTAAATAGAAAAGAAATAGGGGAAGATAAAGTTTCCGCACAATTTTTTAATATAATTTCTGGCAGGTGATCCGGACCTGGCGCTGTATTGTTATCAAATTTATTTAAGTAAGTTTGAATTTTGTTTGGGGTGAACCATATTGATGCAAGCGGTATATCGGGTAAGTTTTCAAAATTATTGAAGTTATCTTCGTCAACTGAAAAGGTAGAAGATGAATAATTACTTTCAAAAAATTCTTTAAAATAGTTAGATATTTCATTTGAATCATTAGATGTTTGGTTTTTAAACGACATATAATTTGAATATTGATCTGTTTTTCTTTTAGAGTTAACTAGTCGCCCAAAAGGTTTAGAGTCCGTCCCCATTTCGGAAGCTATTTTATTTAAGTAAACATTATATTTAAAATTCAGTAAAGATTGAAAAGCATTATACAAATTTACGAAATTTAAATGAGAAGTTTCATCTCTATTTTGTAAATATATATTCCATGCTTTATTCTTTTCATTTCTTAGTTTTTTAAGTTCAATATCATACCATGGAGGACGGGAATTCATATTTCTAATTCTTTTTTGGGTAAAAACATGTTAAATCCCTGATACACAACTTCATAGAATATATCTATGGCGTTATTTAAATTTTTCGTGTTTAATAGAGAATCAAAATCAATTGAAAGAAAGAAATTATTAATCATTGATGAATTTGTTTTTATGAAATTAAATGAATGTGTAGCATTTTCTGAAGATTTTTGTAAACTATTAAAATAATAAAACAAACTAAATGGTGGATGGTGATTGTCAATTTTCGTAATGGCATTGAAGTCATAATATTTTTCAATTTTCGTAATTGGCATTGAAGTCAATACATTTACGCAATCGCGGAAGTAAATAAGAGATCCAATTGTTTATTATAAGAGTTTTTAATACAAGAAACTTGTTGTAGTGCGTTTGCCAAAAGACTATCAATGACCAAAGATTCAATGTTTGAGTTAATATTTATTGGAATTTCTTCGTCATGAAGCATCCAATTAAGATTAGAAAGATTAAAGTCGCCATAAACTATAAGTTCGTCATTAACTAAAAGCTTACTATTTAAAATGTCAACAACATTAGAAAATCTTGGTATACATTAGGAGGTATATAACATAGAATATATAGATTTGAAACTTTTAAATCTATTTTGATTGCTACAACGTCACAATTTGATATGTGAGGTAACTCTACCTTCGAAGAGTTAAAACTACTCTTAATAGAAATAAAAACACCACCTCCTTTAGGAACAACTGAATTATTTATGATATCAATATAGGTTTGATATCTATCTTTCCTATAAATTAAGTAGGAGTTGTCAAATAATTCCAATGAGTTAATAGATGGACATAAGCAAGTTTCTGTAAGCATAAATATATCTGAATTAAGAACTTTAGAGTTTTTAAAGATATGTGTTGTTTTTGTGCGTAATCCTCTTACATTTTGATAATAAAATGATAGATTAATTGTCAACTTCTTATGCTTTTGTGTTGATATTTTTATTAAATTATTACTATTTTTTACCAAGAAAAAACGTATTGTAATTATCTTTTGAAATTTGAAAATGGTTATAGTAGCTACAATTACAGTAACTACGAAAACCTTCAAGGTCTTCTTTCATATTTTTTACGGACATACTAATAGATTCATAGAATTTAGCAAAAAGATGTAGAAGATATTTATGATTCATAGGTAAGCCCTCGTTATGTAGTTGCACCAAGACACTAGTTTTAGTTTTACCCTCTATTACACAATGATAGGAGTCATCATGTAGATACGAGAGATATAGCCTCATAAGATTATAGATTCTATCAACTCTTAGTCTTGAGAGGGCATAAGTTAGTTCTTTATCTTTTATAGAATTTTGTGTCTTTCTAACTATTGTTGGTACTAGGGGTCTTACGAATGAATCAGTTTGTGGCACACTTTGACGCGAAGAGTGATGAGCATCCGATATTAATATTCTGACTCTGCGTATTTTCTTTATTAGAATTGTCAAATGTAGTTGCAACTGGATTGAGTATTTCACCTTTTGAGAAATTATCATATTTTTTATTTAGAACTGTACTGTCTTTAATAGTATTATCTTTACTACTCAAGATAGTATTAGGAGCTATAAGTGTAGTACAAGTGTTATGTGTAGGATTCGGAATTTGTACTTCAAATATGGAATATGCCGATTAACGTTGGTTGTAGTGTTATTAGTATTAATTGTTTCTGATTGACTAGTAGTGTTTTTTGGTGGTTAGATGTTATTGTTATCATTTTTTAAAACACTAGAATAGCTCAATCTGTTCTTACACTAGAGTTAAACGGAGAAGTGTTGTGTTGTGTGCAATTGTATTGTGTTCGTAGTGATTGAGTAAGATTTACTGTAAAATTTAATGGCATTGTGTTAGGGTTAGCCAGTTTCGGATTTACCTATGGGCAAATGGGGCAGTCACCACTGGCGCAACATTTCAAAAGGGAGGAAAAAAAAAATTTTTTTACCCACAGCAAAAAATTAAAAACAAAACAAAAGCATTCAGTTGTTCAGCAGAAAGGTCTTTCTCTGCACTGAGAAGACCTTACTTGAGATCAACCTTATGTGATGAAAAATTGAATGATTTTACGATTTTAGCAATAGAAAATAAAATGTTAGACAAAATATCGCTTGAAGAAGTTTTCGAAAAATTTGTTACAATAAAATTCCGAAAAAAATTCTAATAAGTTAAAAAATAAAGATATATCTATACATTAACTTTAGTAGTATTTTTTTCATTTATTACAAGAAA